>CM037159.1:35317114-35689614 GCA_020921065.1 Vaccinium darrowii
ACTTTTGAAAATAATTGTCACGTACCTCCCCTGCCGTTACTTTAAGGCTAACGGTGTTAACTTTTTGCGTAAAATGACCGAAAAGCCCTTAGTATATATTCTCCACCCATTTTTTTTTAAAAAGTAGCGTTAAAAATTTTTTCCAACAAAATTAAATCATTTTTCATTTTGAAAAAAGTAGATTTTAAACAAAAAGTATCAAAAGAATTTTTTTTCAATTTTTTTTTTCATTTCGAATATAGTTTTGAAAATAGTTTTAAAATTGTTTTTTGAAATTTATTTTTCAGATTTTAAAAAATAAAGTACATTTTATTTTTTTTAAAAATAACGGTTTACCAAAAATTAATTTTTTAATCCAAGACAATGTTTTAAAAAAATTCGCATTTCAAAAACTCTTTTAAAAAACTTTTTTCAAAATTATTATTTTTTCACTAGAAAAACTTTTCAACAGTAGTTAAAAAGACTGTAGTACCGTTATTTTGATAAAATAAAAGTAAACTTTATTTTTTTAAATCTGAAAAATAAATTTAAAAAAATAACAGTTTAAAAAACTATTTTCAAAACTAGTTTTTTTTTTCCTACAAAAAATATTCAAAATGAAAAAAAAAATTGAAAAAAAATTTCTTTGATACTTCTTGTTTAAAAGCTATTTTTTTTCAAAGTGAAAAATGATTTAATTTTGTTGGAGAATTTTTTTAACTCATACTTTTTCTTCAAAAGGAGTGGAGAACATATATACTAAGGGCGTTTCGGTCATTTTATGTTAGCATTAAAGTAACGGCCGGGGAGGTAAGTGACAATTATTTTCAAATGTAAGGGAGGGCAGTAGAATTTCAAAAAAAATATGGGAGGTCTCTGTGTTTGTTAGAAACCTCAGGGGTGGTAAGTGAAATTTACCCTAATAGATATGTATACCCTACACATACCTATTGTTGGGATTGCTTACCCTTTCCCACAACATCGTCATTCTAGGGGACTAAACAATAGTATATACTTGTGTATACCTCTATGATTTTAATACGGAGTGTAAAATACCATTTTGTTGGTCTTTTTACTCTCTCTCTCTCTCTCTCTCTCTCTCCCATTTTTTGTTTTGAAAGGAGGTCTTTATACTTTCCATTATGTTTCTTTTGTCATTTTACTAATAAACTGTTTAATACATAGTACTGATTTTAGACATCCAATTTGATGATTCTGTATTCTTCCTTTCGTGACAGGACTACATCAGTGCAGTGTTTGATTAGAATTTTTTTCGATTGCATATTTGGGTTTGGGCTTGATCTGGGGTGCCTATACTTCCCTAAGGCACTATAGGGTTGTAGTCTCTCGATCCGACCGTTCATCTTTGCAATCGATGACTTAGATTCATGGATGTATTCTTACCACTACGAGTTAACAAACATATGAACCGTCGATTGTGTAGTTTGTTAACTCGTAGTGGTAAAAATACATCCGCGAATCTAAGCTATCGATTGCAGAGATGAACGGTTGGATCACGGGACTACAAACCCAAGGCACAGGCCTAGTTTTCTATTTGATAAAATGAGAATCCCATAAAATCGATGAGTTGATTTTAGCAAACGAGGAAATCATTTGCTATCAAATGAAAAACCCAGCCAAAGGCGCCCCAAAGTTTCATGCATTTGTTACATGCTTGATGCTTTGGCAAGAGTGATGGACAAGCTTCAACATAGAACTTCAAAACACAAAAGAGAGGAATATAGCTTTAATAAAAATGAGAACATTCGAAAGGAATTTATTACTTTTACTTTTATCCCTTATATAACTTGAATCCGTTTGTTATGGGGTAATCTTTTTTCAACGTGGCTTAGTTTTCCGTTTGATTTTAGCAACTGAAATCATGGTTGATTTTAGCAAACGAGTTTAACAGGTGCTAGAATCATGATTTTGAAATAAAAAAATGAAGTGGTTCCGTGTATCGTTTTTCGATTTTTTTTCGCACCAAATTAAAGTACTCCTCGTGTACTTTAATTCGGTGTGAAAAAAATTAAAAAATGATAAACGGAACCACTTAATTTTGTAATTTGAAATAGCTATGATTTTAACACCTGAACTCATTTGCTAAAATCATGGTTGATTTTAGCAATTGAGTTGCTAAAATAAAACGGAAAACTAAGCCTAATTGAGTGAGAATAAGTAAAATATAAAGTTGGTTTATATTCTAGACCAAATCTTTACGGTACGAGGTAGAAAAAGTATGCTGAGTGCCTTTTAAAGTGGAAAATTGTTCTCCCTCTTTCTCGAGGTGTGTGTCTGCCACAATTTTGCATTCATGCTGTTTTAAGTCCATTCACACAAGTATTTCTAGCATGTGTGAATGGTCGTATTCGATCTTCTGCCGGATGATTGTGTTCCTAGCATCTCTCAATTTCTACGTACTTACCTTACAATCCCACAGAGTAAATCGAAAAAAAAATTCATAGTTTGCGCAATTTCAAGTCTGTGAACAAGTTAATTGTTTTTTCATCAACAAAAGTAGACTACTTGATTGTTTGGGGTGTATATAATAAGGAAATTATATTATGGCTGCTAAAAAAAACCCGGTGAACCGTGAATCCGGTTCGGACCGAACCGATCCTCACGTTTTGGATTTTAACCGTGGATTAATGGTCCGGAAACGGATTCAAAAAATAAAAAACCGTGACTCGTGGTCCGGACACAAATTTTGATTTTGAAACCGTCATTAACTGATCCGGGTCGTGAGATTTTTATTATATATATATTTTTTAAAAATAAATATATATCGATAGATAAATAATTTTACCACTTTTGTAGCCTACTTTGTTTGGAATTCCAAAATGATATCCGAATTTTGTGCTTGTGATTGTCTCTTTAGATGTGTTTGTTGGCATGTTTAACAACTTTGATGTTTACACTTAACAATATTCAAGCACATATTTATAGCCTACTGGGTTTGAAATTTCAAAATGAATTTTAGATTTTATTTTTTGGCTATCTATTTTGATTCCATAATGTTCAAGTTTAGATTTGTTGATTTAATTTATTAGAATGTTTAATAAGCTTTCATTATTTCTTTCCAGTGACTGTTCTTTCTTTGTTCTTCTTGATGCTTTATATTCTCATCTATTTATACTACTAAAGTTTTGGTTTCAATGTTAAAGTGTTTATTTTTTATAGCTAAAATTTTATTTGAACTGCATAACCAAAGTCTATCTCATGCATCTTTCAAGCGTCCGGTTAGAATTTAGAGTGAACCGGAGAGTCTTGTCAAGACTCCTATAGATTAATGACAGCTTAAGAAAAGAAGTAATTATTGTCACGTGGTGTCCATAGACTCCATACACATAATCGTAGGGCCCTTGTAAATATGTAGTGTTGGAGAACTCCGAATACTTTTCTAAAGAAAAGGGTTAATCTCCATCGGTGTGTAATAATTTAAATCTCAAGTAACCCATAATGCATAGAGGTTATCCAGTGCTCCAAGAACCTTTTCTATCACATACTTGTGTGAGAATCATAATTTATTATGGATCTCACACAAATGTGCGGTGCATAAAGCTTTTGGAGCACCACTTGCTTTAGGAGTAAATAATATTTCTCCCTGACATGGGGCTACATTAGTGGATGATTCTGATTTTTTACGGGTCCTTCTATTGATACTATTCATTGGGCCAACAATAAGCAAAAAATAATACACTGTCACATACTTGTATATACAATTTTTTAAGCATTTAAACACAATTTTTAAACTTTTAACGATGATTTTAGAATTTTCAATTATACTAATTTCTTCGTAACGCCTGCATTAGTGGGATGATTGTGATAGCATTCTTTCTCTAAAGCATCATCTATGAACCCTATAAAGCACCAATTAGTGTGAATAGCTAAAGATTTAGCTAGCTTTTTACTTCAATGAACTAGGTAAATTGGCTCATTAGCTTATTGATAAAATAGCTCATTAAATTTCATTGAGCCAAAAAAAAATAGCCCATTAAATTTTTTGGACTTAGTTTTTAGATATTTTTTTTTTTCTATTTTTCTATGGATAAATGACTTGGTTAAAAAATAGAGTTGTCGTATGTGGTTTTTCAAAATAAATTTATTTGGGTTGAACTATAGTGATAATTACAATTAAATTCGAAATTTGTTGCTACGCCTCCCTTTTGTAAATAATTTTTTTTTTTGTTTCTAATAATAAAATTTAACTAGTTCATTGGAGTGACGATCCACTCGATAACTATTACTCCCTCTGTCCCATTTTAAATGCTTCCTAAGAATATCCGTGTCATTTTCAAACGTCTATATTCTTTTTATTTGTAATGTTTTCAAAGTTTTTGAAAATTTTGTATAATAGAACTAATTGAGATCTATCAAATAAGATCCATATTATATATAAAATACATTATATAATGAAAATTATAAGAATTTTAAAAAGGCACGCATAATCGTAGGGAACACTTAAATTAGGACGGAGGGAGCAAGGTTCTGAATACCGTATCGGCTCGAGTACTGGATTTCCTTTTGGTACGGTACGGTACCGGTACCGGTCAATACCGGGTACCGTATCGGATTTGCCGCAACTATATATGTATAAATATATATATTGAGAGAGAGGGTTCAAGGGACACAAAATATGTCACATAATATGACATTTTCAATCCCATTTTCTTAAAAACCAAGGTAACCCCCTTAGACCCACTTAATCTATGTATATTTAGTACATACTTGTTGTATTTGATGTTTGGTAGTGATAGAAGTTGAACCCATGCATCAAAAACCCTTTTTAAAAAACATATGCTGTTTTTTTATAATCTCTCCGTTCAGAAATCATAGTTTTTGGGTCACACCGATACCGAATTTGAAAAAACGTGTAACTACAATGTTGTAGATCTTGAAATTCTCTTCAATTTTGATATATAACTTGCCTTGATCAGAGTTCGGAGTAAAAAGTTATGGCCGGAATACGGTGGCAATTCTGTTCGGTCCGGTATTTGTCCGGTATTTTCCGGTACCGGCCGGTATTCCCGGTATTTTTGGTACGGCCGGTACCCGGCCGGTATTGAGCACGATACGGTATTGAGGGTCCTTGGTACCGTTTTTATACAAAACCGGTATGTACTGACCGGTATGGTACGGTATTGATAACCTTGGGAGGGAGTAATAATTATTTATCGATTTATAAGTGAGTCACATTTTTATCAAAAACTACCATTTAGCTTATTCAGATTTACCTGTTGGAGATGCTCAAATCAGAGCCGTAAACAATGCAGAATTTTCCCCAGTTGGCCCCCACTACCAAAGCACATGTTCTCTGTGGGGGTGTTTGGGAGCCTACTTTTTAGCTTTTGATTTTTGACTTTTTGGCTTTTTGGTTTTTTGGCTTTTGGTCAGAATGAGTTTTGGATGTGAGAGGAGTGTTTGGAAGAAATGTGCAGAATGTGTTTTGGAAGGGAAAATGAGAAGTAGAAATCAAAAAACACCTCCAAACCTATTTTTGATTTCTGGCTTCTAAATGGAAAAATGGAAAAACGATTTCTGGAGAAGTAGTTTCTGGGTGTTGCTGCCAAACACCCAGAATGCAAAAAGGAGAAATCAATAAGTTGATAAAGAGGCGGCCAAACGGCCCCTGTGTCCCGCTGTGAACATAAACATAAACATAAGCGAGTCAATTGAGTCGAGTCAACTCATTCTCTCTCTATATATACACGTAGTATTTCATTTTCACACACATACACCCAAAACTGAACCACTGCACCACCAACAATGGCGAAAGGAAGCTCAGTGGCGGCGGATCTAGTCGAATTCCTCAACTCTTCTCCCACCGCCTTCCACGCCGTCGGTAATCCCCCCTCCCCACTCATCTTCCTCTTTTCACCTCTATCGTCTCTTTCGTTCCCAATACCTGCAAGAGAAAAAGTAATCAAATCAACGGGATTACGACTTTAGATCAATTATCGTCTTAAGGTTGAGTTTCCTATGTTTGTTTGGATCTGCTGAACCCAGTAGTACTGTTTTTTCATGCGTTTCGAATGGTTTTTTACCATTTAATTTGCTTCCTATCGTATTGACCTAAAGAAAAGGTGCGTTTGAGAATAATTTTTCGAACACGCCGTTCGAAAAAACTCATTGAGAGTTTTAAATGGTGCAAAAAAGTTCGGGAAATTTGTTTCATAAAGTAACCCATTTGTTTATTTTGGGATCAATGAGGTAGTCTCCCATAGATAGCAAACAAAATAGGACAGAGAGACTAGTTCCTAATTTTCGCTGATTTTAACGTTGTTTCAGACGAAGCGAAGAAGAGATTGAGAAGTGCTGGTTATGAGCAAGTTTCGGAGAGAGAAGATTGGAGTCTGGAAGCCGGAAAGAAGTACTTCTTTACTAGGAATCACTCTACTATTGTGGCTTTCGCTATCGGTAAGAGGTATGCGCCCGTGCGAACCTTCTACTTGGTTTGAGAACAAATGAAGATGATAAGGAAGATAGCAATTTGAGGTTTGATATTATAAGGATTTAGTTGAGTGGAGCATTTCCATCCCAATACTCCATTTTACCTCAGTTTCTTCATTTGAGAGAATCAGAATAATATATTTTTTTGTAAAAGTGATTTTGAAGGAAATCTAACTACAACCCAATACTCTATTTCTACCTTTATTTTAAAAAAAAAAAATCTCACTCCAACCCTGAAATTGTACTACTTTCCCTCCAAAATTCAAATTCTCATTTTTTTTGTTTATTAAAAAAAAATCAACAACTCAATATTGGTCTTATTTTAAAGATATTGTAAATATCTTTTGATTGGTACCAATTTTCTGATTAAAAAATGTATCAAAGCTTATTTGATGAATAAAATGGGAGTTGGAGAGGGTGAATAGTGAAATGGAGATCTTCCATTTTTTCCTGATACTCCAAAATTTTGGAATACCAATCTTTATCATCTCAAATGGAGGATGGGTTGGAGTTGCATTTCCTCCAAAAATGGTCCTCACAAATGGAGGGTGGCTTGGAGATGCCCAAATTCTGTTTTTCAGGAGTCCAGATAATTATCTGTGATTGAAAAAAATGATAACTTTCGCTGGTCTACAACATAGGTAAATAACCTACCGTTACCACAAGGCAAAAAACCTGCATTATAATGTAGAAGATTTATGTATATTCCCTTCAATACGGTTGCGATTGTTGAATTTCAAAAAACCTGCATTATAATGTAGAAGATTTATGTATATTCCCTTCAATACGGTTGCGATTGTTGAATTTCTGTGCAGATATGTTGCTGGAAATGGGTTCCATATAATTGGTGCTCATACTGACAGTCCTTGTTTAAAACTGAAGCCTGTTTCAAAGGTAAAATTGAATTTTGTGTAATAATCATGAAAACTTGTATTTTGAGCATGGTTGTTTAGCTGTAAACTGCAAAAGTTTGTGAAAAATGAGGGGGCTGGATTTTTGTGGGTTGTTCAGGTGTCAAAAGGTGGGTATTTAGAAGTTGGCGTGCAAACTTATGGAGGTGGTTTATGGCACACATGGTTTGATCGTGACTTAACTGTTGCTGGAAGGATGATAATAAAAGAAGGGAAAGATAGTGGTGTTTCGTATTCACATCGGTTGGTTAGGATTGGGGATCCCATAATGCGTGTTCCAACTTTGGCAATTCATTTGGACAGGTAAGCTCTTCGTTTTGTTTGTTGGATGACGTCATATGTTTTAGGTTTTGTTATTTGATAATAATTGTTTGCTATCTTATATTTGTTGGACAGGGGTGTTAATGATGGATTTAAGGTGAACACGCAGAGTCATCTTCTTCCAGTTTTGGCAACATCAGTTAAGGTAATTTTGGAATCAGCCAAAGTTATATCCTTGTGAAAAATACTCGGTGCATCTAAATATGGTAACTAATAGGTTAAGCGCCACATAATCCTTGTTATAGCTCATCAAAGGACAAGGAATTGGAAATTTGGTTTAAACTTTTAGTGAATTATTGAAAAGTTAATGTATGTCCAGTGACTAAGCGATTAACTTTAAGTTGCTTCCTAGTGCTTGAAGCCTTCATACTGTGGTTTGGTAAGCACAAAAGGCCTAGAATTTGAACAGCCTTGTTTAATAAGGACCAAATTTAAAAGAACAGAGTATGGTCCGAGAGTTCGAGATGACAGATATCGGACTGATGGCACACTTTCTTGGAATCGAAGTGATGCAGGGAGATGACGGCATATTTATCTCTCAAGCTGGATACGCCAAAAGCATCCTCAAGCGTTTTGGCATGGAAAAAAGTAATCTAGTAACTACTCCAGTTGAAAGTGGAGTGGAACTCAGAAAGAGCGAGATCGGTGATGTTGATCCGACATATTTCAAGAGTCTGGTAGGAAGCCTTCGCTACCTGACGTGCACAAGACCAGACATACTCTATGGTGTTGGTCTTATCAGCCGATACATGGAGATACCCGATCAATCCCATTTGAATGCAGCCAAACGGATTTTGCGCTATGTCAAGGGTACAGTCAATGATGGACTGTTCTACACAACTACTGAAAACTTCAAACTTTGCGGTTTTTCAGATAGTGATTGGGGAAGAGACTTGGATGAAAGAAAGAGCACTACCGGATTTACTTTCTTTCTCGGAGATACAGCCTTCACATGGTCATCGAAAAAACAAGCGATAGTGACGCTATCGTCTTGTGAAGCTGAGTATGTAGCAGCCAACTCAGCTGTTTGTCATGCTATATGGGTCCGTAATATGCTGAATCATTTGGGAATTTCTCAAGAAAAACCCACAGAAATCTATGTTGACAACCGCTCCGCAATTGCACTAGCAAAGAATCCAGTGCATCATGAAAGAAGTAAGCATATCGACACACGCTACCATTTCATCAGAGAGCATGTGAAAGCAAAAGAAGTGGAGCTAGTTTCTTGCAGGACATATGACCAGGCTGTTGATATTTTCACAAAACCTCTCAAGCATGAAGCCTTCATTAGGATGAAGACAATGCTTGGAATGAAGAAACCCTAGAGTCAAGTTTAAGGGGGGATGTTGAAAAGATAAACTTGACAGAACCAAGTGGGTTCTCAGCAGCCACTTGAAGAATCTAGTGGGTTCTCAGCAGCCCTAAATTAAAACGTGGAATACTGTTCAAAAATCAGGCGGATGACTTTTTTGAACTTGCGTGATCATTTTGTGTTTTTGTTCAAATAAATGAGAGTTTATCTCATTTTGTTTTTTCTGATTGTTAAGCCTATAAATAGGTTTGTAATTGTATTGTAAAAGTATGCAAATACGAGTGATCAAAGTACAACAACAACAACAATAACATAACCCATTTAGTCCCCAATAATTGGGGGTATGGGCGGGGGAAGGATAGGAGACGGACCTAACCTTTGGCAATAAATGCACAAAGTGGCTGCTCCCAGAATACCACTGAAACAGATGGATTGGAGACAGACCTAACCTTTGGCAATAAATGCACAAAGTGGCTGCTCACAGAATACCACTGAAACAGTGATCCCCCTATACCGTCGCGTTTGCTGCGGAATCATGCCCTCAAATCAAAGCCAAAAGGCATCAGAGAGGGCAGACCCAAGAATCATTTTGATTTATGTGCACATTACCATGCTTCTTTCATTCAGCATCCAGAGCATTGGCGTTGCACAACATATACGAGTGATCAAAGTGTGTGAGAAAAGTGTGTAAGAGAAATCCAGTTTCTCAGTGTTTGTGAAATACAAAGTTTGAGAGAATTTGTGTGTGATACTCCTCTGTTTGCATCACACTTTGCATAATCTACCAGGATCTGGGGCAAGCTTTGTTGTTGGGTATTGGCTTGGTTCAGGAACAACTTCCCCTAGCTTTATATACAGAGTTGCTCAACATGGCTGATTTCTCCCTAGTCCCTACGCGAGCTTGAAACTCACCGAACTAAGAGTTGGGAAATGCTTTTTTAATGTTTGCTTTCAAAGATGTTAATGTGTAACACGAAAAAATTGGCTTTGGTGTCATCTACTAAAGTTGCCTCAACGAATTGACCTTCCAATATCGCAATTCTATTCACTAACGGAAAATACAAGAGGACCTATCATCTTTTGGGACAACGCAACATCGATTTATGGTGATATTATGAAAGGCTAAGTTTAATGCAATACAAAATAAATTACATAATATTGTAAGGCACTATGTTGGCAGAAAAAATCCATACTGAGCATTGATGTCTTCCACGTGATATCATGGTCAGAGTTTCTCTCCGCCAGTTCAGCAAAACCCAAATTTTTGTTTGCGTTCCGTGTACTTTCTTTTGGTCTCCACTCTCCAACGGGGTAGCTTTTACAGTTTGCCTTTGTTGCACTTCGTGATCTAATTGAACCGAACTTTATGTACTTTCGACAGGCAGAGCTTAATAAAGTGGCTTCCGAGAACGGTCCAGTTGAAAGTGGTAGTTCCATTGATGGAAAGAAGGCTGATGAAAAATCAACATCTGAAAACCAAAAACATCATTCTCTTCTTTTGCAGGTAAACTTTACAGCCCCAAGGTTTTTTTACTGGCTCTTTCCTCGTGTTTTTAATTATTTTTTTAATATCTAAAAGTAAAGTGCTGAAATTTATTCCTTGGCAAATGTAAATGAAATCTCAGCTTTGTCGTTAGTGGTTTTGGGTATCCCCTAGTTGTGATTCTTTTGTTCCTGATCTTTTTGTTTTGCTTTCTTCCAGCTTCTTGCAGCTGAAGTTGGTTGTGAACCAGATGACATATGTGATTTTGAGTTGCAAGCATGTGATACACAACCGAGTATCATAGCTGGTGCTGCAAAGGAATTCATATTCTCTGGAAGACTTGATAACTTATGCATGTCCTTCTGCTCTTTGCAAGTGAGTTGTCATATAGACTTCTTCCCCTTGAGAGTTCGATTGAACTTTATTATTCCCTCCATTGCAAATTACTCTACTTTTTTGGGTAGTCATGCATTTTGCACGCAAAAAAATATATTTATGAGATTTATTTTTGAAACATATTGCACTAAACTTTTATTGTCAATGAAATCTTTAAATTGTTGTAAAATTTTTGGAAATAAATTAGTGCTAGTACGTTTTCTTTTGCGTGCAAAACACACGGTCACCTGAAGAAGGTCAAGCATTTTGGGGACGGAGGGAGTATCTACTCTTTTTTCCGTTTCTTACTGTTTGTGGCTATATGATAATATGTTACTTTATTAATGACACTCTTTACTGTTCTTTTTCATTTGGTTGGGGGAGAGAGCTTTAACCACTCGTGGACCTTTAAAGTCATGAAATTTATAGCTCAAAGAAAGGCGGTTTATAGAGCTCTTCAAATAACTAATTATGAGCTATATGACTATTTGGCTCCTAGACACTGACATTTGAATTAATGGCTTGCGTACAAAGGATCTTAGTTGGTAACTGCTCTAATGTTATTTTTTTTATATCTGGACTGTTGTCATAAGGCTGGGTTTGGCACTTGTAGTCGCTCTTATGCTTTTGTCCTTAGAATTGTTATCTGGCCCATTCTCATGACGTTAGCCTCTTTAACTATTTTGCAAAATCCGTTGCTTTCTGGGATTCTGTATCCAGTCTTAAGTGTTACAAATATTTTCTTGCTTGGTCATTCTCCACAGTATTCTATATATAGATGAACTAGTTTGGATTTCGGATGCATGTTCACTTTTCTGACTTACCAGAGGTACTGACCTTCAGGCGCCGTTCACTTGTCAGGAAAGGAAGGGAAAGTTAGCTTTTCCACATATCTTGGAGTGTTCAGTTACTAGGAAAATGGTTTTCCCACAAGGACTTACTTTCCTTTAAAACAGGTCCTGCAAAATATATGGAATTTAGCGTCGTGGGAAAGTTCTGTCCTCCCTCCATTCTCAATTTTTTTGCGCCACCGTTCTCCTCACTCTCTTATTTCTCTTATTTCGTACAATTCTCTATTTTTTCTTTGTTTTATGTTATAAATATAGGCAACAGAGTCAATATGTTGGTTTTATGGATGTGTGTTTTTAATCTTTCAATCTTTTATTTTGTTTGTACCAACCAATTAATCCCTGTTGGTTAACATTGATTTTATTTGTCTTTGAAGCATCCAAATAAGCTGGCCATTTGGCTTATTTTTTTATCCAATTCTTTATTTCATTTGTTAGTTTGCGTCAATTTTTTGTCGATTATTTACTCGTCTAGACGAGAGAAATCGAAAAGGTAAAAAATTATGACCGACGCTCAAAATTCTTGGAACAAAGACAAAAGTAAGTATTAAAAAAAAAACATTTTGATTCTTCTGGTTGAGACGAACCTGTAATCCACAAAAATTTGATGAGGAACAAATAGATATGAAAAAATTGAATCGAGACCAAAAAAAAAGTCAACTGGCTTATTAAGCCAAACCACTCTAAATATTTTTCTTTTTTTTACGGCTGATTTTAGAGTTTCTTGATGATTCGAAGGTAGCAATTCGTATGTATTAATTTTTTGCAAAATATATAGCTCCCAATATTACTTTTATTCGAAATAGCTATTGAATCAAGATAAAAGAAGTTTCCGTATGTTTCTTTTTCTTAGCAAATGAACAACAAAATTTGAGTTTTCCTACATAATTCCTTTGTCAAATGAACACTCATAGGAAAATAGATTTTCTTTTTCTTAACTTCACATCAATTCACTTTTCCCAAGACTGACTTTCCTACGCAACATTCTTGACAACTGAATAGAGCCTCGGTCTTTGCTTCAACTTTTGCCTCCAGCTAGTGATTGAAGTGCATAGTAGGAACAATTTTGCATTTCAAGAACTAGCTAAACCTAGACTTAGGTTTGGGGTCTTGAACTTAATTTATCTTGGCAGCTGCTGCATTTTTTGGAACTTAGAATCGCAAATTGTGATGATTTGGTCTCTTTGGCTGTATTGTCATCCCTTCAGGCAGCATTTGATAGTGTTATGGATTCAATTTCAGGCTTTGATAGACGCTACCTCTTCTGAAAGTAGTCTTGAGGATGAGACTGGTGTAAGTATGGTTGCCTTATTTGATCATGAGGAGGTTGGATCTGACTCAGCGCAGGGAGCTGGATCTCCTGCCATGTTCGATGCTCTATCGCGAATTACGAGTTTCTTCTCCTCCGATGTTAAGGTAGTACTATTTCCTTTTCAGAATTCATATCCAGACTGGCCGAGATTTCTGGACCTTTTTTGTATGAAAATAACTACATTACATCTTACAACATTCCATTTCAGACTAACAAAACAAGGCTTGTGACTTGTGAAATTTCCACATTGTCAAAAATGACTGGAAGTTCTCTACGTAGATTGAAGTAGTTTCCTCTTTGAAGAAAACATGAGAGTGTCTACTGTCTACTTGTCTAATAGTTAAAGGGAACTTTCATTATGTGTTAACATCATTGAACCCTTGTAGTGATCTAACTTTCATTACACGTCATGCAATTTTTATTTCAATAGATCTCGTGGTGAAGCAAAAACGTGAGTGTCCTGTTATGTGTTTTTGTTCGTAAATGGGTCCCGTAGGTTCTTTATGCAATCAGCTGTAATTTCATGTTTCAAATGCATTTCTGTTATCAAAATTGGTGTAAAATGTCAGCGCGCTATTTGGACATAATGGATTTTTAAGTACTTGATGATAAACCTTTTATTATTTAGCTCCCGAGTGACTGATACTGTCACAATCTTTGCTTGATGTAATACGTTCATGTTGGGTCAAAGTCTGAATGTTTCCGGATTCTCTCTTTTTTCTCTCATGTGAATTTCTTTTCTTTTATAATTGTGTTTGGCATTGGAAAATTGGATATGCAATTACTCGAATTTACATTGACAGTGCCATATTTTTTCCCTTTAAACACCTTTTTGTCTTTCCTCATCATCATGTAACTCGACTGTTTGTGCAATGTGTGTTTCCATTCAGGTGCTGGAGAAGGCAATCCAAAAGAGTTTCCTCGTATCTGCTGACATGGCACATGCTTTGCATCCCAATTACATGGTATATTGGTCATGTATTCTGACTTTTTAGAGTAAAACGGGAAGTCTTCATACGTTACAATGTATTGATCTGTTGGTCTTTCCCAGGATAAACATGAAGAAAATCATCAGCCCAAGTTGCATGGTGGGCTTGTTATTAAGCATAATGCAAATCAACGCTATGCAACCAATTCCATCACTTCCTTCATTTTTAGGGAGATAGCTAGGAAGCATAACCTTCCTATCCAGGTCAGTTTTCTTCCCACTTATTACGATTGCAACTTTTTCTTAGCACATATTTTATGGGGAAAGGTTTTATGTGATTCGTTTGTTGGAAGATTTCAATGGGATCAAGATTATCTTGCTTCTAGTGCTATGTTGGACTAAATCCATGTAAACTGCATTGTGATCTCCGAAGCTCCATTACGTACTTATTTTTGAGGATCTGACAGTTTTGATTACTAATTGGTGTCTTTGATATCATACACAGAGTCCCTTTGGATGGTGAGAATGGTGAGAAAAGAAAGGATTGAGTTTCTCACCAAATCCCAACAAAAATGAACCCAAAAAATCCAGCATTTCTCTTGAATTCCCACCATTCTGGTGAGATTTTGTTCAAATCAAAGTCAAACTTAAAAAATGCCACCATTTCTCACCTCTCCTATTCATCCATACAAGGGATACTCTGGGATAGGATTCTCCTTTCTTTTCTTTTGTCACCGTTCTCACCTTCAAAAGGGGCACTGAGGGAACAAATCAAAGGCACAAAACTATGGTGGGAAATAAAGAAGGCAGCTAGTACTATTTCCTTTGTGTGTAATTGATGTGATCAAAGTTAGAAAATGCAAACTTTTGCGAAATTTGCAGGAAGTATATAATGTTAAAGAGCCTTTTTTTATGGCAGGATTTTGTGGTTCGCAATGACATGCCCTGCGGTTCAACCATTGGTCCCATTCTGGCAAGTGGCATGGGGATTCGAACAGTTGATGTTGGGGCGCCGCAGCTATCAATGCACAGCATACGAGAAATGTGTGCCGTTGACGACGTGAAACATTCCTACGAGCATTTCAAGGCCTTCTTCCAGGAGTTCTCTCATCTTGATTCGAAGATTGTAGTGGACATTTAGGACTCCCATTCGCTTTGAGAGCTAGCACTTCGTACTTTCAAACAGTAGGAGATCTAGCTTACCTATGTTCAAAAAAAAAAAAAAAAAAAAAGCTTCCGCCCTACCCATATGAAAGATAGAGGTTTAACTCTTTCCCACCACCACCATTGTGGGTCCCAACGTGCATTTATTGTTCAAATCTGAACCGTTGTTGTAGGGCCTGCAGAGTAAGATGTCCAATCAAACTGATTTTTTATGCTACCTACTGCTCCGCGGGTCTCTTCTACGGTTTATATCACAGAATAAATGAACGGTGAGACCTACCATGGCGGCGGTGGAAGCTATTTGCTCGTGGCGGTCGTAATTTAAGCTCATGAAAGATATGGTAATGACTGATGACTTGTGTTATTTTAGCCCCTTTTAAGCTATTTGCTCGTGGTTTTCTTGTACCATACTCGGCCACGCTGGTTTTAAAAAGTTAGACACTTTCGGGAGTGCATGCCATTTTTAAATTGCCTACATCTTTCAATTCATAACGTTTTATGTGATTTTCAAAACTTTGTTTAAAAGAACTAATTGAAATCTATCAAACGAGATCCATATTGCTTATATAAAACATTACAGATTTAAAGAAATAATCAATTTTTTCATAGGGCTGGAATAGTGAAAGTGTCTAACTTTAAGAGACAGATGGAGTAGTTTGTCTTGACTAGAAGAATCGAAAAAGTAAAAAAAATATTATTGGAACTTCTATTTTTTTTAATAAAATTGAAAAATAAGTTTAAAAATCTTTCTTTTTGACTTATTTTGTTTTTATTAAAAAAAATTGAATTTGGATCATAATTTTTTACTTCTTGTATTCCTCTCGTTGAGACAAACCAATAATATACAATGAGTTTATGAAAGATAAAAAATGCAAAAAAAAAAAAAAAAAGAAAGGACGAAAACATAAATCAAGTGAATATTATTAGGCCAAAATTAGCCTAAGGCCAAGGGAAATGATAAACATAATTCAGACAGAGCATAATAATAACAGACCCAAAGCGGCAAGAAAGATGACATCTTGGAGCCACAAATCTGAATCTTTGCTGCTATATACTCACTACTTGACGAAATTCTTGGTTTTCAACGAACTGAGCGCGCACCAAATTATAATTGATGCGGTCCACAGTGACCCCAATGTACGGACAACCCAAGTTCCCAATACTACTTGATACTCTCAATTGAGATGCATCAGTAGAACTGAATGTTACCGTAGCATGCCATCTTGCTAGCAATGCAATCCCCTGAGCCCTATCGGCATTCAAGCAAAGAGTTATTCCTGCAACTTGCACAAGCGACGAGACCTAGAAAACCAGCAACAAATGCAAATAAGACTAAATCATTCTGAAAGAATAAATCAACTAAATTCAGGCATGCAATGAATATATATTCGCAAGGTATATAGCTGTGCGGCCCACTCATTCATTACCAAACGTTATCCTGTAGTGAGGAACATCGTCACAACTGCCATAACGTGCTCCCCTATGAATACCATAACGTCAGATCTCTTTCCAAGGACTTCCCATAATCTTCAAAGTGGATAATTTGCAAATTGCAGACCAAATAAAATAAAATGCAAGCTGATGAATAGATTGCACTCGTGTACGTCCATGATAAGATCAAGGCCAATAAAATAGTAA
Source organism: Vaccinium darrowii (assembly GCA_020921065.1). Classification (NCBI taxonomy): domain Eukaryota; kingdom Viridiplantae; phylum Streptophyta; class Magnoliopsida; order Ericales; family Ericaceae; genus Vaccinium; species Vaccinium darrowii. The sequence goes on from CM037159.1 coordinate 35,333,836, forward strand.
CAGGCAACCACCAAGAATCATGAGGCACATATAGCAGGCGGGTGACGTCGTGTGCAGTCTTCAAAATGAAACATGATAGTACCTGGGGCAAAAATGAAGGCTTCTCGTTTGTTTGAAAAGAAAGTAAAGGGAATAAAGGACAATAGAATATTGAGCACAGTTCACTTACCGTGCATTTTTCTCATTCTTTCCTTCTTAATTATTTTCTCCTCTCTCCGCTTTTCCTTTATTTTCACACTGTGTGAAAAGAAAGCGAAAAGAAAGGCGCAATGGTCTATATACAACAATGAAAGATAATTAATTATTGGCAACTACCTAAGAAGCTCATGGTAAACCTCGTACTTAGTTGTCTAAGAGAAAGCATCCGGCTTGATAACAACGTCATAATTCATTCCCCTTTAGTAATACTCAACCGACGAGCCTATTTTGTTTGCTATCTCCTATTTATGAATAGACACGTAAGCATATAACTCCACATACTATTTTCTTGCTATGGGTGGCTAGGTGAATGTTCTACTTGGATTCAAGATCTCAACTTATAAAACCGAAATGAAATTCTCCCTTTTCATTCAACAGCATTGTCAGAGAAGAAACCAAGGTAGTGAATAAGCACCACAAAAAACATTGAGAACATGTTTATTTTACCCACCTATAGTCTGATTCCCCGGCTTCTTCTCTGATATGCAATCTGTTTTCAGTTCCTCACCCAAGGGGTTCATTCCACGTATCCTAAGAAACTACAAATGTGCCATCAGCCTTCCATTCTGAAATAAAAAATGATTGTGACACAAATTTTGTGCCACAACCAACCACAACCCCACTCACATGGGGTGTGGGGCCCACATGGGCCCCACGTGCGGGCTCCACACCCCACGTGAGTGGGGTTGTGATTGGTTGTGGCACAAAGTTTGTGTCCCTATCACTATTCGACTGAAACAGTGGGACTGGTCCTGCACAAAAGAAATCCTTGTGTTCTTAAAACGTCATCTCCAACCAGTACAAAATTGCTATTGAATTGATTAAGCAAAACGGATTAAAAAATCATCCAACCTCTACTTAAAAAAAAGAAACTGGTAAAAACTATTATGTTCCAAGAAGAAAAGTCAGAATCTGGAATAAGTAATGATTAGCTAAATTGGGAGAATAGCAAAAATATAAGGTGGTACAAGGAGTCACCATATTAGGTCTAGGAATCCTCCACTCATAGATCTAAGTAATCCAAAAGCAACACCAGCCTCTAAATTCGAGTTTTGTCTAGTCCTCAAACTGTTCAAGATCGCCACATTCTTCCATCTTCTTTACAAGAAAGAAAACATAAGAGTCCAAATGAGATCTCCATGGAAACTGCACGCGCACACACACAGAGAGAGAGAGAGAGAGAGAGAGAGAGACATGCAGGATGGGCTGATACTCTTCACCATTCATTGACATATGATTTTCCACTAATTATAATCTTGTAGAAAGGTTAGGGTTGTCAACTGAGTGACGTGAATCACGTTATGGTCCACAAGCTTTCCACATAGGTCATAAACATCAGTATCTCAGTTTAAGTATTGCCACAGAATCATATCCTGCCATTCTTCTGCACAAATCTGGAATACAGAGAATGCGAAAGGGTTCTAGAGATGGTAGTCTAGTGAGACAAAGGTAGCATCACCGTAGTTTTGACTTTTGATACATTTCCATTCTACCAATGATCCATGCCAAAACATTTGCAAAACACGAAATCGGATTTGAAACTTAATAGACATTACGTCCATGCTTACATCTTGATTGATGTCTAATGCAATATTTACATGAGAATTTTTTATAGAACTTGCACACCGATTTGACGCTACTAAAAACACGCTCAAAATTGGGTGGATGGTTCTGGTTTCAAAAGCCAGAATAGAAAAACTGAAACAAATGTGTACTAAAAAAAAAAAATTAAAAGTTTACAAAAGCTATGAAACAAACAAACTGTATGACATAAATTGAAATAACAAAAAAACCTACCTGTGGATCCCAAAAAGCCTTCTCACAGCCTAGATCACCATATTGAAGATGTTGAAACCCAAAAAAATAAAGACAAATTAGAGGAGAAGCACTATGCTTAATAACCGAATAGAAAAAGGGAGGGATGACAAAATAATCTCAAACCATGTCCCAAAAGCCCTCAAAATCAGATCTTAGTCTACACTTCCTTTTTGGTGGTTCTGCAATTCTCTTTATATATATGTCTACACTTCCCTTTTTATGTCTACAGTTTGTTGAACATCAAGAACCCATTTATTAAAGGACATTATTCTATCAAAAATGAACACGGAACAAAATTGTGGGAATGCACTTCAAAACAGATTTCATGTGGTTATCGCTATACTCTCAGGTTGAATTTTTAGGACTGTTTCGACCAAAATTTTCAGCTTAGAATGAGTCCGTATTGAAGGCACAACATAGTGTGTTGTCTTGTGAGTAACACAAGCATCCAATTTCCTCAATTACACGTGTTACTATCCGAGCTCTGCTAAAGATAAAAGCAATACATTTGTTAATCTGAATAATTCATGCCCATACTGGCTCTAGCTCACACTTTAAAGTGGACACAATCAAGCTTGTTAACAAAAATAACATATAACTGGAAGGCTAGGTAAAAAAAAAACGGAGCATGAAGTTGACAATTGACATATTCTCTTGCAAGACGTGCAAAGGTACCTGTATCAGTGGTACAGCTGAACAAAATAGCCCAACTGTTGTTTTTTGCTTAATCTATAACTAGTTAGAATTTGCTACAGAACTGGGTTTGAATCCTGCATTGGACTTGCTCTAACCATCCACAAAAAATGGCTGACGAGAGAGAAAGAGGGGATGCTATGGGGTGTTTGCTGGAACTCCATAACTGTACACAGCTACATCTTCTTCTTAGAGATTATATCAAAGCTTTGGAAACGTCTCTTCAAAAGGCGAGACGATTGAAGTTGGAACTTGAGGGTCGTCACTATCAGCTAATAGAACAGAACGGGGAACGACACTCAGCGATTGAATGGAAAGGTTAAAAACTCTTTCGGGGCCGGATCTTTGTCATGTCTTGTGAGATAAGTGATAAGGTGGTGGTTTGCCGCAGAAGAGCAGAAGTAAATGCGATGGTCACTCTTAATAACTTGCAGAATGTTCCGCTCCCCCGCCCCTGCTCCCGCTCCTGTTCGCGCACCCGTTTCGTGCTACTAAGGCGTGAACCTTCCTCAAAAGCTTCATTTGTTAAACAAGCAAGAAAGAGTGGAACATTCTGCAAGTTATTAAGAGTGACCATCGCATTTACTTCTGCTCTTCTGCGGCAAACCACCACCTTATCACTTATCTCACAAGACATGACAAAGATCCGGGCCCGAAAGAGTTTTTAACCTTTCCATTCAATCGCTGAGTGTCGTTCCCTGTTCTGTTCTATTAGCTGATAGTGACGACCCTCAAGTTCCAACTTCAATCGTCTCGCCTTTTGAAGAGACGTTTCCAAAGCTTTGATATAATCTCTAAGAAGAAGATGTAGCTGTGTACAGTTATGGAGTTCCAGCAAACACCCCATAGCATCCCCTCTTTCTCTCTCGTCAGCCATTTTTTGTGGATGGTTAGAGCAAGTCCAATGCAGGATTCAAACCCAGTTCTGCAGCAAATTCTAACTAGTTATAGATTAAGCAAAAAACAACAGTTGGGCTATTTTGTTCAGCTGTACTATAGAAAACAAAAAGGACCTAAAATAGAACTACTGCAAGGTCCAACAACATGGGGACAGATCAAGTAGCAAGTCATCCATGCTTAAGAGGTAATTGCAGGTAGCAAGTCTCAAATCAAAAAACTTGAAATAGGAATTAGGTTTGAGTTCGAAAATTAGGATTTTTTTTTTGAAATTTTAATGATCCAAAATCCTCTTACCTAGAATGTAGATGTTGTATGAGATTCTTTGCTTGCATAAATCCATGTTTCTGAAACTAATTTCCTTGTTTTTCTCAGAAAAGAGGCATGAAATCATGAAATTATCAATTTAAAAATTCAATGTTACCAAGTGATTCACATTCACCCCAATTAGATGGCTATATAATCAAACCAACAATTTCAATCCAAAGTAAATAAACTAATGAGACAAAACACACGATATACGTGGAAACTACTTAGGGTCTAAACACCCTAAGCATAAAACCACGGCCTAGTCCTACTCATGCATTCTATAAATCAAAAGGTTTACAAGAATTAACAAGACTAGGAATTACCCAACAAGCCCATTGTGACACCTAGCTCCAATTCTTGATGTAGTACCCCGTACTCCTCTTTGATTCCATAGACTCCACAAGCACACCCGTCTTGATCTCCGAGTCAACTCGGCACCGGTCCAACCGGCTCACGTAGAAACAAGGCAACACAACATGATGTATGAAAAAGATTTGATTTTTATGAAAGTTTTTGGAAACTAAGATCAACGTAGAGTAGATCCATGAAGAGGAAGATTCTAGATTGAAGAAAGATGAGAAGAGCAAGCTCAAATCATCAAGAACATCAAGTTCACAAAAGAGAGAAGGGATGAGACTTTCTCTCTCTAAAAAGGGCTGATTTTCTCTCAAGTGGGTATCTGAGAATGAAAGAGAAATGACTTTTATAGTGCCCATTTTCGTACTCCCCAAGATAGCCACTTAAAACAAGACATGTGGCCACTTAAAGAGTCTGGCAGACGCGTGTAGACGCGCGCAGACGCTCCGTCAAGATTTAGACACTTGGCACAATCTCAACAACCAAAGCCACTCCCCTGCAGACTCGTGTAGACGCATGCAGACGCACTAAGTTCAAAGCTAAATCCTAATGCCAAAATCATGGGATTGTAAAACCCAAATAAAGCACTAATAAGCCAACATTATGCACATTAAAACATGCTATTTTTCACTCTCTTCATGAACTTGTCTAGATTTCATGAACTCGTCTAAAAGACTTTTTGACCACCAAAAATATTGGATTGTTTTTCCCATTCATGCAATTTCTATTATTTTTTCGCTAATGAACAAGACGATAATAAGAAAATTAAACGAGCCCAATTTGTACAGCTTCCCAAATAATGATAAGTTCAAATACACACATATTGGGCACAAAAATTGGCTGTTCAAAAAAATCGGTGAACCATGAATTCAGTCCAGACCGAACCGATCTACACGTTTTGGATTTTAACTGTAGATTAATGGTCCAAACACGGATTCAAAAAAAAAATGTGACCCGCGGTCAGGACACGGATTTTGATTTCGAAACCATGGATTAACCGATCCGAATTGTGAGATTTTTATTTATATATATATATATATACACACACACACAGCTACTTTCTAGTCCGGGATTAGAGGTTTTTGAGTGTTTTGAAGCTTTTAAAACGTGTTTTTGCATCATCCGAACCATCCAATGTGTTTAAAACGTGTTTTCAAGGGTCCCTGAGAGAAATCATCCTAAAAAAATACCGGGAAGGACTTGATTCGAGCAGTTTTCCACAAAAACTGTTTAAAATTTGATCCGAAACTATAAATCCCGGACTTTGGGATCCCGAACTAGAAAGTTCCTCTCTCTCTCTCCTATATATATATATATATAGGAGGCATTTCTAGTGAGGGCTCCCTTATATAAGCTACGGTGCGGGATTTTTCGTTCGAGATCGAATTTCAACGATCTGAACCGTTTGATGTGTTTAAAATGTGTTTTTAACGTCCACCGAGAGGATTCGTCGGAAAAAAAATAGCCGGAAAGGCTTGATCCGACCAGTTTCTGATGAAAATGTACGTGTACACATTTTATCGAAAACGACTCAGATCAAGCCCATCCAGGTATTTTTTTTGGACGAATCCTCGCGTTAGACCTTAAAAACACATTTCAAACACATCTAACAGTTCAAATAGTCGAAATTCGATCCCGAACAAAAAATCCCGAACCGTAGAAAGTAAGGGAGCGCTTATTAGATATTTGTTGTGTATGTATGTATGTGTGTGTATATATACATATATATGTGGCATTTCTAGTAAGGGCTCCCTTATAAGCTACGGTGAGGGATTTTTTGTTGGGGATCGAATTTTGACGATTCAAACCGTTAGATGTGTTTAAAATGTATTTTTAAGGTCTAACGCGAGGATTCGTAAAAAAAAAAAACCGGAAAGGCTTGGCTAAGCCGTTTTCGATAAAATGTGATATATATATATATATATATATATATATATATATATATATATATATATATATATATATATATATATAAATAAAATAAGGGCTCCCTTACTTTCTACGGTGCGGGAGTTTGTGTGTGTGTGTGTGTGTGTGTGTGTGTATATATATATATATATATATATATATATATATATATATATATATATATATATATATTAAGAAGTTTCCTATGATTTCTCACGGGGACCATTAAAAACACGTTTTAAACACATTGGATGGTTCGAATTATACAAAAACACGTTTTAAAACCTTAAAAACACCCATTTTTCTTCAATTCAGGATCCTTGACTGGATCATGGGTGCATATATATATACAAAACATTTCTTATGAGGGAGCCCTCAAATAAGAAAGTGCGGGAAAAACGAACCGAGGGCCGTAGGATCATTCCAACGGCTGAGATTAGACCTCACTTAAAACACCCACACACGGGTCAAAAAGGCCGGGTTAAAACTGTTTGCGGGTCAGGATCCGGGTTTAAACCCCATCCGGATCCTTCCCCTCCCCATTTCACATTCAACAACACAGAGAGAAGAGAGAGAGAGCAAAAGGCAATTTCACCATCCTTCACCGATCGAGCCAGATTTGAAGCAATCCCGACTTGTTCTTGTTGAAATCGAAGGTATCTCCTTCTTCTCTCTCTTCCCTCACTCTATATCTTTCTTCCCTCTTCATAAATAATGAACTACCTTTGTTGCCCACTATATTACTACTGAAATGTTTGTTTCAATGTTGAGTTTAAGTTTTTGAACGAGTTGTTGATTTTTTTTAGAATAAGTTGAAAATCCGTGGATAAATACGGAACCGATTTGTGACTCGCAAATCCGATTGGAATCGAACCGTGAAACTTTTGGATCGGACACGAATTTTATTTTCAAAAAACCGTAAATCGCGGATTAGGATTGGATTCATGCTTATCCAGACAGTGAGCACCCCTTGAAAAACATACAGATGTCGAGGTTGATATTGACAAAGAAGAAAATAAATGGATTCAAATCTGAGTGGCGTTACGATAACGATCTCACGATTTAGATATTGAAGGATCTCACCATTTTTCACCAAGAACACAGGTGACTGAGAGAATAGGAACTGTAAAACACATCTCCCAAATTTCATTTTTAAGTTTGAGGAGTTTGCATCTTGTGAGAAGGGACTAGGACATTTCCAGCATTTTCATATACGGAAACTCCTCCAAAAATCTGCACCGTATCCATTTTCAAACACTAGTTAAATTCTGATATGCAGTCACCACAAAAACAGCATTCACAAACCAGACTGATATGCTCTAGTTTTTTTATTTTGGAGATTCAACTCAACTCGAGATCTCACAGATCCAGTGCTTAAAGCCTTAAAGTAAAGCAACACAAAACGAATAACCGCTGGGTTAGTGATATAGGAATGTGATGATACATATGAGCAAAATCTTGGGAGTATGAAATGTTCAACCCAATTCCAAGTTAAAATAAGATCGGTTTTTCTTCATGACGAGAGCACCTTCTGAACCTCGGTAGTTACCTCCTTTGGGGGTTTCTCTGCAGGAAGGTTGGCAACAATACTCTTCTTGGCATAGTAGTCGATTACCTGCATTCCAAATTAGGGACATCAGCAGGATGTAGGGTTCATATGACATGTATACCCTAGACGTAAACATACTCCGAACAGCAGAAGCTTACAGCAGAAGTTTAACACGAACAGAAGACCAGTAATATGCATCCAAGATCAAAGTAAGAGCAGAGAGGTTAGCATTCTGAAATAGGTTTAAAAACATTTGACGGGAAGTCTGTAGTCGATAGCGATATTATATGGGAATTGTTTGGTGTGATCCGCTGGCCACAGTAACGTCTGACTTAAACTTTCAGAATTTCTCTTTCCATCAACATATATGGACACGTCCCTTCGGGGACATCCGATAAAACATATATGGACATATAACTAATCTACTTGTAAGAAATTACGCATGTAAATATGTCCTCATTGAGATCCTGGATGCCTAATAATTTTCAGGTGTCTTCATTTGTTTAGTTATACCATAAATCCAAGTTTATTAGACCCAGTATCAATTACTCCATAGACCGGTCAAGAGTGTGAGGATAATGATAAAGGTATAGTTTGGTGCGTTTCATTCCTGCAGTCAAGGCCATGAGGATGCGCCAAAATTTTTATATTCCAAAATGTATTTGTTTAATTTTATTGGACAAATGGTGTTTCCTAGTTACCTTACGGCATTTAAAGAATATATGACAAGTTCTATGTAGTCGTATAAGTTCACAAAGAAAAACGAATCTCAAGATATGCTCGCAAGGTGAATGTATTCAACTAAACATGCCAGACATGGACCTTATCCGAGTTGTCAACTATCTGACAAATGTTCTTTGCACATCTAGAAGGGTACATGTAATGGAGAGCCAAAAAAAATGACATGAAATCCTCTCTGATCTTATCACACGTTTGGTTAAGAGGAGAAGAGAGAAAAGAAATGGACAGATTTGATTTTTCCTGCAAATCCCGCTTTTCAAGTCTCTCTCTTTCTTCTTCTGCTCATCAGACAAGTTTGAGGAAATACAATTCACTATTTTCCTTTCTCTCTCCTAAGTCCAAACACACTGTAAGAAAATGTGTTCTAGTAAAGCATCCTGAAACGTGAGATATAATTTCTTGCAGCCAAACCCACATTCTTCTATGTTTCCATTTTCTTCGCACTGTATCCAGGTAAATAATCACCACCAACAACACAGAAAATTAACTTTGAAGCATGTCTTACTAGAAGACTCTCGTACTTTCGATCATGCTAGCCTCAATACCAAGTACCAACACACACTAATTTGTTACCTCCTGTGCATCGCTATGCCATCATCCAATATTGTGAAGGAGCTATTGCTATCTTATTTGAGAATATTCAATGTCATCAAAATTCTAGACTAAGCAATTTTCAAGAATACTCCCTTAATTCAAAAAGAAAATACAATAGTCAAGCACTTCCCTACTCCATAGATACTCCATCAGGATATAGGTCTAGCAGGCGATATCAGACAGCAAAGGACGGCTAGAGGAGATGAATAAATGGAAGGTCTAGTATATATGTATGCAGAACAAATTAATTACATGCATCAAATAAAGAATGACATTACAAGAGTACATTGGTCACTTGTATGTTTTGCCAATGACTGCCATGTATCTTTTAGCAAATGATCATTAGATCTACTTCATCATTGCCAACCAGCTGATCTGCATGTGTTTAACCCTTAAACATCACTGATCACGTAATTGAACGTGTGGCATATCATGTTCTCTTTCTTGATACATTCCAACATATCTAGAAGTCCATATAGACTGTATAAACTATGTTTATGACAATGTAGACATGGAAAATAAAGACATCATAATACTCTGTATGGAAGTTATTTCCTGCAGTATTATCTAGAAAAGGTATTATAAAATCCAACTCATTATTAGATCAAATTGGATGAAAAGAAGAAAACCATACAGGTTCCGTTTGCTTATGAAATGCCTCCAGCCTTGACTTGAGAACAGCTGCTGTATCATCTTTACGTTGAATCAGGGGTTCTCCAGTGACCTTTAAAAAGTACTTCAAAAGTCAGCAAAAAAAAAATACAAGGTTGTTCTCATAATCATCAATCAGTCTGATAGAAAATCAATGAACAGCCAAAAAGTACCAGGCAGTAATAGAAAGACTAAAAACCAATACATGGAAAAAAGTAAAACAAATATACTTGGTTTGGAAGAATGCTATTCCAATACAAGTAACAAAATATTAATCTCCCCATACAGAGATGTACTTGCAACAGTAAATGCTAAAGTGTATGCTGTATGCCTTCAACTTATATGCCACCAAGCTTATGAATGCTTTACAATAATAATTCAAGGCTCCATTCAAGACATTATGAACAAACAAAAAAGGTCAACGTTAACATTTCCGTACATCATCTACACCGGGAACTTTAGGAGGTGCAAATTTTGTGTGGTAGGTCCGACCACTCGAAGGGTGGATCCAGCGACCAGTGATCCTCTCCTCCAAGATTACATCATCAATTGCAAAATTGAGAACCTTATCAACTTTGACTCCACGCTTCTCAAGCATGTCATCAAGCTACATAGAAAAGAAAAAACAAGACATACTTTGGAGCATGTTAGTATGATATAAAGCACTTCAAAAGTTAATCCAATGTCCATATCACAAACTAAGGCAAGACCTTTTGTGCTTGGACCACAGTCCTTGGAAATCCATCAAGGATGAAACCTTTTTGACATGAAGGCTTCTTCAGTGCTTCATCAATTATTCCAACAACCAAGTCATCAGAAACAAGTTCTCCCTGAATAAATAAAAGAAACGAAGTTACAGCCCCCAGGTGAAGAAAAACAGCCTAACCGTCTATCAAATTTTATGCGACCACCCAAACAGAAACCCACCTTTTCCATCGCTTCTTTGGCTTTAATCCCAAGGGGAGTTTTAGCAGCAACAGCAGCCCTAAGCATATCCCCAGTAGCCAAGTGACACAAGCAGTACTCATCCTTAATAATTGGTGATTGCGTGCCTTTTCCAGATCCAGGCGGGCCTGTCAAACTTTAATTTCTTAATGAAACAGAACACTTAACTAGTTGACTAGACAAAACAAGAAAATATTTAACCCAGAGGTATTCCAGATAGCTCTTTGAAATGGGATACAATCTTAAAGACAGTTCATCAGATCTGTACACTTGTTTAATGGACAGTTTGGTTTCATCATGATCAAAAGCATTATAGTATGAGTATCTGAATAAATTAAAACTGAAGAACTGCAGTACTACACCATTTGCTAAAAAATTTAGCTTCTTTCGACTCGAAGCAAACAAGCTGGGGTAAAGTTTCTCATACAAGTAATCTACAAGCCTCTCTAAGTAAGCGCATTCACTCTAAAAATTTCTTCAAAACAAAATAAAGCTCCCCTAGTTTCCACAAAATTTGAAATAAATGACATTCCACATCAGATTTCTTTTTCCTTTATGAAAAATAGAAAGATTCTAACCCATTAAACCCAAATCCCCACCCAAAAAAAAGGAGGAAAACAACTTAAGTATTAAAGCTGAGAATTCTCCTTCTAGTCGAAACAGCTTAAACAATCCCAATGCAAAAAGAATAAAAGTTTTTCCGTAGTTACTCGTTAGAAACATTCTAAATAGCTCTGGAAGTGAATTAGCAGAAGCAAAGTAGGCACACTAATATATCAACCGACTAGTTTACTTATCAAGAGTCTAGTATTGTTTAGGGAAATATCTCTAAAACAAACAACCAGTGTTCTAAAAGAAGGTTTGAAAGGCCGAGTACTCGCCGCCTAGGCGCTAGAAGGCCCCTCACTAACTAGCCCGACTAGGTGCTCGAGTACTCGGCCCAGGAAGCTAAAAGGTGTCCGGCCGCTTTGGGAGCGCCTGGCGAGTTTTAGAACCTTGCAAACTACTCATGAATGAAAGATGAGATCATAGAAAATACAGGAGTGTTTTGTTCAGCAGCACAGAATTCATGTTTTAGATTTCAAATTACCATGATTTGAAATTGCCGTTCAAGCTTTTTTGTGTTCAGCAGCTCAAAATGGTTTTAAGATTGTGGAGAGGGGATAAGTTTTAGTTTGAATATTGGACTCGCTATCTCTCTCCAACAATTATAAAGTGATCTTAGAGCACCGCCACGTGGTACTCCAAAGGCCTCCACCGCCACACAATCACGCGGGACCCAAGATTAGGTGTATGAACCCACGTGAATCTGTGGTGATGGAGTCTCTTGGAGCACGACATGGCGGTGGTCCAGGAGCACTAGTTAATCTCTCTCTCTCTCTCTCTCTCTGAACATTGGAAGCTGGGAAATACAGCACTGATCTTGTCCTTGTCTCTGGGACAAAAATAAGCTCAAGTACTTTTTTGTTCGGCAAAATTTTTACAAAAAGATAGGTTCCCTAAACTATCAGAACTTCAAAACAATTAAACTAAGCGGCACACCGATATTGTCATCCAAGCATAAATGGCACATCAATACCAATAGACTCATCCAATTACAGCTCATACACCTATATCCAAACATCATATCCCCAAACCACCAACCCCTGAAACCCATATAACAACTATAACAGCTATCATAATCCCAAACAACAAGAATAGAATGTCCATATAAACCCAAATCTTCTGCAAATTCTCCAACCAAATAATAGTGGAAAAACCTCAGGTCTGAACATACATTTTTTTTTTTTATAACTCGGGTGTCCAGGCCGGACCGTCCACTAGCAGGGCTCAATTAAAGCCGGGCCAGACCGTCCACTAGCGGGGCTCAATTAAAGCCGGGAGCTCGAATTGACTAGCCCAAAGGAGCTGCTGAAAGGTCTAGAATCTTTAGGAGCGAGCAAATCCCCCAATTCTGGTCAAGCCTGGGGTTTGGGTCCAAAAGTAGTTACGGGAATTTCCCAAACAAATTCGAGTGACGGAGTATGCGTACAAAACATGCGTAAGTACCATAACGCTTCTGTGGAAAAGAAAAAAGATGAGGAAAAAGAAGAAGGGCATACCGATAAGAATGAGGCGTTTGTCTGGTTTGGTGGAACATTTCATTCGACGCAAGAGTTCGGTCATGAGATCCGTTGAAGGAATGTCTTCCAAATTCACTGACGAGGACGAAGGGCTCGCCATTGTTGACCTTCCGGGAGTTTTCTCTCTCTAAGTTTTCGATCTGAAGCTTATAGTGCAGTTTGAGAGAGAGAGAGAGAGAGAGAGTTGGTTCAAATCAAAAGTGGTTGGTTGGAATGTGGTTCTTTACTTCTTCGCGGACCTCCCAACGCTTAGCTCAAGCAGCGGGAACTTCTAAATGCACACGTTTCTATTCTCAGTCCAGTGTCCATGCCTTCACTCGTCTTCGGTTTTTTTTTTCCCCTAAATGACATTTTTTGTCTTTCGCAATTTTTTGTTTAGCTTTTTGTACCCAGGTAAAATCCGGATATACTATTTTCACGCCCTTAGATTAAGGCCTAGTTTTCCATTTGATTTTAGCAACTCAGTTGCTAAAATCAACTATGATTTTAGCAAATGAGTTCAACGGGTGCTAAAATCATGATTTTAAAATAAAAAAATTAAGTGTTTTCGTGTATCATTTTTTGAAATTTTTCACACCGAATTAAAGTACACGGGGAGTAATTTAATTTGATGCGAAAAAAAAATTTGAAAAACGATACACGGAACCACTTCATTTTTTAATTTGAAATATCATAATTTTAGCACCTGTTGAATTCATTTGCTAAAATCACCATGATTTTAGCAACTGGGTTGCTAAAATCAAATGAAAAACTAGGCATAAGCACATGCCACCTAGTCTGAAACCAAGCGCTACAAAATAGACAAAAAGTTAAAACACACCTTTGCCTCTCATTGGCAAAGGTCATCCAATACTCAAGGTAGTATCATGTACTAAGGGAAACCTTAAATCATGCAAAGCATGTAAACAACTCTTCTTGGTATTGTACCTTGTTTATAGATGCGGGCTACTTGTTGTCTTAGGATCCTTTTCTCATTAGGAATACAATCCTTATTCGGCAAGGATTCTATTCATGTTAGGAATCCTTGTCCATATTAGTATCCTCTTCCAATGTCAAGATGAGGGGAGTTTCTTCGTTTTCTGCTCAGGATTTTCTCCCGGCTAATTTTCTTGGTCCGGTGTTGTTACTGGTCTGGCTTCCCCAGATTTGGTGGATGATGGTGGTGGGTAACAATTTTCTTAGTTTGTTTAATTTGTTCTGTGTTTGACCAGAATTTGGCATTGTGCTCGCCGTGGTTGCGCGGGTGGTCGACTTAGCTGGCATTTGCTTTTCCTCACACAGAGTCCGCCGTGACAACAGAGATTTATCTTGGAGTGGCTGCCGATACTCGTGGCTCTGAGGGTTCGTTATTTGCCAATGTTTCTTTAAGCAACGTTCGGGCCAGCGTGATGCAGACAACTCTCTTACTTTGGTGCTTTGTTGTTTATCGAGTGTGAACTGGGTTCTTTTACTAGATTTTTATCATTATTTTGGGGTGGAGTCCTTTGTGAGTGTCGTTGGGCTTTATTGAATATGAACATTTTCTTCCAATAAAAAAAAAAAAAGGTGCTAGATAAATATCAGATATGACAACTTATGATCAAAAGAAAAAAAGGACAAAACTGTTAAAATAGACTTCATGGGAACACTTCAACGATCCTATTCTCATTAGGAATACAATCCTTATTTTGCAAGGATTCTATTAATGTTAATGAGGAATCCTTGTCCATATTAGTATCCTCTTCCAATATCAAGATGAGGGGAGTTTCTTCATTTTTTGCTCTGATTTTGCTTGGGATTTTCTCCCGGCTAATTTTCTTAGTATGGTGTTGTTACCGGTCTGATTTCCCCAGATTTGGTGGATGATGGTGGTGGGTAACAATTTTCTTAATTTGTTTAATTTGTTCTTTGTTTGACCACAATTTGGTATTGTGCTTACCGTGGTTGCGCTGGTGGTCAGCTTAGCTGGCATTTGCTTTTCCCCGCACAAAGTCCGTCATGACAGTGGAGACTTATCTTGGAGTGGCTTCCGATACTCGTGGCTCTGAGGGTTCGTTATTAGCCAGCATTTCTTCAAGCAACGTTCGGGCCAGCGTGATGGAGATAACTCTCTTACTTTGGTGCTTTGTTGTTTATCCTCTATGAAATAGGTTCTTTTACTAGATTTTTATCATTATTTTGGGGTGGAGTCCTTTATAAGCGCCGTTGGGCTTTATTGAATATGATTAAAAAAAAAAGGGGTGTTAGATAAATATCATACATGAAAACTCATGATCAACAGAAAAAGAGGACAAAACTCTTAAAATAAACTTCATGGGAACACTTCAATCCCGCAATAAAATCCCAAATGAGATCCAGAAAATTGTTTTTACCAAAAACATCTCCGTTCGCAAAATCCACCCGGAGTAGAGGAGCTTTATTGGAACTAAATGAACCCGTTTAGAGTTGGTCTTCCTCAGTTCATTCATACCGTAACAGAAATTTTGAGTTCTACAGACACCTCTCTGCCCATCTCCTTGCATTCAACTAGGTTCTGATCAAAAGAAAGAAGAAAATAACATTACTGATTTGAATACTTAACAGAAATCTAAATTCACTTTTGAGATCGACAAATATAACAATTATAACACGAAGGCCCGATCCGCAATTTCTCAAAGCTTGGATAAAGAGAAGAAGTTTCTTTCTACAATTGAGTGGAACTAAATTAGAGCTGAAGAAATACTTTTCTATTGGTTAATGAACCAATCAGAATCTCCTCTATATGCAGGCTCTCATAATTCCTAGAAAGAAAAATGGATCCCTCACAACCATTCAATGTGAGGTTCCACTATCTGTATATTTCCGAAAGAATATAGACAGAAACACCAGAAAGAAGCTTGGGTGTGGGCGACGCGATGGAAGAAAACAAAAGCCAAATCCTTATGCAAGGACTAAGAGAACACAGAAAAAGAAAATTTAAAAAAAAAAATTCAAATCTACTTACATTTCCTTTGGAGTATATATCGCCAGAATGAAACCCCTTGTTCAGAGTATCCAAGACTGCATTATCAATTCTCTGTGCAGCTTTGACTTCCCCTAAGCCATACTTCAGAAGCATAGCAGCACTCAGAATGGTTGCTAAAAGGGTTTGCTTTTATCCTGCATATGGTCCATAAAGTAATTAAATCGAAAATTTGATCTGCAGAGGAAATAAAAGTTGAACCATCATGAATTCAACCTGTCCAGCAATATCAGGTGCCAACCCATGACAACAAACATCCAAAACTCAAAATAGTGCGAAAAGCAATTCGTTTCCAACACCTCTTTGCCAAGACTGGCAGATGGAAGCATCCCAATACTTCCCGTTATCATTGAAGCCTCGTCCGATAAAATATCACCAAATCTATTGTTTGTCACAATCGTGTCAAAATCCAATTTTTTCTTTTTAGTTTGAGCAATATGACAACCGATCTTCTAGTCAATGCCAAGAAAACTAAACAGCTATGGTGATGCAGACTAAACATCTGAGGTGATGCAAACTAACCTGATTAAGTAGAATAATAAAAAAACTAAAGATCTAAGGTGATGCAGAAATCCGTGCCAAGAAATGAGGGAGTAGAAGAATCGAACCCAAACTTCAGCCTGTAGCGTGCATTTTAAAGATCTTTCAAAATCATGCATTCAAGTGGTTCGAATGTTTCAACTTTCAAGATACAAGTGAGATGAAACTTCATGGGCCTTATTTAAAGTGAAAAAAGATGACTATTGTGCAGTTTGCTACATTTGGAACAATAATCCAATATCTTTCCATTTGTCAAATGTCTTTATCCATGTGTGATGTGGCTGCAGTCGAAGGCTGTAGCAGTTCAAGCAAAGCACCACCTGCAATTTGGAAAACTCGTTAGATCAACCAGAGTGAAAGAAAGGTTGCTAATACTGTGTTTTATTTATTTTTTGGTCAAAAGCTAATACTGTATTTGCATCAAGGATTTAAGGAGGAATTTGCAGGGAGAAAAAGAAAATTAAGAAATAAAGTTTAGATATACACTGTTGGATTCATTGACAATTGTCTCAGCAGTTTCTGTTCCTTCAAATCCTTGATCCAAACCCGAGCTAAAAGAAACCCAATGCACTGTTTCATGCATAGGAGAGGTAGAGACTAGAGAGGGTGATCAGTTTTACTTTTACCTACAAATTTTGTATTCTTCTCATGTATGCCGTTGAAGAATAATATCTTCTTTGCCAAAAATTCTGGAGTTGCAGCATAAATCTCACCTTCACTTCTATTTGTGAAGTCAATCCAAACTCAATCATCCATCATATGTACCTTTACAAATAAGATAGCTCCACACCACATGCAAAAAAATGTACTACTCTCCTTTGCAACCTAACCTCGAAACCAAACAAATTACATGAGATGCACCAATTGCAACCGAGAGCACGTGATGCGTCCCCAAGCCATCATCCTCCATTAGAAACTTAACTTCGACAGGAAACGGTTGCACTTCTGGCAGCCCAGGAATACCCAATTGCGAATCCTTAGCATTGCCCCACATGTAAAGTTTCCCTTTATCTGTGAATGTAGCAAAAATAGCTCTTTAGTCAGTTTATCAAAACCGAAATGAGGGAAATCAAGAAACACAGTGCTTATGTCAAAAGATTGTTGCAGGGTCAACATTACCTCTTTGTCTTGTCCCAGTTACATATAACTAATGTTAGAGGGAACAAAGTGTTTAGAATATATAAATAGTGGGAGTACAAGATATAGAATGACTCAATACCTCACTAACAATCAGAGTCATCATCCATATTACGTGTTGTATACGCACAGCTCCGAGGAGTAGTTAAGAATTAGTATAATCCTTTGCATATGTAAGTTCTTGACAGGTTGGACACCATTAACTAGGCTCCCGTTGATTATGCACTCTGGCCCCTTGTTAATTGTCATTTGTTAACATGGCTACTTGTTAATCGTTGATTATGCACTCTGGCCACTTGTTAATTGTTGATTATAACAAATGTAGGAATACCATAACATAAACCACGGCGAGTCATCATTGAGCCATGTTAGTCACTTGAAACTTCTTCTCAGAGAACAAAAAAGCAGAACAGTTTCTTCCAAGTGATCGACCATCCAAAAATGCAACTATCAGCGTGAAATATCCCCAACATCTCTTTGGCAGTGTAAGAGGGACTCTTCTATCATCCTCAAATTACCTGTGTTGGATGGAATGATATAGTTTAGGGTGTTGGATATATGTCCAACACCCACACCCACTATAGACACTTAGATCTTCTAATTTTACAATATTCAAGGAAAAAGAAGCTTGAATTGGCTAATGAAACATTTCTAGCCTCACATGGATGGGATAAAAAGCCCATATCTTAACCAGTTGAGTTTCAGTAAATCGATAGTGCATATTGCACAATTGAAATATGTGTTTAGGACATTCCCCCATACCCATACTCAACTTAGACACCTATCTGATATCCCAAGACTTCATTTTAGGTAGGCCAGAGTCCTAACGCCCACCTGCACCAGATACTCATCTAGTCTAGTCATCTCTGAGTCGTTTCCTCAATTTTCTCTTTCAATTGAGAGTCTTCTTCCTATTCCAGTGCTAACAAGTTTGACATTCATATGTAGTGGTAGTCTGGTTAGATTAATCTCTCAAAACTTTCCTCTAAGCTGTTGCTGATAGTGGGTTTCCTTTCGGGAGGTTTTGCTTTAGGTGATGTGGACTAATCCGCAATATTCTGTGTCATTAATTTCTTATTTATTTTTATTTTTTGTTTTTATTTTTTATTTATTTTATTTTATTTTACAAATATATATAATAATAAAAATTGTTGGGATTTCCATAACAATTTTTTTTTATATATAGTCTGGCAGTCCATCTGTGTTTGGCAAGTGATCTAATTCAAATTTCCCTGATTTTCTTTGTTACAGATAAAAATAACCCCTTCCTAATTTCCTCTAAGCTGTGACTCTTGCTGGATCCTCTTCGTGGATAAGACTGCCCTACCAGTTCTCTAAGTTAGCTGTTGCTGACAGAGGGTCATCTTAGCAGGTCCCATACTATTGAATTATCCCAGAAAATCAATAAATGCCAGTTGCAGTTTACCTTTAACTTCTCTTTTTGCCTATAATAATATTTCTTACTTGAAACTTTCTAGCAAAGGAGATAAGAGTATCTTGTTCATATGAGAATACACACATTTCAAAACGATGAGGAAAAAAAAAAAAGAGAGAGAGAAGAAGAAGGAAAATGGCAGCAGAATGCTCTAGGCTCTCATTTTGGAAGCGTCCATCGTCCATATTTTAGTTTTCTCAGAAAAACAGACGATACATATTTACAAAGTTGTTCTATAAACAGATGAAATAAAGACTGATCACGAGACCTTTAAAAATAAAGCTACGAGTAAAAATCAGTGCTATTGTCTCACCAGATATAGCTGCTGATGAAGAACCCCCACAAGCAATATGGATAATCTTTTCATCAGCTAAACCCTCAATGGGTGCAGGAATTTTTTGATTATGAGTAGAAAAATGACCCAACTGACCATGCCCGCCATGACCCCAGGAAAGCACTTTACCATCATCTGAAAAATTAAATCTCATGAATGAAGGGGAAAAAACATTGGTCTATGATTAAAAATATATGGCAATTGCTGCTAAATAGATTTCAGTAGTCAATTTACCAGTCAAAGCAAGAGAGTGGTATCCACCACCTGCTATTTGAATAATATGTACATCATCAAGGCTAGGGATTGGTTTTGGTTTCCAACCACTAACAGTATCGCCTCTTCCAAGCTCATAGTTAGAGTTTGCTGTGTGAAGACAACAATAAGTTGTATCAAGATGTCAGGCTCATCACATAGCAAAAGGACGGAAAATGGATAGAACAGCCAGAGACTCAACCAATCAATGGAAAAGATCAGATTTCAACAAAATTCATCACATTCATAAAATAAAAAAATAAAAAATAAAAAATAAATAAAATAAAATAAAATAAAATAAGAGAAAAGAAAAGGCAGTAAACTAGAAATTAGAAAGAAGAGGAGCAAAAGGTTGCCGATATAGAATGTGGAATTCTCACCACCCCAATTCCAAAGTTGTCCCTCTTTTGTCAGAGCCATAGTGAAAAAACCTCCACAGGATACAGCAGACACAGGCACAGGTAATGCTTTCACTTTGGAAGGAATGCTTAGTCCACTAGCCTCACTTGGTCCACGACCAGGACCAAGGCCCAACCTACCATCACCTTCATCTCGACCCCACGTATAAAGCTCACCTTTAAAATGAAGGGAAAATAGAGCAATTGTTTGAACAGATATTGTCACTAGACAGCCAAAACATATCTGCATAAAACCTTCTAACAATAGAGAAACAGAAACATCTTGAACCATAAAAATAGTAAATCAATTTAATTAAGTCTATGACAGCATTGTATACGTGATAGATTTGCTTCCACATTTTGCCCTCTTCTTTTAAGTGTCTGGCGTCTCAGCTCCAATATGCTTGGAAACATTTTGCTCCCGTTTTACAAAAGAAGAAATGATCTCATAAAGGTACAACCTGACTAGATGATTATACATAACCAGTTTTGATCCAACTGTGGTACCGGAGTTGAGATTTGTGTTGCTTAAGAGGAAATTATCCTGCTGTCAAATACTAAGACGCACTCCACTTTAAGGAGAGCCCAAACGAGCAGGGTAACTTAGAACTGTTTGCCTTGCAATATAATGAGAACGGTCAAGTATTTAATAGAAGGTTAGAAGTCATGAAAACATATCTAACACAGAATCATGTGATGCAGTTAATGTTCAAGTTGAATCACCACGCATGTACAATATACAAAGTCCACACAGAGGAGGCGGGGAAAGGTTCCATGTTGTCCTCGGTCTTGTTCTTCTGCATATTTATGCATTATGTGACGAAGATAATTCAACCATTCGCACACCACTTAAGCTTTTACAATAGCTTGTTGTCTCTCACATTGTGATAATATTGATATAGGAGATCTTTCATTCAGCTCTCTCTGTATGCTTTTGCACCATCTTAAACCAACCCCAAGCCATTACTTTGATACCGACAAGTAAAGCTATAAGGCTGAAGTATGCACGTAATCCTAACAAACATGAAACAATAGAAGAACCAAAGAGCACTATGTAAATTAGACAGACAAGGGGAAAAACAGAAGAAATAACCATCAAACCTGATTCAGTGATGGCGGCAGTATGTGTCCCACTTGTTGCAATGTGTTGTATTTCTGCATCCCATGAGCCTTTCACCAGTCTAGGAGACAATTCTCTATGGTATACAGAATGTCCAAGAGCACCAAAACCACCGTAACCCCTGAAAACTTCATAGTTAATCATAAAAAAACACCATGTTACATAAATAGAAGTCATTCACATTAAGGAAACAGCTTAGTCATCACTCATCACATAATGAAGGTTCTAGCAAGTCAACACAAAATAAAATCAATGGTAGTAAGACATAATTGCAAAAACTAATTATCATTATACGCGTTATAGTCTTGCAACCTGCGTACTTTTTTAGTAGATTTGTGGT
Source organism: Vaccinium darrowii (assembly GCA_020921065.1). Taxonomy (NCBI): domain Eukaryota; kingdom Viridiplantae; phylum Streptophyta; class Magnoliopsida; order Ericales; family Ericaceae; genus Vaccinium; species Vaccinium darrowii. The sequence continues at coordinate 35,355,155 of CM037159.1, forward strand.
AACACCCTCTGCAAAATTGATTTGACACGATCTGATTACTAATAATCCATTAACATTAACACAAGTTGCAAACAGAGCATAGCACAAAATGACTGCATGTTTTGTTGGGACATGCAATACGCTGGTTGCACCAGATAGAAATAAGTACTAACAATGCATGACCCATTCGAAAATCATCCAACAAAGAGGAAACGAAACAGAAGGGAGAGGAAATTCACAAACTGAGGTTTAAGTGGCGCATTGCATAGCAGTTGATGTATTGATATCAAGCACGACAGTTTTAAGAAACCATGTTATTTTCCGAAAAGGTCACCCACTGTTTAGATACACAAGCTTATTCCTATTCTTAAAAGGCCTACTTAGAACTCATTTTCACATCACTGAAATCCCCACGAAGCGGTCTCCAACGGTTCAGGTGTCAATGTCCACGAAGCGGTATCCAACGGTTCAGGTGTCAATGGTATCAATTAATATGTACCCACTTCACAAGTAATGACGGGCCCAGGGCATCGCAGAGGGCCACCACAACCCCAAAAATTTGAAGACATCTCATAGTAGATAATCTTTTTTATAGTAATAGCTAAACCAATCTTTGTTATATGTGAAAGAATACCAATGCATAGGACAATATTGCGCTGATGTATAGATTAATAGCATCTTCAGCCCTCACTTCTTATTCATTTCAACACAAAGTTTGACTAAAAACACCTCAAAATCAACTCCACCCCTTGACTCAAACTTGTACCAAAAAGTGAGTTCACTCAACTATTTACTCAGGCTAAAATCCTGACCCAAATTTTGGAAGACTATTTTGTGCCTCTCAAATTTTCAACTATGCCATTAATGAAGCTTTTACTCAAACTCAAATTATGCTCATATTTGTGTTGTCCATTGGAGAGCTTCATATCAAATGAAGCTTTTCCTCAAAAACCTCACTCAAATTTGAGTAAGTATAGGTAAAGGGCCGGCGATGCACTAATCTGTTAAAATTTGAATGAATTACCAGGTAAAGACTTGGCCAGTAGAGTTGAGGGCAACGGAATGAAGTCCACCAAGAGCCAAGCTTCTGACACAATCCAAATTAGGGTTCAAAGTTGGGACAAAAAGGGAATTCTCATGTCCAAAACCGAGGCGGCCGCCGTCTCCTTTACCCCAAATCCACACCTTCCCATCCACCAGCAATGCCGAGTGGAACAGGCCACATGAGATCCCCACCTCCACCCCAGCATCACCACCACCACCACCACCACCACCAGACCAATCAGAAGAATGAGAACTGTTGTCGTAATGGGTGAGACGGCCAGGGGTAGGATTGGAAAGGCGGAAAGAGGGAGGGAGGAGGAGGGAGGCGAGTGGAGCAGGGTAGAGGCGGATCTCCTCGGTGCCGCCGCCGAGTTGGCCCGAGGCGCCGCGGCCCCAGGAGAGTAGTTGGAGTGCGATTGGTGAGTCGTTGGCTATTGAATCGGAGCCGGTGGTGGGGTTTGTCGTAGTATTAGGCCAGAGAAGGGGGATTTTGTTGGTGGTAGTGGCGGTGGAGGAGGAGATGCGCCGGCAGCATGTGCGGAAAACAGAAGAAGCAGGGGTTCTACAGAAGGCCGCCATTGACGGGTTTCACGGCACCGATGGTAGTTGAACTTTTGCTCTATACGTCCGATGATCCTGCGTCGCCCAACGGACAAATTGAAGTTAATTCTGGGGTGAGGTCGTCGGAGAATTTGGGGCCGTCGATCGGAAGGTTTTTGGGGGGGGTTTTGCCTGGTTTGGAGTAGTTTTTAGAGTTAATTTTGCTTTTATCCCTAAATTATGCACATTTTATCTATATAGTCCCTAAAATAAGAATTGCTTCTATGTCGTCCTTCAACTATTCAATTTTCCTTCCATGTGGTCTGATTGATAACAACTGTTATCAATTCGGACGAAAAAGCCAACATGTGTTGTTCATGTGTGATCATTCCCCAAATGAAAGGGGTAAAAAGGCCATTCCACATCCCAAAAGCACCTAAAACCAGTTGATTGACCTACCACCTTCGCTGCCAACAACAACAACCGTGTTGTTTCTTGATGTACTGTAACATATTTCTCACTAGAACGCATCAAGGGATCCAGATGATCATCACAACACTAGATCTATTGAAACAACATCCACACCTGGTGTTACCACCATCATTCTTTGGAAGTGCTAGACTTGCTTTAACGGCAACGCCCCCCATATCCTCCGATTACAACGGCTGCTGCAACCAACTCAACGGCAAAGCAAAACACAATTGCTTCTGTTATATACATCATCCTCTGAAAAAATAACGCTACTTGGTTTTATTGAAATTCAAGTAGAGATAATTTTGGGAGGGAATTCGAGTAGCGCCTATGAGATGACAATGCAGTTTTTTTTTTCCCCTTCCTCGGAGGCCTTATATGATGGCGCTACTTCTTTTTTTTTTTTTTTTTTTTATAAATTCGGGTAGTGCCTTGTTATTGGGGTCCCTGCAAGTGAGCAGTGAGACCTTCAGAGTGCATATGAGCTGGGTCAGACACCTAAATTATATATTTTAAAAAAAACTTCTCTTTCAAACAGAACCAAAAAAAAAAAATTAGTAGAAGAAATTTGACATTGCCATTTTTTTTTGAACGACAATGCCATTTATAACACAACCAGATAAATGGCATTCTCGTACATTGAACCGAATTCCCTTAGGTCCCATAATAAATTATTAATTCTCCAATCCATCGGCAAAGTTCTCAAAGTTTTCTCCATATGCATTGGAACTTAAAATTTCAATATACAGCTGCACAATCGCGGATAAAAAAAACAATTCTTTCTGTCAGTAAATTTTTTAAATTTGTGTGAGAGATTTTAAATTTTTGAAATTTCTCTTCTCCAAAATTTTGTTTGACAACAAATAAAAAGAGTAAATTTCATTGACAACCCTGAGGTTTGCCTTAATAACATTTACTCCTCAAATATGAGAAATAACAACAGATCTCCAGTGATTTCTATTTGTGTTTCTCCAACACCCCTAATCTCTTAATGGTGCCCAAACACGTGATCAAATGAGTAAAAATGACTTATATCTAAAAGTTCACCCTTTATGATAATAAAAAAGTAATTAGAAAAACTATTAAATCTAATTTATTTTGAATCAAATGACTTTTTTTTTACACATTGGAGGAGCTATTTTGATTGAAAAAAAAGGTAAAAGTATTAATATTGTCTGTGTACTACATACTGTTGGTTAGTAAGAAAAGACAAGTTTATTACTACTATTTTTGGACAGTGCTACCCGTACAGAACGAGGAGCACAGAAAATGTACCAATCACGTTCGGGGACCCACTTTTGGGTCCCACACGAGTGATCCGAACCGTTCATTATTCTTAAAACATTTTTCCGAGAGGCCCCACAAAATTTCAGCTCAATCGGACGGTTGGAAGTGCTCGAACCAAAGTCTCACCGTTTGAATCGAAACGGTTCGGATCACTCGTGTGGGACCCAAAAGTGGGTCCCCGAACACGATCGGTACAATTTCGGTCCCATTTTTTCTGTACGCGTATCATTATCCACTATTTTTAGGTCAAAATTGAGAGTTTACACTGTTGTTGTTTATTCTACAATATTTATTTAAAAAGGCGATTTTGTAAAAATAAGACATTCTCAGTTAATTCTATCACATATTTGATCAAAAAGTTATCGGGTTTTTTTTTTTTTTTGCACGGCAAAAAGAATTTTATTAATCCAATATCGAAGATACAAGATTAAAAGGGGCAACAGAAAAACCAAAAGGCTCTCGAGACCCAAAAGATTGGAAGGCTGACAAGAAGACAACCAAACAATCAAAAAGAAAAACCTAAAAACCCAACAAGACACCTAAACACCAAAACGCTAACAAGACGAGCAAGAAACCAAAGAGCACCAAAACACACCGCTCAGAAGCAAGCCCGAAAGCAAACCCACACAAGCCAAAGCAGACAAGAACAAAGACCACAAAACACCTAAAACAAACCAAGCCAAGCAAACGAACCAAACAAGGAGAAAATTAGATATTGATTTCAGCCCTTGCCTTATTAAGGGCTTCCATCTCAGCAATCTTGCTTATGACCTCGTTTTCATCACCATCATAGCTAATCCCAAAAAGCTTGTTGACTTCCCATATGGCTTGAGCTTCATCTAAAAGAATTTTGTTCCTGTTGTTAATATCATTCAATGAAATAGATGCAGATAGAGCAGCAGATGCCACTGCAGACCTTAGCACCACACACTTCTTATTATTCCTCTTTCCTTTGATTTTATCTGCATTCACTCTAGCGTATCCCAGAATTTCGTTTAAGCTCTTCCTATTTCTTTTCCCTTTTCTCCCTCTAACTGTTGCTTGAATAGGGATATGGTTAGTATCCGAAAGGGATGCCGACTCATCAGACATCCTATTAGCCCCATCATCATCTGTTTCTGCCACCACTTCAACAACTTCCATAGAGTTTTCCAGCTGCCTCGCAACTGCATTATCCTCGAAAGACTCAATATCCTCTCTCGAATCGCCCAACAGAGAGTCACAGTTGGAGCAAGAATCGTCAGTTTTGCTCTTAATCGAATTCGAAACCACGAAGGGGACATCATCAACATCAATCTTAGATTCATCACCCCTAGAGTTATCATCTTCTCCCAACTCCTCTTCCTCTGTCTCCTCTTCCTTTGCCACAACCGCCACGTTGTAATGGGATTCACCCACTTCTCCCATTTCCAAATCAGACTTCACGTTCTTGGAAAAATCTCTCTCTGTGCACTTACAATTGCAAGCAATCCTCATCAAATTGTTAACAGTGACTGATTTTTCCACTACACGAACAGGATATAACTTTCCATCAATCTCCAAGTTTATCACTTGATCAATAACACCAAAATTCTTAGATGAGATCTGCACTCTACCTGAGGAGAAAGAAGAACCTTTCGAAGTCGCATCATCAAGAGTGATCGGCTCTCCCCAAATTTTTCCAATGCTAAAGAAAGTGTCATGATTCCAGAGATGCAAAGGAACACCATAACACTCCAGCCAAACTTCACGAGAAGCTTCAAAGGCAAAATTAGGGCTCCAAGGTTGATACTCCTCAAAAAAATTCCCTAACCAATTAACATCAGAGCTCTCAACCGTAGCCTTCATATCATCAATGGAGGGGAAAGTAAGGAGAAAGTAAGAACCCCCCAATGCCCTAATTTGAACGTCGAAGACACCGTCCATGTAGAAGTTTTCTCTGATAGACTCAATGGATCTAAGAGAAGGTGATTTAGCAATTACACTTCTCAAAAGCCAATTATCCCTTTCCACAATGGTATCTACCTTAGCCTTGATAGTACATATGGAGGGAGATACATTCCTCCCTTTCACCACATCCGCAAAAGAAACACCCTTACCATGATCGGTCATCCCAATATGAACATGGTGGCTAGCAGTACCCTGCTTGCAATGGTCAACATCTCTAGCACTATATCCATTTGCAGAAATGTTAGTCGAGTCCTGAACTACCCTTCTCACCACCGGCTTATGGTTTTGAACCTCAAAAGCAGCTAATTTAACAAAGAGCTTCCTGTCTTCAATCCAAAAGCCATTGGCTTTGGCAATAGCCACCTCAACCGATGAGGCACAATCATACCTCACAAAACCAAATCTCCTATTTGTAACTTTGCTGCGCTTAATCGGAATATAAGTCTCCCTAACGACCCCGTATTGATTGAAAAACTTCCTGAACCAACTAAGACCGACATCCTCAGGCAAATTATCAACAAATAACGAAAACAATCCTTTACAATCAGACTTCATAGCCCCACGGAAAGGCTCAACACAGCCAGCAGAAGCACAGATATAGAAAAACCATAAAACTCCCAGGAAAAGGACAAAGAATCCGGCCACACAGCAAAGAACTAAGCAAATACCTGAAAGCAGCAAGGTAGGAGAAACAGAGCTGAGCAAAAATGAAGCTCCGGCGAGCAAAACGGAGCTCCGGCAAGTCGGCCGGAAAAGACCCACCGGAAATAGAGCGGTCTGCAGAGAAGGAAAGCCCTCTGCCCAAGAAGACCGAAGATGAGACTAGAAAAGCTTGAGGAAGCTCCACCGGCGGTAGATCTGAAAAAGGGGCCAAAACCTAAAAAGGAGGGCCTGCAATCCCGGTGAAAATGGACCTCACCGAAAAGAAAGAAGGATTGGAGGAGGAGAGGGAGGGGAACGGGTGAGAGAGAGGAGAATCAGGAAGGTGGAAGGCGGAGAGAGGTGGCGGCAACGGGGATCCACCGGAAAAACCTTAGGAGTCGCCAGAGTCGCTTCCAAACCCTTTCAAAAAGTTATCGGTTAGGTGTCTATTAAAACCATTTGGTTTATTAGCCATTAAAAAAAAAAAATGCTATGTACTCCAAAAAGGTACCTCAAAAATTACCACCAGAAAAAATTAATGGTTCAGATTCTCTTAAATGTTTATTTGAACTATTAACTTTACTTTCCCAATAATTTTGGGGTCCTTGGCATTTAAAAAAAAAATTGACACAAATGAAAACAATTTGGCTCCAAAAATACTTGCAAAGAGAGCTGAATAATCATCATCGTCTCTGCGCTTCAATGTCGTCGTCCATGTCACGGATCCTCTCCCTCTCTCGCTCTCCAACCACTTCCCTTAACCCTCTCTCTCTCTCTAGACTCCGCCGCTTCTCTTCCGCCTCCGATTCCACCGCCGACCACCAATTTGACTTCTTACAAACCACCAAACCCACCCTCCCATCCCTCCACCCCTCCCCAGACGCCGACCAAATCTCCCACCTCCTCCTCCACCACTACAACCCTTACCACCCCACCGAATCCCCTCTACAACTCACCGGCATCCACCTCTCCCCTTTCATAATCCACCAAACCCTAATCCGCCTGCAAAACGTCTCCAAAATCGCCCTCTCCTTCTTCCACTGGGCCAAATCCCAGCCCAGTTACCGCCACGACCCCGCCGCGTACCACCTCATGATCGACATCCTCGGTAAAGTCCGCCAGTTCGACGTCGCCTGGCAGTTAGTAATAGAAATGGATAACTCCAATGTCAAACCTAGTTTCACGACGTTTGCTGTTTTGACCCGCAGGTTGATCTCTGCTGGGTTGACTCGCCAGGCGATTCGTGCGTTCGACGATATGGACTGTTTCATCGAGAGGGAAACGAGTCGCGACGATTTCTGTTTCCTTCTCGATACGCTGTGTAAGTACGGGTACGTGAAGGTGGCAACGGAGGTGTTTAACAAGAGGAAGTCTAGGTTTGAGGGTGATGTGAAAATGTATACTGTTTTGGTGTATGGGTGGTGTAAGGTAAATAAGGTGAAAAAGGGGGAGAAGTTTTTTAGAGAGATGGTGGATAAGGGGATTGAGCCAAATGTGGTTACTTACAATGTGCTGCTGAATGGGATTTGCAGGAAGTCGAGTTTGCATCCGGAGGAGAGGTTTGAGAGGACTATCAGGGACGCGGAGAAGGTGTTTGATGAAATGCGCGAGAGAGGGATAGAGCCCGATGTCACTAGTTACTCGATCGTGCTTCATGTTTACAGTCGGGCGCATAAGCCCGAGTTGTGTCTTGATAAGTTGGAGATGATGAAAAGCAAAGGGATATGTCCTACGGTAGCGACTTATACGTCGGTGGTCAAGTGCCTTTGTTCGTGTGGGAGAATTGAAGATGCTGAGGAGTTGGTTGATGAGATGGTGCGTAGTGGTGTTAGTCCTACGGCTGCAACTTATAATTGTTTCTTTAAGGAGTATAGGGGAAGGAAAGACGCGGATAGGGCTTTGAATTTGTACCGGAAGATGAGGGAGGAGTCACCACAGTTGCCTAGTGCCCACACGTACAGTATCTTGGTGGGGATGTTTGTGAAGTTGGATCGAATGGAGATTGTGACGGAGATTTGGAACGATATGAAGGCTAGCGGTGGTGGTCCGGATTTGGATTCGTATACGTTGTTGGTTCACGCGTTATGTGAGAAAAAGAAGTGGAAAGAAGCTTGCCAGTTTTTCGTAGAGATGATAGAGAGGGGGTTGCTTCCGCAAAAAGTCACTTTCGAGACTCTATACCGGGGTTTGATTCAGTCGGATATGTTGAGAACTTGGAGGAGATTGAAGAAGAAGCTCGATGAAGAGTCCATAACATTTGGCTCAGAATTCCAAAATTATCACTTCAAGCCATATAGGAGGTGATTTACCATTGTCGATATCCAACGCGCAGTTAATTGGAAGGGAGTGAAAAGGCCAGCATAGCTCGTATGCTAACCTGGGATATACAGGGGGCAGTGAAATGCGTCAATGTCATCACCACCGGTCCGAAGACTGGAGAAATTTCGAAACTGGAATCTGGAAAAAGGGGTTTCGATTGGTTTCCTGGCTGTACTTGAAAGCATAATTGAAATGTGACGACTATCGGTTGAATGTAGAGAAAGCCTGAAAACAGGGGTTTGGGGTACGTGTTACCCGTGGTGACCTTAATTGTGAGCCATCTATAACGTGTATTTGGGATCGGAACCGCACAATTTGTTGGGAATGTTGAGTTGATTATTTGTGTAAAAATCAAATTAATTGGATATTAGTAGTCATATGGTGGGATCATTCGTAGAATACAATGCAAGACAAATTTGTCTCAATTATGTGTTTCATCAATCTCTAATGATTATAATTTTCTATATTTATAATGTGCTCAACATTCCTGAAAAAATGAACGATTTCGATCCCAAATAAAGATTTCAGAGGGCTTACAATTGAAGTCACTACGGAAACCCAAGTCCGTTTTCAATCAGTTCCCCGGAAACATCAAAGTGCTCGGTCTAGAGGGGTGTTGCAAGATTTAACTTGCTTGCCCAGTTCAAGCCAAATGCAGAGGTTCTTGGATGCTGAGCGTTATGAATGCTGAGCGATTTCACAACGCGTTTTACCTTTTTTGAGGGACCGCAAATTTGGTAGGATGGTTGAGATTGTTGAGCAAAAGGTGCATGAGTTATAGCCTTGCTAGGTCATCTATGATTCCTTATATCTGATAATGGAAGTCCTGCTTTGTATTCTTTCAAATGCTTCCGAATTTCTCCGAGATGCAGAATTACAGTGGAAACACACATCTGGCAAATGCACTAACACTTAATGCAATTTGCTAAAGTTGGACCACAATAAAGATAGAAATACGTTAACCTAAAAACATAATTAGTTCTTGGAAACCAAATCTTGAACAAAATTTGCTGCGAGAAAATTGAACACACAGGCATGACCTTTTTCTGGCGCTAATAATAAACGTCAAAGCACTACAGACAGCAGGAAAACCGATCCACATCAACCTGAACTTAACCCAATCGCATGTGAAAATTCACTCAGTCCTCATCTGTGCTTCTTGACTTCTTCTTTTTCTTCTTTCCTTCACTAGCAGCTGGAAGATCCTCTCTATCTTCATCCTTGCTCTTCTTTTTCTTCTTCTTCACCGATCCCCCATCTGCATTGAACCCATTCCCATTCTCAGCCGCCTGATCCTGTTCCGGCTCTGAGTCCTGTTCCATTCTTCGTTTCTCCTTCTTCTTCTTCTTTGCACTTTTCAGCTCCTCAGAAGCATCCCCATTAGTAACAGCACTTGGCTTATCCTCTTCCATTACATCACCATCTTCCGCAGCTTCTACTTTTGACTTCTTTTTCTTGCTTTTCTTTACTGAAGCGTCCGCAGTTGCTTTTTCCACTTCCATCTCAGTATCTGGAAAAAGCATTTCGAACCAGAATGAGGTACGAAGATGCACAAAATGCCATAAAACCAGAGTTAATTACTCAATCTCATGAGAAAATTTTGGTCAGCAGGAACAAAAACACAAATGGGAGATAGATATTCTATTGTGGTTCACTTTTGATAAAACAATCGAGACTCAAAGTTGAGTCTCTGTATTGAGAGAATGTGCAATGTTGCCCGGTTTGCAGTAGAATGTTGTTGAACAAAGCTACAATTGAATAAGAAACTCGAGCAATGATCAAATATTCAACTTAAAAGACACGGGAAAGCATAAATATACTCATATGTTGATGGATCATTGTATGTTATATATTTACTAGGTACATGGGTCCAACATCCAAGTGGCTCACCGTATCTAACCCTCTACCACCAAGCGGCCTTGGGATGACACCCAAGTTGCTTGGTGTACCCGGGGTTCTGTGGCTCGGTGGCTATGAGCTTAAGATTACAGGATTCCAAAATGAGGATCATCGAGTACCACTCAGGTGGCCTATATATTTATTGGTGTCTGAAGAGGAGAGAGGACACACCAAACGAAGACATCTAGAAGTTGTAACGAAAAGACTCAAGGCAAACATCATTCAGCAGTTGAAGTCTCTAAATCCCAAGTATCTGCCAGCTAAAAAATAACCCCTGCATGTGGCAGATCTGAAGTAGGCAGCCACCTATCCCTCAGGCTGATCCTATGATGATATTGGTGGTCCGATCCTTATAGAAAGAGGTCTTCTCCCCTCCCCCAATAACGAGAGACTCTCTCCTGCCTGTTGTAGAGCCCCTATGCTCTCACCAAGTCTCGCTCTCGAGAAATTCACCCCCACCTCGGGAGCACATTTTCTTGAGTGCTCCAGAGACTACTCTCATCTAGCACACAGCTCCCAATAGTGCATAGACACACACAGTTAATACTATAATTCTGCAGCCAATCACTCATATATTTGAATTTAGAGTGGAGACGAGCTACAATCACATGCTCTTTCACTCACCTTTATTTTTAACATTTTCAAGAGCAGATTTCATCATATCAATGTTTTTCCGAGGAGCAACTCCCTTGTCATAGAAGTCCAGTCGTTCCTCAACTTGTTCGCGGAGTTTGTCCCCAAAAGAAGTGGTACTCTTCTCTGCATTCAAAGCAAAATCCGAAATTAAATCAAGCGAGCACAAGATAAGAAATCCTTAGCACTGCATTCTTAGTCATAACGAAAAGGCTTACCTAAGAAACAGTCAATGCGAGATGCAATAGAGCACTTGTTTGCAAGATAACGAGCCATTCGGCCTTTGTTTCGAGCAGATGCACGTCCAATAAAAGAAGAATGGAATATGAGACCATATTTTGGTGTGTTCCCCCGGGTCTTCAACGCCCTAAAGTCAAAACAATAAATGACTTGAGTATTAAACTCCAAATAGACACTACAATATAGACGAAAAGAAGATATGGTGTCAAGAGAACTAAGCACACATAAACAGCTGCTGTAAGTGGATGACATCACAATTGGCTCTCTAACTTAGTGTTTTGGCTAAAGGATGACCGAAACATAGTCATTTACTGATTATTTTGACCTTTTAAAATGAGCATAGGAAGATTTACTGATTTTTGCAAGCGAAGAGCAACTGATTTTTGCAAGAGATGCAAATTAACTTGATGTCAGGTTATGAGTAGACACCTGAAGAGTGCCTTCTCTGCACCAAGGATCTGTAGGGTAGAAGAAGGGCACTTTGCCAGATTGGTCAGGCTACCAGCATGAGAAATCAAACGAGCTCCAACCATTTCACCAATCAATGCAGCCAAATTGGGTGCAATGTCATTCATTTTAGTCACCAGATAGTCATAGAGCTTCTTCCTGTACTCAGCAAGGTCCATAACCCTCTGTGCAAATTGCTTGACATTAATCAGGTCAATTGGAGACAAGTCCTGTCCTGAAAACATAAATACACCTTAAGTGAGTAAAGCATGGGATGCGACTCCGAGGTGCAATAACTTAGCACCCATTTCGTATTGTATGGCTTTTCTAGTTTTCATTAGTGGCCTACGCTTTTCATGAATTCAGAAAACACAAAAACAACAGGAACTTTCTAACTGTAGCGTTTTTATGGATCCATTCCTCTGGAGTTTGAAGAAAACATAAAACAGCTAAAATTGTGTTTTCTTTATTGCTTAACCTAATTGTTCACTTTCTAAGGTGAAAACAATGCGTTAAAAAGATATGCAATGGGCCAACAAATCCTACCCATGGATGATTTTGAAGCCTCTAAGATTTCCTTTGCTTTGTCTTCATCTCCAACTATGTCAGTTAGTCCTGGAAGGTGTTCTTCAGACAACTCTGATTTATTATCAATAAATTTTGCAACTTTGGCGTACAAATAGTTATCATTGATAATCTTCACCAATTCAGGGAAATGCCAAGAATACCATTCTCTGCAAATAAGAGCCAAATCAGATAACAAGTTTAACAAAACCGCTACTAGGATATGTCAGAACAAAATTTGATTGTGCTCATTACAAATGCCCCAAATTTCTGATCAATATTTCAGTATTTTGTAAAAATGCTCATTATGTTGCTCGATCAAGGTTAACAGCAATAAAGAGTAAACTAGTTCCAGCTTTCAAAAATTTATAGAACTATGAAGGTTCCAAGACTAAACAGACTTGTCAAAGTGCTAGCTTGTTTACCAACGAACCTGACTCTCATAGAGAAGGAATTGACGTCCTTATCAAGCGTATCAAGAAGGAAGATAGCCTGAATAACCATGTTGTCAACACGGTTTACATTGAACTTGACCTTTGCCCTGCTGTAACTGTGTCCTAGACCAAGTTGGGCTTTCTCCAAATCACCAGGCTTCAGTATTTCAAGAACATAGTCATACAGATAATGAGGGGTCGAAGAAGGAAGATCATAATAGGAACAGCATTGAAACTTGAAAGGGAGATAAGCAATGAGAAAATCTAAATGCGAACCTTCAGGTTCTGAATGAACCTATCAAAATGCAAACGCACACCACGAAGAAGCTCAAGAACAAACTCGTTACTTTGGCAGGGGATCTTCGTCTCTTCTAAAATATGGGATCCAATCTTAGGCTCCGCAACTCCTAAACTGAACTTAGGCTTCTTTCCCTCCTTAACTTTTGGAAGGGTTAGTTCTAAAAAGTTCCTCAATTCATCAGTCATATGCCCTGCCACCAAAAACAAAAGCTCAAGTCAAAACAGCATACGTAGGAATGCTAATCGTTATGCAAAATATCTGACAAAGTTATCAGAGAAGAACAAAAGCAAACAAGCCAACAGAATAACAGATGGAACTTAGGAATGTGCTCAAAAGAGTGAATTCAAAATCTGCCATGTTAATTCAAGCAACAGAGACCTCTCCCATTTTTGGATGAAACCCTAACAACAATTTCCAGGACACCCAAAGCCAAAATTTGGCCATATATGGTTTCATTATCCAAAATGTGGAGCTTAAAATAAATAATCATCCCTCAACTGGTTTGATGCTGCTACACCTTAGCAACATATAAGACTATGACACTCATCTTCCACCCATACCATCTCACAGACAATGAGACAAACCATACTCCAGTAAACTCCTGTACTGAAACGATAGCGGACACAAAACAGCTTTTCTAGTTGGAGACAGCTTGAACAACGTCTACAAAACACTCAATTTAGCTAAGAATCAAAGAAAATAAAGCTTAGCAGTCTTCACCACAGTTCTTCCTTGGCTTTTAAGCAATGAAAAGGCAGATTTAAGGTTAAAATGAACACTATCGTAGTAGAAAAATCACTCAGACAAAGAATAAATTAAAAACGGGTATGATAGAAAAGCTCACCCAAAAATAACGCTTCAAGTTCAAGCCTAGCTCCACTTAAGACACCAAGTAACCAACATTACTTTGATAATAAAAAAAAAAAATACACGATCTTCTAAATGCTTGAAAACATCAAAATGTGCAACACGCCTAAAACAGCTAGTAGTTACCTGTTACTCCAAAACCAAATCTAAACAAATACTTATGCTACATTGCTCACCACTTTTTCTCAGCATCCGATCATAAAACTAAACTATCAACAAAATGATACAATCATCACTCGTGCACGGTGCATTTGCCTCACTATATTCTCTTATCTCCCATTTTTCAAACTGCTTATTGTGTTTCCTCAACAGAATGCATAAATAAACTGAACACAAAGCAATTCGACTTGGAATCAGATCAAACATAACAAAACATTCACTGCATGTAACACAACACTACGAGTTTATCCAACGATCAACCTTATCTATGCAGGGAAAAACGATAATCGACGAAGCAGCGATACATACACCTACACAAACAGAGAGCGAGTACAAAAATCACCTTCGGAGACAGCGTTGCACTGGTTAAGAGCATCGAGAGCAGACTCGAACGGGGTAAAAGCAACCAGCTTCACGACCTTTCCGAATCGGTTGAGATCGGTGACCGATTTCTGAACCGACTCAGTGTTCTGGCCGATTTCGTCGAGGCCGTGGGCGAGAAACAGAGAGTAACCCGAAGCTGACTCGTGCAGAAGATACAACGCCATTGCGGAGTGTATCGGAGAGACTTGGAAGGTGATGTTTCTCTCTCCTTCCTCTCTCTATATCTATATTTTGTGGTTTCTGTATGTATTTATGACAGAGCCGCGGTAGAGAGAGAGAGGGAGGGAGAGAGAGAGGAGGAGGAGGGGAGTGTGTGGATTAGGGTTTAGGGTTTTCAGTTTTGTTGAGGGAGGGCGGGGTAGTGATTTGGTGCAGTCGAGGACTTGCTTGGGAAGTACCGTCGGATTATTATTGGCTGTTGGATTAGTATCTTTGCAAATGCTTGCTGTCCTCCCATAGGCAGAGACGACGGCGTCGTTTCGTTCTTTGAGTTCTTGAATGAAAACTAGGGCATGGTAGAAACTAGGATTACAATCCCAATTTCATGGTTGGAAAATTATTCGGACATGACACATATTCTAGATTAAGTGTGCTCGAAATCGTCAAAGATGTACGGATCCTACACGCAACTTGTGCAATACATATATATCATACTTTACGTCTTAAATCTGTGTCTGTAGCATTGCTCTCCACGTCGTAAAAAAATATGTGCTCTCACGCATTTTTCAATAGTTTCACGTGATAAGTGGGAAATGAGACTTGACCAGGGAGGGGACTATTTGCCAGTTCACATATACAAGATTATATAATGTCATGTGAAAAGTGTTATAAGTGAATCGGAATTATTGAAATTATTTTTCCGATATGTCCATGCCGGTGTTTTTATCCGCCAAACAGAGAGGTGACTCTCCAGTCAGTATAACTGTGTATGGAAGAATCCATTTTATAAAAATCGTGGGAACTATTACGACTTTCAAATGTACAACAAAACAATTCTCATGAAGTTTTTAATTGGCCTCAATAATTTGGCATATTTGGTTTTTGCAATGGAAGATGTGGGCTCTAGGATCTTGAACTGGACTTGGGCCGTCTAATCCATTTGACTATCTTGGGAGAAGCCTGTTCATTTGGGGCGATTATCTTTCGGGTTTCTGTGTTTGGAGACTTTGGACGACTCACGAAAACCAAAAGAGATCAACTTGATTCATAGGGCTATGCCGATGCAGACTGAAGATAAGTAATTAAAGGCCTGCAGCGATGGAAGAAAATAGAAGCGCGAGTGGTCCTTTCGTTTTTTTTTTTTTAATCGTGTACGCTAAAGCGTTATAATTTTTAAGAGATTGTGGTTGGTTCGTTGCTCTCCCTTCTCTCCGGAATTCGAGGTTTCAATTTGGGCCGTTAAATTCACTTTTGGATGGTCCAAATGTAGCTTAGGGTTTTCAGTTTTTTTTTTTTTTTTTTTTTTTTTGGGGGGGGGGGGGGTGGTGATTTGGTGCAGTCGAGGACTTTCTTGGGAAGTACTGTCGGATTATTATTGGTTGTTCGATTAGAATCTTTGCAAATGCTTACTGTCCTCCCATAGGCAGAGACGACGGCGTTTCGTGCTTCGAGTGCTTGAATGAAAAATGGGGCATGCTGGAGGATTACAATCCCAATTTCATGGTCGGAAAATTATTTGGACATAGATACATGGACACATATTTTAATTTAAGTGTGTTCGAAATCGTCTTATATATACGAATTCTACACGCAACTTGTGAGATACATTTCCGTCATCAGACTTTGTGTCTTAAATCTGTGTCTGTAACATTGTTCTCCATGTCGTAAATAAATATGTGGTCTCACACATTTTTCATAGTTACACCTGATAAGTGGGAAATGAAAACTCGACTAGGGAGGGACTATTTATCCATTTACATTTAAGAGATTATATAATGTCACGTGAAAAGTTTTACAGTATTAGTTAATTAGAACCTTTAAAATTATTTTTTCACTCCATCCGGGCCAATGTTGTTAATCCACCAAAGTGATAGGTGACTCTCAAGTTGGCATTATTTACAACTTTCAAATATACAAAAAAATAAAAAATAAAAAAAAAATTTCACGAAATAGTTGAATTAGCCTCAATAATTTGGCATCTTTGGTTTTTACATGTAAGATATGGCTCTAGCATTAAAACTGGACTTGGGCCGTCTAATCCATTTGACTATCTTGGAAGAAGCCGTTCATTTGGGTCTACTATCATCCAGGGTTGGTAGGGCATATTTGACGCGAGTTGAAGTGGGTGGTTTTGGCCCCTCCGGCGAATAAAAGCTCCCATATCCGTTGGTGGTGACGGTGTGGGAGCTATGGGTTTCCATTGCGGAGGTTTTCCTTTTTCAACCATCAACCACCACCATCCCTTTCCTCCCCAGATTTGTGTGGTCGCCGGAGGAATTGGGCGGTTTTTGTGATGGTGCGACTCGATTTGACTTAGCACGACTCGGCGTGTCTCGGATGCAAGCCACTCTCGGTAGCTATTGTTTCTGTCTAAGTTATTTTTTCCCTTTTATTTTAGGCTGTAATCTTTTTTGTGTTTTAAGTAGTTTTTCTGTTTTATGATGTTAATGTTCCTTGTTGGCCCTGGATTTGTGTTCTTGTGTTCGTCGTGGCCTCGAGGATTGTTGGTTTACCCGGCTTTGTCTTCCCGGAGCCATAGACTGCTGTGTCAGTGAAGTCTTTTCCCGGAGTGTCATTCGGCTCTCCACCATGCGGTAGTGTGAGCTCATTTTGCGAGTAATCAGTGCTACGTTGAACCGGCGTTAGCTTCTAAAAATCAGATTTAGGAAGGGGTTTTCCTATATTGCTCATTGTAATCCTTGATTGGAATTTTTGAAAGCCTTGGGGGATTGTTTGTCTTAATTGCAAACTCCTCGTGCCCCGCACCTTTGAATCGGGTGAAAAGTGAGTCATTAATATGACTCATGTTTTGGATTTTGACATTATTATGCCCTTTTTTAATTATCGATGTAGGCTCTGATTGTATTCGTTGGATACCCTTGTAAGTGCCGGATGACTTTATATATATATATATATATATATATATATATATATATATATAAAAGAAGTTTTTGTTGATAAAAAAAAAAAAGAAAAAGAAAACTTGAATCGGCGTGGCAAAGTACCGTACAGTGTCGTGTTGTCTCGGATTCCTACCGAGATTATTTTTAGTATAAAATGTGGAAAGGCATCGCGTCGGGTCGTGTCAATTCCTATGATGATTATTTCATATTTATCATGTCCAACCATTTTGAATCCTTGTCGAGTTCGCGGTGGGTTGGCGTGCCATAACATCACGCTTTTGGTTTTGCTCCAAAACTTTGATACTGTTTATTTTGGGATTGGACCTTTGTTTGTCTCACTGGGCCAAACTCGAGCCCTATTCAGTTTTATCGTTAGGAAAAGAGTTTATTACGGGTCAATATAAAAAACAAATATTTATTACCACTAATGACTCCAATCATTCTTTTTAATTACTACTAACTCCATTAAGGTCAATCACTCTTTTTTGGGGTTAGACACTTAGGGTGCACTTTTCTATTATAGGGTTTTTAGTGGTTTAGGCACTTTCATAGAGTACCCTAGAATGTTAGGCACTTTCATAGGGTACCCTAAGGTTTAGGTTTAGGCACTTTCATAGGGTACCCTAAATTTAGAATGTACATTTTAGAATTTAGACCATACATTTAGAATTTAGAATGTACATTCAGAATTTAGACCGTACATTTAGAATGTAAATTTTAGAATTTAGACCATACATTTAGAATTTAGACTGTACATTTAGAATTTAGACCGTACATTTAGAATGTACATTTTAGAATTTAGACCGTACATTTAGAATTTTGACTGTACATTCAGAATTTAGATCGTACATTTAGAATTTAGACTGTACATTTAAGAATTTAAAATTTATCATTAAGGTTAAAAAACAAATATTTATCGCCATTAAGGTCAATTACTCTTTTTTTTTAGGTTTATGTTTAGGGTGCATTTTCTTATTATAGGGTTTTGGTGATTTAGGCACTTTCATAGGGTACCCTGGGTTTTAACTTTAAGGTGTTTTTTCTATTATAGGGTTTTTAGTGGTTTAAACACTTTCATAGGGTACCCTAAGATTTTAGGCACTTTGATAGGGTACCCTAGAATTTAGGCACTTTCATATGGTTTGGGGAGTTGAGCAGAGAGAGAGAGAGATTGTGCCCATGTGGAATGGGTAGAGAGGGAAAGAGAGAGTCGGAACAGCCGTCACATTTTCCGTGCTTCTTGGAGTTTTCGGTGCATTTTGAAAATTGGGGTGGAGTTGGCGGTGTATTGGAAAAAAAAAGTGGACCAGCCGGTGCTAAGCCCTTAGGAAAAAGGTACAATGCACACTTCTTATTTGAGTGTGTATCATAAACACTCCTATAAAAGTTTCAATTTTTTAAATAAAAGTTACGATTTTTTTTAATAAAAGTTACGGGACACACTAAAATGTTACGAATCATATTTTTGAAAAGTTACGAAAAACTAAAAAATGTTATGATTGCCAATGAGGTGGTACAATCTGGACCACACAATAGGTGCATGTATATGGTACACACCTTTAATGGGTGTATATGGTAGTCATTTCCTTGTTGTTAACACTTAACATGAGAAAGCCATATCACATATGTTCCTTCTTTTCTTTTCTTTTTTTAAATGGTAGGAGAATATAAATATGAATTATTAAATTGAAAACAATTACATATAGGTGAGGAGATTCGAAACAAAGTCCACAATCACTATAATACAAGCCCAACTAGTATCCCCGACAATGGGAGAAGTAACTCAACAAATAGAAGAAAAATAACAAACACACGCAGGTGGAGAGATTCCAACCTTAGTTGCACGAAGTTGGAGCGAGAGCAGGAACTGGATATGTAGAAGTTCCCTAGGTTAATTAGGAGCGGCAATGTAATATGTACTGAATAAATGTGTGTGTATATATATGCCCTCCCCTTCACATATGGAATCCCTCATTTTGGCTAATGTGTGGGAGTCTGTTTAGGGTCGTTGGATCTCATCCAACAGCTGAGATCACGAGGCCACTTAAGTGGCCATTCGCAAGTCACAGTAGAACCGGGTTATACCCATCTCACGTGGCAAACCCCCAAATCGGATTAAAACCCTAAGGCCCCGTGACTTGTTTTTTGGTTTATTAGTTTTGTTTTTATTCAATTTTTTTTTTTTTACATTTGTTAGTTTTGCTTCAAATTTTTATGGGTTATTGATTTGTCTCGACGAAAGGAATTCAAAAGGTATAAAATTTTGGTCAAAACTAATTTCATTTTGGAAAAATAAACCAGTTTATTTGATTAAATTTATCTTTATTCAAAATTTTTTTTTTTTTTTTACCATAATCTACTTCTTGTTGCACGAAGAGATATACTTCTTGTTGAAAGTTAGAGGGGATTATATGTACTCAAAAGGGTATGTAAAATTTCAGTTTTTGCACTTTTACATCTACTGTTTTTGGCATATGATTTCCCTCTCCTTTTTAGTCATTTATCTGTTTATTTTTTGGGAGTGGGGGCTTTTTTTTTTCTTCTTTTCAAAACAGTGAAAATTCTAAAGTTAGTCATCTAGTTTAGGTGACTCTGAAACAACTTGTGTACTGCTTGGGATACTTTTGGTAGGTCTTGGTGGATTCAAGATTGTGATGGATAATGGGGGTTTCCCTGAAAGTGCAATCCTAATCATGTCTTCATCAATCTGAATCATGGACAGATGGACTGCATATAGTGAATATACAGTAACGAAAACAGTGTAAAGTGTTTTTTGGGGTTCCCCTGTCTTTGCCCAACTCTTATCTGGTCGGGCGGAAAATTTGAACCCAAAAAATGATCATCCTTGCTGTAGTTAATCAGTTAGTAACAGATCCACCATCTCGCCACATCGTTTCGGTCATCACTGAATACGTAGCAAACCAAACCAAACCGAGCCTTATGTCTCAATCACTAAATATGTAGCAATTGCAGATAAATAAAGTTTTTGTACAAATGCAGCACGAACACTGAATACGACCAACGACCATAGGACGGGAGCAAAGGAAGAGCCCTTTCAATGGTATGCATTTGCGTATTCGGGCAGCTGCATCATGTGTGTAACAGCTGTTTTTGCTTTGGGAAAACAGGTTGCATGCACTAGCACTAACGCTTGCTGCAACGGTTGGAGCTGCGGTCGTTGAGTATTACGACCAACGACCACAGGACGGGAGCAAAGGAAGAGCGTGTTAGGACCACTAACGCTTGCTGCATTGGCTGGAGCTACGGTTTCGATTTATCATAAAATTACTCTACTTTATGGAGAATAAATTAGTAGTTTGGATCTTCATGGTTATCCAAGGAATTATTGTGGGTTGTAGTTTCCATTTTAAGGAATTATGATTTTATTGCCCTCTCACGTAGTCGCAAAAAGGTGAATATATACCCACCAGTAAGAATAAAAGAAAAGCTTGGAGTATCTAAGCCAGAATTCTGTCCATTACTTCACACAACATAAGCCTGTCAAACATCAGAACATTGCAGTAAACTTGGAAGCTGGCTTTTGGATTCCATCATAGAACAGAAACATCCAAAACATTAAACTGCAACTTGTACAACCATGAAATCAGAGATTCAGAGTACTTTAGGCATAAGCTGAGATACCCAACAGTAAAGCCATAAGCATAGACATAGTATAAGAGAGATTTTTTGTTAAGTCAATGTTCTAGAAAAAATATATGAGCCGAAGAGGTAAGAATAGTTAACAGTAAAGATTTGAGGGGAATGGAGTGATCTAAGAGAAGGGTGAAGAATAGAGCAGGTACGTACAGAGAAGACCAAGGCAGTTTCGCTCTCTAGCTAATCCATGGAGTATCCCAAATGATCTAGAGAATAGGATGATATCATTTAGAGAGAATGTTCTCCTCTCAAAATCAGTTATTTCCTACTTTCTCTCTCTAGAATGACACACTCTGTCAAAAATCATCTCTGGGAATTGTAAAGGGAATGTCTCATATTTATAAGCACCTTGGGCCAATGATCAGGCGACAGACTGTCTTCCTATAATATGAGGACACATGTCCTTTCTTTACAACCTGACTGTGCGGGTGACGTCACCCACTGTGGGGTTGACCCCGCAACTTTAATCGAGTGCGCTACTCCACCCTCGTGCGGAGAATCTCTTATTCTTTTATAGCCACCAAACCATTAGATCTCCTTCTATTCCCAATTGAGTCTAGCCCCAACATCATAAACTTGTATTTCTATGCAAATCCTGGATAAATTTTCTTGATTCTCTAGATTTTTTTTTTTTTTTAAATTTTATGTTTTGGTAGCAAAAGTCATGTTTGAATGATTGTGTTCTAATGTTGTAATGAATATAGCAACTCTCATGATCTCATCATTGAATCTAAGCAGGATAATCAGTGAGGGTAAGAGGCAACCCCTTTTGCTTTCCACCTCCAAATCTTTGTCCATAATGTTTTTTTGTCATTCAAAAATTTGGTACTATAAGACTGGGTGACCGTTTCTCCCAACTTTTTAGTCTTTAGTCTTTAGGCTACCAACAAAAGTCGAGTTGTTTCTGCTATTTGAATTTTTGTGGGCTTTTTAGTTGATGTATGATGAGAATGACTTGTGTTGGAATCCGTAAAAGCTAATGTAATAGACCAAAAAAAAAAAAAAAATAGATAGGAGGAGCGGCTGGCTGCTGGAGAAGCTTAGTGCACCTTGACTAATACCAAGCCCTTTGAAGTTAACGACAGTACAACCTTTCAATATTTTGCCTTCATGGGATTCAACCTTGTGACCGGGAAAATTTGCTTTTTGCTTGTTGTCTCATGCCCACTGAGCCGAACCGCTTGGGTTAAATCTTTAACCATAATTGATCCCTCCTTTTGATTTTTCTTTCTTGCCCTGATGATGGTAACCATAGCCTAAATACGCATATAGTCATCTTTCAATGATATCCTGTTATCATACCCCAGCTGAGTGAATTATTTTCTGAAAAGGATATGAGCATGAGACGTGGGTCAAGTTTTGAACAAAAAGAAGGGGCATTTTGAGGTGGGATTCCATTTTCCAAAGGCATTTGGATGTGAAGGTCCAATTTGTCATGAACACTTTGCATCCCTTAAAGTACCCATTAACTTTTCCAATACACCTAAAACATGCTTTCCGGGATTTTGTATTCCGACAAAATTGGACCTGAGGGTGTTGGAGAGCACCCCTAGAGAGCCGTTGAAAATATATCTGACGGTCCTGATGCCGCACACTATGCCGATCTCTAGGGGTGCTCTCCAACACCCCCCTTCCGACAAAATCACCAAGAAATATGGCTGTAGTTAGAAACACCCATGTCTTTACTCCTCTTTCATAAAAGTTAAAACATCTCATTCTCCATTAATTTCATCTTGAATGCTCTTTCATCTATGACCTAACTTCGGTCCTATGGTCAACAACAAGCATCAGCTCCTCTTTCTCTATGTCATCTCTTCATTCTTTCAACTTTTGTCCAAATTCGAGTCTATAAGTATAATTCAAACCGTTCACCTCGTAGAACACGTCACAAAATTATAAGTCTACAAACTATTAATCTGATTGGACATCAATATATATACAAACAAGTTACATTTTGTTTTGTAAATTGCAGAGTTAAACTGTAGAATATATTTATCATTTATTTTGCATAACAATTTGCAAACGTTTTCATGTGTCTATTGATATCTGATCATACTAATATTCCCAATACTTATAATCCTTTGAGTAATTTTGCAAGGTGATTGGTTCGGATAATAGTTTTGAACCCAATATACAGACCAAAATTGAAAATAGAAAAAGGTATGGCGGGATGGAGTATAAAGGGGTGCTGGAGAGCACTCCTTAGAGATCGGCCCTAGTGTGTGGTATCAAGGCCGTTGGATGTGTTTTTAACGGCTTGGATTTCATCTCGGCACTTTGTTGACCCGAGCCGTCCATTGCCGAGGTAAAATTTAAGCCGTTGAAAACACATCCAACAGTCCTGATACTACACACCAAAGCCGATCTCCAGGGTGCTCTCCAGCGTAATATAATAGGAAAAGGTACAGCGTCCCACTTTATGATTCCTCATAGAAGTCACAACACATGGTCCCACTTCTTTTAAGTTTCTTTTACGGTAATGGATTTGCTGTTTCTCACTTTTGGTTTCATCTTGCCTTTGTATAAAGTTGGAATTTTACATGTTGCAAAAGCTTTGCAAGTTTCCCCCTTTGTAGCCAAAAACTAAGAGAGAATCTACCATATGCTCTTTTATCTCAGCAGTAATATGAGACAAAGACAAAGAATCTGAATTATTGACCTCCTTATGAGATGGAAGGTTTTGACTGACTAGACTACCCTACCTGGTTGGTTGAGGCTACTTATTACCGTACATCGTGTTGTATGGTACCTAGCAAAGAAGCTTGGACATGAACATGACATGACAAGCATATACAAACACGTAATTTCTTCAAAAATCGGGACAAAGACAATTCGAATGGAAAACATGGTTTTGCATAAAGATGTATTTTACGAATTCAAGTTAAAGATCAATACTATTGTGAACAGATAAAAACAAAGAATAATCGGAGTATTAATATTTAATATTATGAAAGTACAAATGAACGTTCACTATATAGGGGTGAGTTCACGCTAAGGTAATTTTGATATTTTTGATATTCTTCTCCTGACAAAGAATACCGAAATATTATAATGTGAACTCACCCTAAGTGTTCAAGAACTAAACCACCGTGGAAATTAACATTGGGCCAAGTTTACACTTCTAATGTGTCCTTATAAATGAGTACCAAGAGTGTCTGCAACGTATCCTACAATGAGTTAGAATAAAAAAATGGAATAGAAATCTAGACACGCATTTCGGCGCATCCGCACGTGTCTGGACTCTCGAGAGTATCTTGGGTGCCCATCCATGTCTCACACGTCTCATGCACAAGTTTCATGAGACTGTTAAACATGTGTCCGTGCTTCATATGCCTCGATATCAACTGGGATTAGTTTATTGAATCATGTTCAGGGGGCCAAATTTGTACCAGTACAAGCTAGTACCACTTGAATTATTGAGTCATGTACATGGGGAAAACTAGCTAACTTTTACTTGACCTAATTACTGAGAAATTCCTACAATTAATATTCTTTAAATACTTACAACCAGGTACAATATCTTTTAATGAGAAAATTAACTCACATTATGCTCCTAGCTGGTTGGCAAAGGGTCAACATCCATATGATCTGGAGAATCTTACTGTTGATGTCTATTTGAAAATGTGTGGGAAAAGGAGGTCACCGGCAGTCTGGCCTCACTTACTACTCACTGGATCCCCTTTCCTTTTTCTTGATTAACTAGACAATGAATATAATGATATGGTGATTATATACATCACAAAACTATAATTTTGGAATGTGACACCTAACATGCACCAATCACGTTTTTTCGTGTCCGACCTATCGAGTGATTCAGTTGACGCCATCGGATGAGTTACACAATTGGCTTTGTTTGATGCCGGTTGGAGGGGATTGGTGGCGCAGAAGGATTGGCAGTGAAGTTGGTGGTTTAGTTGGAGATAATGATTGCTATAGAAGTGGGAGGATAATGTGAGATGAGGCCATAACACTGCAAACTGGAGTAACATACCCCAATCAAAAACCACAAAATTACTCATAAGAATTAAGCAATTTGAGCAACTAATAGCCTACTAATGTTAGAATAAGCTTTATTGTTTTATTATTAAGTTGTCCCACATCGGGTAGCTATGCATTGTATTAGTCTCTCTCATAATATAAATAAAGACTTGTGTGATAGGGTTCGTTAACACCCTACACTTCTTTCTCTCTCTTTCAATACTTCTAACATGGTATCAGAGCCATACACACAACCTCCATAACTTTTGAAACCCTAACCTATCTCACTGCTGCCGTCACAAATTACAGTCTCTGACGTCAGCTATCTTCATCTCAGATCAACCCTAAAAACCCATCCGTCAGCCATCGTTCTACCTTGCGACCACTACCATCACTATCGTCTTCCATCTAAACCCTAAACCCACTGTCAAACAAACCAGAAAACCCTAAAACGAGATTCACCAGCCCTATTCGAACCTTATCAGATCCTCAATCGACATCCAATCGACCCAAAATCCCTTCAAATCCCAAAATCGACACTCGAAATCTATTACCCAGTTGTCTTTGACCCCCGAAAATCCAAACCCAAACCTGTTTACCTTCGTAACACTAACCAGAACCCCAATCGATCCAGTTTCGACCCATAAACATACCTGTCAGTCATCGCCGGACTCAGGCGACCATCGTCAGACCTTCTACCACACTCAAAAACCTCTGTTATGGCTTGTCTCTGTGATTTCGAGTCTCAAAGACTCGATCTGGACCTCATTCGTTCATCTTCAGCAATCGTCAGTCGCTGAAAACTCTTGAACTTGATAGTTGAGGTTCTCTCAGTTGATTGTTGATGCAAGTATTCGTTGATGATCGTTGATCGTTGATGTTCTCTCACCAGTAATGATGTTTCTGGACCTCATTCGAACAGTTGTTCTCTCGTTGATGCTTCTGGTATGATCATACTATTTATCTGTATTTGATTTAGTTCAGCAGTGGTAGAGATATCCAGTTGTTTAGTAGTTTGTGGTTGATTTGGTTGGCCGTAGTTGGTCCTTTGTGATCTGTTTGTGATCTGTTTGCACAATGTCTGAAGAAAAATCTGTTTCTGCAACTGGTTCTAGTTCAAGTTCTAGAATTGTGGGTAGTTCTTCTACTTCTTCTCAGAGGCTACCAATTACATCTACACGGTTGAATGGTAAGAATTATTCTATTTGGGCTAAAGCAGTTGAGGTTTATTATGAGGGGGAGTCTGAGTCTCAGTTCTTGACTGATGATCCCCCTTCAGATACTACAGTGTGGAAACCTAGGGATGCTCGGATCCGTAGTCAGTTATGGAATAGTATGGATGAAAATATTGCTGGATCATTGATGTTCTTGGACACAGCCAAACAGGTTTGGACACAGGCTCAGGAGATGTATTCTGGTGTGAACAATCTTCGTCGCATTTATGATCTTCATCAGCAATTCTTTTCTATCTCTCAGGGCAGCTTATCTTTCGAGGAGTATTATGCTAAGTTTCGTCGTATTCGGGATGAACTTCGTGTTTGTGAGCCACTGTCTTCTGATATTCAAGTTGTGCGACTCCAACGTGAGCGTATGGAGGTTGCTCGATTCCTATCTGGTGCCTCCTCAGAGTTTGATCCAGTTAGTAATCAGATTTTGGGATCTAGCGACCTACCTTCTCTCAGCGAGGTCTTCAGTCGACTTCATCAATCTTCTGCCTCCCGTTCTACACCACCTCCTGTTAGGGGTGAAACCGGTCCGGTTCGGTCCGGTTCAGGGACGTTTTTCAGTGAACCGGATGAAACCGGTTTGGGGAAGGCATAGAACCGAAACCGAGTTTTATAGATCGGTTCGGTTCTGGTTCGGTTCGTCCCGGTTCGGTTCGGTTTTGCTGTCGGTTCGGTTCAGTGGGGGGGAGAAAGAAATCTGCAGTCGAGATTCACACACACACAGATATACAGATCAAGATAAACTTCTATACAGATCGAGATATACATAACCCACTTGATTCTATAGATTTATATTACGTATACACACCAAAAACGAACAGATCTCAATTTATATACAGAAACGAACATATTAATATGCATATACATCAGATCTAAGATTTACAGAGATAATACATACGGTAGCAATGAAAAACGGACGGATTCTACCACGATTCTACCACGACGATGACGATGACACTAGGAGTCGACGACGAACGGATCAAAGACGGACAGATCGACGATGGACGGATCTTCGCGGAGGCGTCGCCTGAGTTTCTCTCCATCTCTGATGGGGTGTGAGAGAGAGAGTCGACGACGGACAGATCTTCGTCGCGGCGTCGCCTGAGTTTCCCTCCATCTCTGATGGAGAGAGAGAGAGAGGTGGGATGGGAGAATGGTAGAGAGAGAGGGTGAGAGCCGCCGCAGGACTGCTGTAGTGAAGAAATGGGAAAAGTGAAGGTTTTCTCGGGCAGTACAGCTGTAGTGCGTATACTTATATACATAAGGAAACAAGTTCTAATAAATATATTTATATCGCACCATATTATCGACGGTTCGTCTGGCCAAGTTGGTAAGTTCATTGACCTTTACGCATGTGGGCGGGGGTTCAATTCCCACCGCCTCCACCTTTTTTTGAGTATAAGGAGTAATATTAATAAAATTTTATATAGAATATATAAAACCGGTTCGGTTCGGTTCGAACCGAATAAAAAATCTTAAAAACCGAGAACCGAACCGGTTTCTTAATTTTAGAAATCTTTAGAACCGAACCGAACCGGGAAAATAAAAAAACCGAAAAAATAAACCGGTTCGGTCCGGTTCTCCGGTTCGGTTCGGTTCTTTATTTTTTTTGTTCAGCCCTACCTCCTGTGTCTTCTTCTGAGCGTTCAGCTTTGGCTTCCACTGTTTCTGGTAGTTTTGGGTATGGCAATGGCCGCAGTGGTCGTGGTCGTGGTACTACTGGTCGTGGTTCTGGTGGCCGTGATTCTGGTTATAGTTCTAGTGGTCGTGGTACTTCTGGGTTCAATGGTCGTAGTTCTAGTCGTGATGGCGGAAATTATGGTCGCACGTCAGGGGGAGGTGGTTCAGGTAGTTATGGTCGTGGCCGTGGTACCCGATCGTGTACTCATTGTGGGGGTACAAGTCATACGGTGGATTACTGTTATAAGCTTCATGGTTATCCCCAGGCTCATCAGGTTTTCACTTTTGAGGAAACAGTGCCATCCCATCATTCTGCTGATCAACCAGTGACTCTTTCTGCTGAGGAGTACCAACGCTTTGTGGCATTTCAACAGTCATCTGCAGGATCTTCCTCCACTACTACGCTTGCTCAGACAGGTTCTTCCGTTGCTTGTGTTGCCTCATCTTCTACTTCTATTCCTTGGGTTATTGATTCTGGTGCCTCTGATCATATGACTGGTATTTCTACTTCCTTTATTGATCATCAATCTGTTAGTAAACTCTCTCGTGTTACTCTAGCAGATGGTTCTACCACTGAGATTACTGGTTTTGGTTCTATCCCTCTCAATTCCTCTCTTACTTTAGACTCTGTGTTACATGTTCCTCGATTTCCCTTTAATCTTATGTCTGTTAGTAAGCTTACCAAGTCGTTAAATTGCTCAATCACTTTTTCTCCTCATGATTGTGTGTTTCAGGATCTAAAGACGGGGAGGAAGATCGGTGGGGGTACTGAGCGTGGTGGCCTATACTACTCTGTTAGTGATGTTCAGCCTTAGTCTATTGCTCTTCAGTCATCCGAATCTCCATATCATCATCATTGTCGTCTTGGTCATCCTTCTCTCCAGAGTTTGAAGAAGCTAGTACCTTCATGTAGTCGTATTGATAGCTTATCTTGTGAAGTCTGTGAGTTTAGTAAGCATCGTCGAGTGTCATATTATCCTCGCGTAGAGCGTCGTGTGTCGCATCCTTTTGAATTAGTTCATTCAGATATTTGGGGACCCATATATGTCCCAAGTTTATCTGGTTTTCAGTATTTTGTTATTTTTGTAGATGATTTCTCTCGAGTGACATATATTTATCTTATGAAGTCTAGGTCAGAATTGTCATCCATTTTTCAGCAATTTTTTATGGAAATAAAGACTCAGTTTGATACTTGCATTCGTCTATTTCGTTCTGATAATGCACGTGAATATTTTCGTACTGCTCTTTCTCAATTCTTTGCTGATAATGGCATTATACACCAGACCTCTTGCACTCGCACTCCACAACAAAATGGGGTTGCCGAACGCAAGATTCGACATTTGTCAGAAGTTATGCGTGCTATGTTATTTCAGATGCAAGTGCCTAAGTCTTATTGGAGTGATGCTGTCCTTACAGCATGTTATTTGATCAACCGTATGCCTTCCACTGTCCTAGGTGGTCAGATACCTTATACGGTATTATTTCCTGGTCGTCCACTTCACTCTTTACCGCCTCGGATTTTTGGGTGCACCTGTTATGTTCATGCTCTAGATCCTGATCGGGACAAACTTGATCCCCGGTCCATTCGGTGTATCTTTCTAGGTTATTCCCGCACTCAGAAAGGATATAAATGTTACTCGCCATCATTACGACGACATTTTGTGTCTGCTGATGTTACATTTAACGAGTCATTACCCTTTTATTCGGATACATATACTGTTAGAGATGAGTCTATCTTTCCTATGGCGGTACCTTCTGTTCCTCCTCCTCAATCTTTGCAGGAGAAACCTTTGCAGGTATACGTTCGCCGTGACAAGGTACCATTAGCGCCCACCCCACCAGTGCCCGCTCCAACATTTTCCCCGTCGCATGATCCGGTAGTCTCTTCTCCCTTGTCAGATCTTGATCTTCCCATTGCTCTCCGTAAAGGTACTCGTACTTGCACCTCTCATCCTATTTCCCACTATGTCTCGTATGATCATCTGTCTCCTTCTCTTCGTGCTTTTACTTCTTCTGTCTCTTCCATACATGTTCCTAACACTGTACATGAAGCTCTTTCTCTGTCTGAGTGGCGGACAGCACTGGAGAGTGAGATGCATGCTCTTCATGAAAATGGCACTTGGGAGTTGGTTTCTCTTCCACCAGGAAAGTCTACTGTTGGTTGTCGGTGGGTCTTTACGGTCAAGTATAATCCCGATGGCACTGTCGAACGATATAAGGCCCGCCTTGTGGCCAAAGGCTATACACAGACATATGGAGTTGACTATGCTAAGACATTTTCCCCTATTGCCAAGATCAATTCTGTCCGGGTGGTTATTTCTTTGGCCGCCAATCTTGGCTGGCCCTTGTATCAGTTGGATGTTAAGAATGCTTTTCTTCACGGTGATCTGCTCGAGGAGGTCTATATGGAGCAACCTCCTGGTTTTGTTGCTCAGGGGGGGGCGTTCTCAGGTTTGTCGTCTTCGCAAAGCTTTATATGGTCTGAAACAGTCACCTTGAGCCTGGTTTGGTCGGTTTAGTGAGGCTGTGCTGGAAGTCGGTATGCGTCGATCTCATTCTGATCACTCTGTATTCTTCAGACAGTCGGACCGAGGAAGAATAGTATTGATTGTATATGTGGATGACATCATCATTACTGGAGATGATCAGTATGGCATTGATGAGTTGAAGCAGTTTTTACAGCGTCAGTTCCACACTGAAGACTTGGGTAAACTGCGGTATTTCTTGGGTATTGAGGTAGCAAGGTCGAAGGATGGGATTAGTTTGTCCCAACGGAAGTATGCATTGGATATTCTTGAGGAGACAGGTTTATTAGGAGCAAAACCTGTGGAGACTCCAATGGATCCTAATGTGAAGCTTTGTGTTGATCAGGGGGAGATATTTCCTCATCCAGACCGGTATCGTCGCTTAGTTGGCAAGTTGAATTATCTTACCAATACACGTCCAGATATCTCATTCGCTGTTAGTATGGTGAGTCAGTTTATGTCAGCTCCTCCACTTCCACACTGGGAAGCTTGTCTTCGTATTGTAAAGTATCTTAAGGCTCATCCTGGACGTGGTTTGTTTTATCGGACCAACGGTCATTTGCATGTTGAAGCCTTTACTGATGCTGACTGGGCAGGATCACCATCTGATAGACGATCCACTACTGGGTACTGTACGTTTGTTGGAGGCAATTTGGTCACATGGAAAAGCAAGAAACAGACGGTTGTCGCAAGATCCAGTGCAGAAGCTGAGTATCGAGCCATGGCACACACATCTTGTGAAATTGTGTGGTTGAGAGGTTTACTCGAGGAGTTAGGCTTTGGTGTGCGGTTGCCTATTCCTATGCACTGTGATAATCAAGCAGCCATACATATTGCTTCAAACCCAGTATTTCATGAGAGAACGAAACACATTGAAGTAGATTGTCACATTGTTCGTGAGAAGATAGATGGGGGTGTGTTATCTACTCCATTTGTGTCTACAGGAGCTCAGTTGGCTGATATTTTCACCAAGCTGTTGTTTAAACCATGTTTAGAGTTTTTATGTAACAAGCTGGGATTTGGTGATATTTATTCTCCAGCTTGAGGGGGAGTGTTAAAATAAGCTTTATTGTTTTATTATTAAGTTGTCCCACATTGGGTAGTTATGCATTGTATTAGTCTCTCTCATAATATAAATAAAGACTTGTGTGATAGGGTTCGTTAACACCCTACACTTCTTTCTCTCTCTTTCAATACTTCTAACAGAGAGATTGTAAGATTTGCATCTTGGTTCTTCTCAATTCTCAATGACTTTTTTTTTTCTTCTTTTTTTCCTTTTCTCTCTGTTATTGAATTTAAGCATTTGCTTGAAATTAAGCCTTACTTCCATTTATTTTGGAAGGAAGCTGGTAAGGTTTCAACGTCAACTATGAATGTGGCGTACTTTTATAACTATACGTGTATAAGCTAGCTTACGTGCAACTCGACAAATTTGTTAAGGGCCGTAAAAATCTCCAGTGACTCAAAAGGGGTTTCCACCGACAGCAAGAGTTGAATGTGAGAGATTGAGAGACAGAGACCTGGCCCTCAACTTACATATGTTGCTTCAGCTTCTTCACGATGGCATCTTGTCTAAACAAGACAATGTGTTATATGTCTATGTAGACACCCCAAAATGAGTGTTCACGTACATTTTAATCCCCAATGATGAACGGAAATACCCGGAAGAACTCTCGGATTGAAATTCTCCAAGTCAACTCAGTCAACAGTACCGCACGGTACTCATATCTCAACGCACGGGACAGCCAGTGTCACGTACAGCAGAGTTTTGGAAATTTGACGGCCAGGTGTGCCGCACGGTACACAAGTTGTACCGCACGGCACAGTTTGTGTACCGTACGGTACTGTTTACGGGTTCCCAGTTTTCGCGAATTCCCAGCAGCAGAAAACACGGACGAGATTGGTTCCCCCGCCCTGCTGGTCGTGGCCGAAAGATCATGGCCGAAAGGGATATGCTACTCCCCATGCCATTGTCTCCATGAGCAAGAATCAAGAAGGGGTTGGGAACTACATTCGGCTCCCTCACCCTCTATATAAATCGATCAAATCCAACGGGAAAAAGGCCGAAAAATTTCTGTGTAAAGATGGTTATGAAGCTTCACTCTTGAGTGCCATTTCCATGGCCAAACCTCTTAGCTATCATCTCTAATACTCAGAAAACAACACCAATCTCTTCCAAAACAAAACCCAGTTTTGAAATCCAATCCCCTGTTTTTCGGTTCTAAAGCCGTAAGATAGCCGTTCCAAGTTTGCCAAAGCTCAAGCCTTCAATCCCTCTAACCACTATACTAGAGTGAAAGTGAGGTCCAGAGAAGTGTCAAGCAACATTCAGAAGTTCAGGAAACAAGTTTAATCCGAGAGTTCGAAACCGAAGGTATAAACCCGTTTCGCCAAATTCCTTGAATTTGGTACCCTGAGGGGAAGGGTACCAAGGGTGGAATGATTCCTTGTATCATTTTCATGCTTGGTATGCCCAAATTACAGCAAGTTCAGTTTCATTTCACACCTCCCGGTCGCGTCGTACGGTGAAAACATCGCCTCGTACGGAGCGATTCAACGAGGAGGGACATCCCATACTCAATACATTGCTTTCTCCCTTTAAAGTAGTTCATTTTGAATGCATTTCATACCTTGTATGTGCCTCTGATCGATCATTTCGAAAAGCCAAAGTTTCAAACTGTTTTGCAGCCAAGTGTGCCGCACGATACTCATACTGTACCGCACGGTACACCTTGAGTACCGTACGGTACTCATTTGAAAATTTGACCGTTAATTTTAAGAACAGTGCCGCACGGCTCACTGTTTGTGCCGCACGGTACATCTAATGTGCCGCACGGCATATGTTTCTGGTAAAAATGTGAAATTTGAACCTCCCCCTGCAGGAACAGTTTGAAGTTTGGATTTTCGTTTGATTTCTGTTAATTACAATATCAGTCATCTGTTTTTCTCATTATTATCATCTGTCTTGTTTAATTTAAATGTTTATCTGTTAATGTTCAGCAATAAAATTGTTTTCTAATAAAATCCCACAAATGTTTAGTAAAGACCGATTTTTTAATCGGGCGAACAGGGTGCATTAAAACCCTTCCCTGTTCGTAACCTGGCTCCCGGATCCAAAACGAATCTCTGGTTTTCAATTGGTTTTATAAGTCATTCGCTCAAATCATCATTTTCAAATTGGTTTCTCGGGTCCCAAACTGCTTTTCCCAAAACCCGGGTGGCGACTCTAAAATCTTTTGTTTTTCGAACCGCTTCGAAAAACCGTCTCCGAACCGCGTGGAGGTCGACCGTCCACAGTCTAGTAATTGAGAAAGACAAGAAAATACCACAATAAAAGTAAGTTACGAAGCGGCAATCATGATTCAACTTTTTTTTTTTTTTTATCGAAATAAGAAATTTTATAAAAGAATCTCGATAAGGGTACATTGAGAAGGGAGAGGGGGAGGAGACATCCAACCGAGGTTGAATGAAAGAAGAAAAGAAAGGAAGAGGAAACATCCAAAACAAAAGACTCCAAAATAGCATCTAAAAACGAAAACACCCAAAGGAGCCAAAACCAAAACATCCACCACAAGAGCCACGCGAAGATCAGCCCCTCTATGCCTGCTCACGCCAGCCCAAACAAGCCGCTTCCAACGGAACGACAACACCCAAAATACGACTTCAACCCTTGCCACGCCAATACTCCGCCGCAACCCACCATCAAATCAAAAGGATCCTTTTTTCTCAATAGATTAATTTCCTCCCATTTCTTACCCATTTGAGAGTATGCTTTGAAATCATCTTCAATCAATTCCTTTAAGATAATTTCATCCTCTGGACGAACATTTACTTCAAGAGTTCTCCCGGTGGTCATTATTGCTATATAATCTTCCTCCATCCTTTTCTCTCTGCTGCTAACTTCCTCTTGATTCATTTGCATGCGCCCCGAATCATGATTCAATGTTGCCAACATCGACGATTTCCGCGAATCCCTTGTTTTTTGTTGCTTTTCCGAACACAAACTCCATAATAAGGTGACCAAAATCTGCAAATAAGCAATGCCATCCCAGACTACAATATAATCTTCCATCCCAAGGCCGTTGCCGCTAGGACAACCCATGCTCAAATACTTCGTCCTTGAATCTTTCCAAAAACCCAAGGAAAAGCAAAAATACAACCCAAAATATATGATACTTTCTTCAATGGACCACACTGTGGGACAACGAAAAGTTTTCACATTTAACTCCAAATGAAATTTCTAAAAACCTACTCCATCTATCTCAAATTGCTCACCCGGCTCCTACGGAAAGTTTTCGAATATATAAATAAAGTACTTCTACGTATCATTTTTTGAGTTTCGTTCCACCAAATCAAAGAATAGTTGATGAAAACTTCAATATGGTGCAAATGAATTTGCAAAAAAGCTATGGACAGAAGCACTTTTTTTTAACCTAAAAAATACACGATTTTTTGCAGGGGTCCAACAATATGGGACTGAAGAGTAATAAATATATGAAACAAATAAAATTCATGCTAGTATCTTTTTCACTGGTACTGATTAGTGAAAAACTGAACAGCAAATACGGGAGTACGTGCCACCAAAAACCAATCCTCTGGGCCTCGGCCTTTGAAGTGAACTTCAAGGCTGCAGGGTCAAGGAGGGCTGATTCTGAAGGTACAATGTCCAAATAGATGATTCCAATTAGCAAAGTTGCCAAAACAGGGATTCATACATGGGCAAGAGGGCATTCATCTCATTTGATACTACTAGAGTCAGCCTGGCAGTTTTTGGTAAATAGCAATCACAACTTCCAAAGCATATCCATCTTAATTCCCATTTTGTCTTTCTTTGGCAAATTGTTATGATTGGATCCATTAGCCATCCTTAACTCAAGTACATTTTCTAAGCAAATAAATTCACAGTGTCCGAGTCAGCTTATACACGCTTCGACTAATTTTACGGACCAGAATCATACTGTCCACTATTAGTAGGGAACCCAATCCCGATATGAATTGGCCACATGTAGCACCTAGGAAATTTCAAGTTTGAGAAATCAGGAGTAAACCCAGAGCGGGATGAGTTTTAGCAGACAAAATATCGCGAGGATAGGGCAGAATGGAAGATATGGTAGAAAGAGAATGATGGATAGATAATTAGTAAAGGGTATTACGTACGTATATACTTGGTTTGCTTTAAATTGGTCTTTTAAAGATTAGTCATAAGTGCATAAGTTGGCCAAAAATTTCAAGTTATCAAAACTATTTTACTGTTGTGGGGGGCTGAATATTAGTACAGTCGGATCCAAGACTGGGCCGAAGGACCTAATGACCGTAGGGTAACCATAAGTTATGGTTCATCATTTTGTCATGGCCGAAGGTACACGGCACCGTATGGTGTGAGGCGGCAGTCCCCTTAGCCCCGTAGGGCATAATGGCATTACTTTGCACCCAAGCAGTGACTCTATCGGGTTATGCAGTATTCGGGTGGGCGGTATATCCCCGACCCATGAGCTAACCCGGAGGGGCCATGAAGGCGGTTACAGAGAGCACGTGCCAAGGTACACCTGGCACGGGAAGAGAAGCTTCTAGAAGCCTCTAGTTGAACACGCGGAGTCTTGCCATAGGCTACGTCACATGACCGCAGACGTGACAAGTGACGTTGCATGGCTTGGAGAGCAAGTACGCGGATATCTATAAATACCAATGGATAAACCCTAGAGCCTAGAGGTACACACACAATCTCAGATCTACTTTTCTTTGTACTCTCTCCTTCTCAATACTAACTTGATCGTCGGAGTGTCCATGGGCAAGAGGCCCAAGTGACACTAACTAGTGTTTCTAGTGCAGGATCCGGTTAGTAGAAGGATTGTGCATTGCGGAAGGATTCCACGCAGAAAAACCCCACCACAACTGTCTTTGTATCCGATAAGAGTGTCCCCTCTACTTTTATATGAAATTGAAAACTCAGATGCAGCATCACATCACTTTCTCAAGAGAATTGATGGCTTGTCCTATGTTCATCGTACATTTATAAAACAAAAATCAGGGAAATATTTTTGTCCTAATTCATCCTTATATAACCCAGTTTGGTCCATACTAGCAATGTTCTTTCAAGCTTAATGAGAATAGTGAAATCAACCGACGAGTTGGACCACATAGTGTTAATCAGAACAATAAATGACTTTCAAGCGAAGATTCGGATTGGGCTACTATCAGTTAACCGTATAGAATAGTGTAACATTTTCTAACGAACAATTTTACGGACATGATATCCGGATACAATCTTCACAGGAGCCCGGTTGTTGTATTTGAATGTTGTGTCTGTAGCATTTCAGAACACCTGAGGAGTATCTTTTCTACTAGTACATATTCTTTCACAATGCATATTTACGAGACAACTCCAATAACTGTCCCGAACATAGAAAGGATCCACTCCCTTTTCCTAAACAATAGAAAGAATCCGGTTTCTTTGCATATTTACGAGACAACTCCAATAACTATCCTGAACATAGAAAGGGTCCACTCCCTTTTCCTAAACAATGGAAAGAATCCGGTTTCTTTGCAGCTCAATTGAAGAGAGTCCTCTACCGTTCATCTTCAACGTTTGTCTTTGAATTCAACGATCCAATTTTTAAAAAGACTATCGAAAAAAGTGTTTTTAAAATCTGGACCATTAAAAACATTCTTACTAACCCGGTGAAAAGTGAAACTTTCTTTATATGAGCAGGGTTTGTTTGGGGGACCACTCAAAAATCAAAATGTAACAGATTCTTCATTTGTTTTTATGCTGGCTATCTCCATTCTCACTCCTCCTCAGTGTTCACTGCCCAACGCCCATACCCATGTGTGGCGTGTGAGAGAGGGAGGGAGAGGACTTTCAAGTGTCGTACAGAGGAGACCCATGCCATTATTGCAGTATATCTCACCATCTTCCAAGGAGAAGCACCATGTGGTAGGCCGGTAGCATTAACTTTGTTGAATTCCAGGTATCCCACCATCTCAATCCTACCTTTCTCTGCAAATCTCTCTCTGTCAATTGACCATTTTTCTCCTTAATGGGTCTTGCTTAACTTGCTCCATTACTAAGTATACCCCATGAAACCCTTGGTTCTTGTCCTTTGAGTCTCACAAATTTCACCTGCTTTTGCTTCTTGGGGTTTGTTTAACTTGTTCAATATCACAACATAGCACATTTCAGCTCCCAGGGTAGGATTTCAATCTCCGTTGGGTTATTTCAAGGAAAAATCAGAAATTTCAAATTCAAAGCTTACCATTACTCTGTCTCAGATATCAAGAAATTTCATATCATGGGGTGGTCTAGCTGGTTCCTACTTCTATGCCTCTCATGGGTTTTCTTTATTGAAAGTACCCATCAATTACAGTCCTCACAAACCCAAGTGCTTCTTCAGCTGAGGAAGCATTTGGAATATCCAAAGCAATTGGAGATTTGGAACAATAGAAGCTCGGATTTTTGCTATTTGTCCTCTGAGCAAGTGAACATCACATGCCAAGACAATTTTGTCACTGAGCTCAGAATCCTGGGTGACAAAAAGCCTAAAATGGTAGCCAAATTTGATGGGTTTTCAGTTCCTAATCAAACCCTATCAGGAACCTTCTCTATGGATTCGTTTGTATCCACCTTGGCAAGGTTAAACAATTTGAGGGTTCTTGTTTTGGAGTCTTTGGGCATCTGGGGTCCACTTCCTGACAAAATCCATAGATTGTATACACTTGAGTATTTGGATTTGAGTGGGAATTACTTGTATGGTTTTATTCCTCCTCAGATTTCAAGGTTGGTGAAGATTCAAACCCTTATTTTGGATGGCAATTTCTTGAATGGTACTTTCCCTGATTGGTTTGATTCATTACCAAATTTGACCTACTTAAGCTTAAGAGACAACCACTTGACTGGTCTAATACCATCTTCAAGACACAAAAGCATGTTAGTTCATCTTCAACACCTTGACCTTTCATTCAATCTTCTAAAAGGAACCCCTACTTCTGCACTTTTCTCTTTACCCAACATCAGTTACTTAAATTTGGCATCAAATATGTTTGTTGGATCACTTCCCATCCATTTAGTTTGTGGCAATCAGCTTCAGTTTGTCGATATATCCAATAACAGTTTCAAAGGGTTGTTGCCTTCTTGTTTGAGCAATGTATCTGATAAGAGAGTTGTTAAGTATGATGGGAATTGCTTGTTAACTGGTGTGGGGAATCAGCATCCAGAGTCATTTTGTGGAGAAGTTCATGTGAAGAGGAAAGAATCCAAAGGGAAAGAAGTGGTAATATTGGTGGTTGTCATTGGAGGATTTTTTGCAGTTGTGTTGGTTTTGGGTCTTGGATTTCTTCTTGTTTGCAGAAGGTATTGCCCTAGCGGATCCTCGGAGCGACATTTACTATATAAGGATGTGCACGACACTTCGGCGAGAGGGTTCTCATCGGATGTACTAGCCAGTGCAAGTAGGTCACTGATTGTCTAAAGCTCTCTTTGATCCCTTTTTCTGTGTAATTCATTGATACGAATCTCGAAACCTACTTTGGCACTTATCCCTTCATCCTTTCTAAACAGCATATTCACTAGTTTTTTCGATTTTGGCAATGCCACAAAATTATGGCTGGCTCCAGCGGTTCTATCAATTTTTTTAGCAATGTTGCTTCATTTGCGCGATGCTACTTTGATACAACTACTCATTTTTTATTTTGTGATCAAAAGAAATGAAAGTGGTGTGGCAATTTTGGCAATGCCTTGGGTGCCAAATTTAGCAAAAAAAATGGCATTGACGAAAGTTGGCAAGAACTTTCGCTCACCAATGGAGCTACTATTTGGTGAGACATAGCCAAGAAATTCCAAAAACTGGCATACCGCTGGTGCTGCTCTGAGGGGTTTTGTTCACATTTGTAATTTTGAGTGGTGCCCTCTTTTGTCCAGGGTATATTTCTCAAGCAGCAAAAATAGGCTCTGAAGGTATGCCAGTGTGTCGGATGTTTTCCTTAGAAGAACTAATGGAAGCTACAAACAACTTCGATAAATCTACCTTAATGGGTCAAGGTTCATATGGGAAGGTAATACTAACCTCGATCGCAAAAAGCTTATTTCCATTTCCTGATTGCCCCTGCATTGTTGTTACATAATCATCAATTTCAATATAACCTCCAAAACTCCTAATTTGGTTTTGGCAGCTTCACAAAGGAAGATTAGAGAATGGGACCCAAGTAGCTGTTAGATGCTTGACTGTGTCGAAAAAATATACTGTCCGCAATCTTAAACTCAGGTTGGACTTACTTGCGAAGCTTCGTCACCCACATTTGGTTTGCCTCTTGGGTTTCGGCATCACTGGCAGTACAAGAGGTGAATCTAATGCAAACGAAGTCTACCTTGTATACGAATATGTGCCAAATGGGAATTACCGTGCACATCTCTTAGGTAAGCTGAAATCATGAAATAACAATAGTTGGAGCCTGGAGGCCATAACCCCAGCTTATTATTCATGTTGTATTTATCAATGGACCGGAATTCTCAACTTTTATATGAATTGGTATGCAGATAATAGTCCAGAAATGGCTCTCAAATGGGCAGACAGATTGTCGGCTCTAATTGGTGTCGCCAAGGCTGTGCACTTCCTACATACTGGAATTATTCCCGGTTTCTTCAACAATAGGTTAAAAGCAAATAATGTACTTCTGAATGAGCACCGGATGGCAAAGCTTAGTGACTATGGGCTGTCTCTTGTAATTGCAGATGAGGAAGATCATTCTGCGGTATGTCTCCCTAGAATGTAAATTGGTTGGTAAACCTTTTGATATTTTTGCGTTTTCTTTTTGTTGTGCTCACGCCCTAACAGAAATAACTCATTTTCTTGGTCTGTAGGCATTGGGAGAGGGTCTTAATTCATGGTAAGGGTTTATCTTCTTCTTCTTCCTTTTTTTTTTTTTTGTTAGTAAAAATTTACTTTGCTGTCAACAAAGTGGAAGGTCAATTTGACGAAAAATAAATGTGATTTGAGTCATGGATTTTGATTGAACCAGCAGTCATTGGATTTAAGTATGATTTTGCATCATTGCAGGCAAATGAAATCCTTAGGTGATGACGTTTATAGCTTTGGATTCATGTTACTCGAGTCGATTGTGGGGCCAACGGTATCAGCAAGACGGGAAGCGTTTCTGCAAAATGAAATGGTACTCCCTAAATCTCCTTTTAATGAACATTATGTG
Organism: Vaccinium darrowii; assembly: GCA_020921065.1. NCBI lineage: Eukaryota > Viridiplantae > Streptophyta > Magnoliopsida > Ericales > Ericaceae > Vaccinium > Vaccinium darrowii. The sequence continues at coordinate 35,395,619 of CM037159.1, forward strand.
TACCCCATAATGAACATTATATGCAAATATATGAAACTTCAAGCATCATTATTCATCACCAACTAATCAAATCAAAACAGTGAGGTTGTTTCCTTCCTAAAAGGCAAAAGTAGATGATTTGGCCATTTTGTGTTAATTGCAGTGATATTTTAGTAGTAGAAGATCTTTATGTCATTAATGTATTCTATTTTCTATAAATTTTTGATTCAGTAAACAGAAACTTTTCTTAGTCCCTCTTCGCTTTTCTCCCAACTTCCATTAATATCTTGGTCATTTTAGTTTTTGGCATTGGTATAATCACCCGTATACCCGGGGACCCTTGACAGCACTAAGAGCGCTGCACCATGCAGTGCTTCATTTCAATCGTCCAAAAGTGTTTTCGATGGTCCAGATTCACAGACGCTTTCTTACATCTCAAAGCACTTTATTACCGTCTGAAGCTTTCTTACCGGTAAGAAAGCTCCAGCGAATCCGGACCATTGATTTCTAAGATGGATGGTTGTGATATGTGTTGCACCATCCCCGCTTCCATATAATCACTCCCTCACACAGCTTCTGCATTTATAGGTGTCGTTTGGCAGCGTGGAAGGGCGGAGTCGGATAGTGGACCCGCTTGTGCTTTCCTCTAGCTCACAAGAATCGTTGATGATCGTCGTCGACATAACAAACAAATGCCTTTCTCCTGATTCATCATCTCGTCCATCTTTTGAGGATGTACTTTGGAACTTACAGTATGCAGCTCAAGTACAGGAAAATGCTGATGGTGACCAAAGATCTTAGATACTGTCACTTTGTGAACAACATGCCTCAATCTTTTCAGCTTTCACCTCACTTTTGTGTATTGTTTTTGAAAATCGCAATGTATATGATTTGGGTGAATAAAATGTTGATTCATTACTCTTTAGTTAATAGTACAACTTTTAATGCCTTCTCCTTTAGTTGAGTTTGTGAATAATCGTTGTGTGCTTCAACAAACATGTATTCCTGTGTATTAGTATTTTTGTTCAAATGATACTAAACAACTCTCTCTCTCTCTCTCTCTCTCTCTCTGCGCGCGCGCCCATATTTACTGACCAAGGGTCCTGTAGTACGACAATGCACTAGGGGGATTTAGGCCGCCTCAGTGCATGTGCTCAATTAAAATTTTGACACTACATGTGTATCAAAAACCAAGTTAATCGGGCATTGATATCTGCATGATCGAGATAAAATTGTCTCACAGAAAAAAAATATATATATTTACAGACCATTCCTTTCCGTATTGACCAAAGGACTAATGATATACAATCAATTTAAATGTTTCCTCGATGATTGACTCAATGTACTCTATAAACTAAACGGTTCAAATCTCAATGACAGTTTTGATTTGGGCACACTAAGGCGCCCTACACTCTTTTAGTTCATTGCCACACTATTGAAAACCCTTGTCCATATGTACATGCGTAAGTAATGTATAACATACAAAAAGAAAAAATTTACATACGTATTTATTCATTTTTTACCACTCGCATTGCTAGTCATATATCACTGTGACATTTAAAAATGACATGAATATAGCTCTAAATTTCAATGACAATACATATGTATTCATAGTTATAGGGGTTGAGAGAAAAGTTCCATTGAAATAAATTTTAGCCATTTGAAGGTACAACACTCATTTTCCACCCAGTGTTCCAAAAGAAGGTCTGGAAGTCTGAGTACTCGCCGCCTAGCCTAACTAGACCGACTATCCCGACTAATTTCCCGACTAGGCGCCAAGTACTCGGCTTTGAAAGCTAAAAGGTGTCCAGCCGCCCTGAGAGAGCCTAATGAGTTTCAGAACCTTGTTTCCACCCATACCATCTCACAGACGATGTGACAAACCATACTCCAGTAAACTCCTGTAATGAAAGGCTAGTGGACACGAGACGGTTTTCCTAGACACAGCTTGAACGCCGCCTATGAAACACTCCAGAATCAAAGCAAAGAAAGCTTAAAAGTTTAAAATTTAAATTATGGTCTTCACAACAGTTCTTAAAGCAGATTTAACGTTAAAATGAACGCTATCTCAGCAAGTGTTCATCGTTACTTCCCCGTCTCTATTCCAAGCCGACCTCGCCCTTTCCCTCCCTCACCGGCGAAATCACCCGAGTCCCTGAACCCCACAATCCACGATCTCTATCCGTGTTGGCATTAGTACTCACATTCTGTGTAGCTACAAAAACCTTTGCAGAACTTGTTCCCTCATCCTTATGTATCTGTGATTCTTCCGCATGAAGAACAGATGACAATTCCTCAAAAGGTACATCTCCTTTCATTCTTAGAGCAGATTTTATACCATTAAATTCTGGTGGTAAACCATTTAGGGCATAGAACATCAAATCATCATCATCCATATGATGCCCTACGGCTTCAAGCCTTTGTTTATAACCTCTGATTTCATCTAAATACTCCTCCATGGTTCCAGACTTTTTCACATTATAGAGCCTATTCTTTAACTCATGAATGTGTGATTTAGTGAGAGAATTAAACCTCAATTCAAGAGAAGACCACACCTCAGATGCATGTGTAAGCCCTAATACATGTGGTAAAATAGCTAGAGACAAACTTGCAGTCAAGCATGATAACAACTGATTATCAATTAAGGTCCAGAGAAGAAATTCAGGATTCTCAACAGTAGCATTAGAAGCATTCACCATAGTTGATGCTGGACAAGTAGCAGATCCGTCAAGATAACCAATGTAAATTTAGAAATGGTCAAAGACACTATGGATGCGTTTATGTTGCGAAGTCAGAAATCGGCTCATCACTATAGTTGCGGCCATGAAACTGTACCAGGGTACTGTGGGGCCGGCGTGGTACTGGTCAGGCGGCGAGGTATAAAAGGGAACAGGTGCAAAGAGAATTTGTTCAGTTCGCCCGTCTCTCTCTTCCTATTGATCAGGTACCTCTCTCTCTCTACTCTCTCTTTCTCTCTGATTTCTGAATGTTTGATTAGTATTCTTTGTTGGGATTAGGGTGAAATTAGGGTTTGGTATTTTAATTATCAGAGTGTTCGTTAGGTTAGGCCCTGACGGATGACTCTCGAGTCCATTAGAACCTGCAAATATGCACACATTAATAATTATATAAGCCACAATCCACGCATTGAAAATTTAAAACAAAAAAATGTAATACTCCCACCTTCAACGTATGAGGGTCAGGAAGTTGTCTGAGGGCTAAGAAATTAGTTCACTTATAATGTAATCCAATAAGAGGTTGGCTTCAGGAACATCTAGATTTAGCAACTAGCACGCTAAGGAAAAATGAGACATTAACTTTCGTCAAAACTTTTGTTCCATTCGATCCACATTAAATGGATGAAATGGGTTTTATATTTTGGCACCCTACACATCAGCTTCATCATTCTCAGGTTCGTTCTCTTGTTGGGCTTCTTCAAGGCGAAGTTGATCCAATGGTGTCTGTGAAGAAGGTCGAGAAGGCTCCGTTGGAGTCATATGCTGACATTGGCGGGTTAGATGCACAGATATAGGAAATAAAGGAAGCTGTTGAACTGCCTCCGACACATCCAGAATTGTATGAAGATATTGGTATCAAGCCTCTCAAGGGGATCATATTATATGGAGAACCATGAATGGGCAAGGCCTTACTTGCAAAGGTGTGTATGTTTATGTTAGATTTACCAGTTGTCAATTTGGCATCTTTTTCAATCTCTTCTCTTGAGCACATTACCCTGACTGATGGAATTCATTGGTTTTATTGGCTCCAACCAATGTCTTTAAAACAGAACTTTGGCATATCAGTAGTACACCATTTATTTTGAAGATGGCAATCATATTTAAATTCCTCTATTTAAGGGGTCTTTGTTTATTTTTGCGAATGCTTGGGGCTTTCCCTTCCTGTAGGGCTCATTCAATATTCTGTCATACTTTTCATTAATTATTGATTGAAGGGCAATAGGAGTCCTGTTTTGTAAAGCATATTTCGTAGTATGAGGTGATTATCGGCTTGGTCGAATGGTTAGGTTTCAACATGTTAGATCGTCAGGACTGTAAATTGGTAGCAATAAGAATAAGCCTAAATTCTCTGAGTTATACCGTCTTTCATAAAATTTCCTTGTACCCTTATGTGCTTATGGTTAGTTGGGAGAATTTGTATGATTAGTCTTTAGACTGTAGCAAATTCTACATTGGCAACTTTCTTACGTGTCGTTGGAAGTGAATTGATCCAAAAGTAACTAGGAGATGGTCCAAAGTTGGCGAGGGAACTATTCAGAGTTGCTGATGATCTCTCACCGTCGACTGTGTTCATTGATGAAATTGACACAGTTGCTAAAAAACCGTGTGCCCCTTAATTTTGCTGATTGGTATGAAAACTGTATTCATCGCCTCTTACTATTGTGCATTATTAAATTATTTTTCTTTGTAGGTATGATGCTCATGAAAGCCTTGATTCTGCTCTCCTTCAGCTTGATCAAATGGATAGGAAGATTGAATTCCCACTTCCTGACATTAAAACAAGGATGTGCATTTTCACGGTACTTGCATGGCTTGACCAAACAAATACATGAATTAGTCTGGATACCTTGAAACTTCTTCACTTACAAACCCCGTTTTGCTTGAAATGCCGACACACACTTCAAGGATGACTTTGGCAGATGATGTCAACTTGGAAGAATTTTTTATGACCAAGGAGGAATTTTCTGGAGCTGATATAAAGGCAAAATGTACTGAAGTTGGTTTGCTTGCTTTAAGAGAGCGCCCATATGAAGGTGAGACAATTTACTATTACCCAAGTGATTAGGTGCATGAACTGCATGTTTGGCTATTTCTCATATCATGTTGCTCTTTGGCTCTTTCTAACTTTTGGCTTTTCAACTGGATATGTAACTATCCATTTTGTCCTGTGTGGTGTGACTGAATGTTTTTTTGGATCCTTGTTATGGTCAAGCAAATGGCTAAGGTTTTGGGGAAGCCGACTCCTTGGTGGTTTTTATTCTCAAATTTGATCCGGTTTCGACTTAACGAAAGGCATAAAATATGACGTGAGTAAAGGGAATAACCCATAGGTAAAATGGAAGCACGGTTAGGCAGGCTATGAGAAAAGGAGATGGGTTATCTATGATGAGCCTGTTTCTGCTACTAATTCACATGGCCAATAATCTTGTGAACTATTTGTTTGAAATTTGTAAACACACCATGTCAGAACCTTTCTCACGGAGTTCGTTAAATCTAAGCGGTTCAACATATTTGTATTCCTACGTCTTTCCTTTTTATGTCATCTACTGCCCACTGTAGTGACTCGAGATTTTCAGTTTTATAGAAGGGGAAGAGCACGACAAAGTAAGGTACTGAATTTCTAGTGCAAACGTAGGTACTTTTAGTGATGTTGCAGATATTTAGGTAACAAATATCTAGGCTAATGTCATTTGGTAGAGGTTGCTTCTATTCAGTTATTAGTCGATGCAGGGATAATTTTAGAGTTCTCTAGGTTTTCCCCCAAGTTACGTATGGTAAACAAGATCTCTATTGAATATGAAAATGGTTTTACATTGTTACCTAACAGTTTCTTGCAAGACTAAAGCTTAATCTCATATTTTTGCAAACAGCAAGGGAAAAAAAGAAAAGAAATTCCAACTTGCAATCCAATTAAGAACCTTGTGATTCTGCCTGTGATTGTTCCTCCCCTTGCAATGACAAACCTTCAACAATGGTCTTCTTTCTCTTTCTAACTGTGGCTGAGCTAGCATTGGGAGGATCCTGCAGTAATCGGCACTGCATCAAATCGAGCAATCGCGACTGTAAATGCTTGTTCATCTGCATTACATGTTGCGTCATTCTTGTGGCCCAAGCTCGACTCTCTATGCTCGTTTCCGCCATCATTTGTGTAGCTGCCGGTGTCCCCCCTGTCTGTCCAAACAAGCAAGTGTGCTGATCATTTAGCTCGACTTGGTGCTGAACAAAGACGAACATATTGTTGTTGTGCAGGATTTGTTTGGAATGGCTAAAAAGGCTTTTTTTTGGGGGGTAATCTAGCACCAAAAGGCTCGCGCGTCTTTGCCTTCTATATTTCAGCCCAAAAAAGGCACCCTAAACGGTATATACAACTTAGCTAAAACCCATATTTTTTTTACACGATTCATTCCCAAAAAGCCGGAAACAAAAAAAGCTTGACCAAATATTAAAATAGCCCAGCATAGCTATGAGTAAGCTTCTTTAGTTTGGCATTTTTAAGCGCAAACGAGCATTTTTAGAAATCCCAAACACATATCCATAGTTTCTGACTTCGCAAAATAGTTTTGGAAACCTAATTTACGAACAATTTTCCATCAAGAATAATGTGGCAGATAAATTTTAAATTCAGAAGCCAGAGTGACGGATGTTTCGGTTTGAACTCAATGGAAGATCTAATAAAGCCATAGATTCTATTTAATTCTTCTGCAAAATCCATGGTAAGATAGGAAACCAAACCTCCAAATCAAGAATCTGTTGTTTGAGTAAATCAGTGCTCTGAAACTTGGATGCGATACGGTGATCTTCTTCAGCAGAATGAGATGTCAGGTAAGTAAGTACTCCTTTGGATGAATCCACTGGCTTAGGATACTTATCAAGCACAGACACTCGGACGTGATTAGAGGGTCTGAGATGGTTCATCCTCGGGAGCAATGACGATTGTGGGATCACAACCAAATTTGTTATGGGACCTGCAAATGAATGAGAAGATTGTAGTTTTTTAGATATAAATGAAAGGCCATAGATTCAATGAAAGGGAAAAGAGAAACAAATGCATTTTTCCACAATAGCTTAGTTTGTTATCCTCCATTGCCATGTCAAGTAAACAGAAAATTTCAATACAAGTAGCTAAACAGCTTGCTATACCATACAAAATGCTTTTACAAGACAAAAAAGACTTTTTCAAAAAGCCTTCGCCCTCGTATTCAACGGGAGAAGCTGCTTCGTTCCTTGACTTCTTTGCTCAGTCAAGCTTCCTTGTTCCTCAGTGTAGTCTCGGTCCATAGTTTAAGACTCTGTTCCTTATAGTTTAGCAGGAAGAATGTTCGAAAACTCCAACAATTAAGTTGGGAAACTAACTGGACCGTAAGAAAAGCAAAAGATTAATATTTACGATATACTTGCCTCGTAGATGGTTGAATATTCGAAGGACTACGCAATTGACAACATCCCAAAGGCAGGCAGTGCAGTCCTCAGATGCAGAGATCAGGCCCGCTCCACAGAATACCAAAGCAGTTACAGATCCACTACATGAACAATCGTTTGGTCAATCCAATATTTCCATTCATATCATTGTAAAAAAACATACATAACCTAAGTATACCTAAAAAAACACTAACATAGTAACACGTAAGGGATGCGTTTGGATCATGAAATTTAGAAATGGTCAAAGACATTACTTGTGTCCCTTTAGCACCATTTGTTCATCCTCCAAAACAACAGATGAGTCCTCCACCAGCCCCACGTCGAATATGCTCATGAAAATTCTCCCATCCGCGCTTCCAGAAAACAACATATTTTCTGCTGGATCAAGAACAATGGCAGTTATTGGCTGTGGAAAAGCTCGAGTCTGTAAAAGCTTTCCCGATACTAGGTCCCATACCTTCAACAAATAAAAAAACTCGTTTGAGCGAATATAATCAATTCAGTTATGAAGATGACTTAGAAGCATTGCACAAAATAGTGACCTTGCATGTGCCATCTAGGGAGCTAGACACAAAAATGGAACTTGTGCAGCCCGATGTAGTCAATAGACCGGTTATAGAGGCAGAATGCTCTACCGCGAAATTGAACAGAGAAGGCAAGTTCCAACAATCTGTCTCGTCAAGCAAACTTCCAACAATTGGACCATAACAATGGCATGACGAAGTATGTCAATATAGTTTGTTCAAATATAAAAGAAGAAAAAGAACTAAACAACACGCATAGAAAAGATATGCTGGGTTTTTACCCTATTGTAGGCCAGACGACGGTCATGCCATCTTTTGAACCCGAAATAAGAAAAGAATCATCAACAGAAAATGACAAGCACGTTAGCGATTTATGATGTGCACGCCAAGTCCTGAGCAACCTCCCGCTAGAGACCTACAAATTAGACAGTCATCGACATTTCTTAGGTAGAAAAACAATAGCAGCTTTATGAATTCACTTTAAATGTCTAGGAGCTGGGAACTGGAAAGAGTTTATTAACCTCCCAAACATAAGCATTTCCTGAAGGAGCTCCGCCGACAAGATATATGCCATCTTTTGTGCATGCTAATGGTCCAATAGCCTCTATTGGGTAACTCCGGATGGGTGCTTGAGGCTGGATATCAATACCGGATATCAATGAAGTTTGCCTTTTGTCTTTCTTTGACAAGTACAAAGAAGTTAGTATTCACATCGTAAGTTTTTAACGTTGTTTATAGAACATTTCACACATTTATAAGCTCCGCTCCAAGTAATTTTAAAAAGTGAAAATTTAACGAACTTCTACAAAATGTAGGGGCGGCCCTGGGGGGAGGGGGGGATATGCATATTTTTTTGATTATTTTTGTAGTTTTGCCCTACAGGAGTATATCTTGTTGCCTTTACGTTGTGTTTCTTGCCCCAAATGTGCTGAAAATTTGCATGTAACTTCATAGGGAACCATCAAAATGAAACGAAGGGATCATTAAGATGATAAATCGTGCATCCGCCCTGACAAAATGCATTGTCATATATGAAGGCGCACGACAACAAATTAAAAATAAGCTTCAATCTCTCCATCGAGGTGCCAATCTTGTCATTCCGTAGAATGGGATCATTAAAAATCAAGATAGAAAGGTTAAAATGGTAACAAATGAAATGAGAGATCCTGGTAATATGCAGGGAAACAACTCTAAGCTTGTGAACTGTAATGCCATACGAAACACCGAAACAGTGAAATAGACTATGAATCTATGATCCCCTACCAAAATAAGCCAATTATGTTTGGGACAAGGAAGAAGGTGAAACTCAGCTCAAGCCCCATAAGTCACGAATCGACGTGACCTGAACATTAATTAAAACGGGGACCTAATGCACGAGACTCTTGCTATGGACTAATGCGCACGATTTTTAGATGCGGGTGACCCAGCCCTAGGTGGGACTAAGGAACTCTACATAAGTGACGAATCGTGGAAGGGATCAGTCACCCATAGGTTTCTACAACAATGCCCAGGTGCGAGCTGAACAAAGTCTCTCTTCACGACATCTGGTTCAAAGGACTATAACGCACGTGGGTTTGACCCTACAACAGTGTGGAAAAGAGCAGACACCAAAGTCCGGCTGGAAGTAATTTTCACACTCACCTTATTTGAAACCACTCTTTTTTGTCATATAGCATGTGAATTTTTAAAATTGTGTTTTAATGTGTTCACTTTTTTACGCATACATTGCAAATACGCAAACAATATGATACTAAAGAATCTGGTTACAGCTAAAGAGGATTAAAAATCAATTATCAAACAGAAAAAAAGGATTCTTGACAAATCGAGATTCAGAGAGAAAACAGTATTCGATTAAAAAGGGGCGTACTCTGTGCACGAAGCTCACGCATATGTGGGTCAGAAGAAGGGTCGATGTACGCAGCCCAAAGAAGTTGTTTTCAAGAATTGAACCCGTGACATACAAGCCACAAGCTCCCACACCCAGGGGTAAGTCTAGCAAGCCTCTAGGCTTGGGCAACCCACCCGGGCTGGGGCAACCAAAAAAAAAAAAAAAAATTCCAAGTTATATATGAATTTTATGAAGTTCGCATACATTACACAAGGCAACCCTTTGCCAGCGTGGTCACATGCTTTGGTAAAGTTGCTGAGTGTTGGAGTTCGATTCCCTCCTTTGTCTATAACTTTTGCCTTTACACTTATGCTGACCTTTCTTCCCCTTTTCGCCCTCATTTTTTTCCCCTGTTATTTATGGATCATTTTGTTCCCTCTCAATCCACAAATTTACAAAAATCACATAACTCCATTACTTGCTAGAAATTTTGCGTTTAAAAAACACAATAGTAATAATGTAGAAGTGACATCTTACGAAAACCACATAACTCCATTACTTTAAATCGGATCGTGCTCATTATAAACCACTATAACTGAGGCCAAATTTTGATCGACTTTTGTGTGATATTTTTTTTCCGACTTGTATGTCATTTTATATTTTAGCTTAATACTTCATCCGTCCCAATTTAAGTGTCCCCTTGGGGAAACATGTATATTTTCTTGGACGTAAAAAATATATTTCCATACATTTTTTTTGCACCAAATTAGAGTGTGCATAGAATACAAAAAAAATTATAAAGAGAAACATACCAGGGGTTTGAGATTCCTATAGTGAACACTTAAAATGGGATATAGGAAGCTGTAAGTGGGCAAACCAAGATTGGAGTCGGCTTGCGCAACCCCAGGGCCAGCCCTGCCCACACCTGTGACCGGAGTCTGGAGAAGGGTTGATGACTTGATATACGTAGTCTTACCTCTACGAGGAGAGAGAGAGAGGCTGTTTTCGAGAATCGAACCTGTGACATACAACAGGTCACAATATGGCAGCTTCACCGCGCCATGTCCGCTCTTATTCTATTGAGTAACTAAAATCTCGATCCATGGCCCAAATGATGTGAGAGTGGTGATTGGAATTTGGAAGACACCCAAATACCTTATTCAAGATTTGAAAGAGATCATACAGAATTGAGGTGGTTCAGAATTTTACCTTATTCAAGGGCCAAATAAAGATGACCCCACCAGCAACTGAACCCCGCCTGTGTATCTGAGAAGCCACAAGGCGCTGGTTTCCCAAACAGGTGATCAGTCCATGAGGTGATGAAGCACAGGTTGGTATGTGGAGGAGATGGTCCCCACTTTCTGTGTCCCACATTGTTATCCCTATTCCCAAGCTCTTGTTACTGCACACTACCAATGCCTCCTTGGTACCCATCTCTCCCTCTCTTGACAAGACAAACAGTTTATGAAGCTGCAGCTTTTATATTTTCCTTTTGGGATATGGAGGGTCGCCAGCTTACCCGTACCTTGTCTAATTTCTTTTGGTCTAGTCAAAGGCAGGTTCATCCAGTCAATGGCAACTTATTTTTCTAGTTTCATTTCCGCACCGTAATGTGTTCTGATTTTTGTGATTTGGAGAGTAGAAGTGAACAGTAGGGTGAGATGAGCTTTTTGACTTCTCATTTTCAACTTTTCCTATTTTGGTTAGCAAAAAGACACGCAAAATGTATTTTGCTCATATCTCTCGAACACTACTCATGTTACAAAATACATTCTCTTAAACGCTCTACTATACTTAAAAAAAAATTCTAACTATAATCCCAAATGCCAAAAAAGTCAAAAAAAAATGAAAATGAATAACTGAAAATAAGCCTCTCAAGTACTGTGGAGGGGTATGTTTGGAAGTTTAAATCCCGATCGCTGGCCAGGAAAAGCTACTCTACAATTGTATGCCATGCAGTGGAGATTTGAATCCAAGCAGGACACGTCATTGTAACTGCTCAGCTGGGACTCATTGATGGAACTTTCTTTCTTTATAATGATAAGTAGTCGACACCTCATAAATCCCAATCGAGTTTCGATAATCTGAACCGTCTAATGTGTTTAAAAAGTATTTTTAAAGGTCTTTTCTAAGAAATAAGCCAACAAAAAAAAATACATGGAAGCACTTGATCCAAGTAGTTTTTCATAAAAACTGTATATGTAGAGTTTATGAAAAACTGCTCGGATTAAGTCCTTAATGGTATTATTTTTTGCTGATTTCTCGCGTAGACCCTTAAAAACACATTTTGAACACATTGATGATTTTTGGATCATGAAAATTTGATCGGAATCTATGAGGTGTGGACGAAATCTGTATTTTAAGGGTTTGGATGGAAAGGGAGCTAAAAATGAACCACATAAAAAAGTTATCGAACAATACTTAACAGGAATTTTGTTCATCCCCGTCTTGAATGAGTGTAAACTTTTTGCAGGTTTCGGTATCATAACAAGAACTGTATGCTTGATTTTGTATGAATTAATTTCTGGGTGACCACACAACGATTAGGAGACCACGCGAAAATTCATCTAAAAATAACCAATTTTGCTCTATCTAGTTTTGAACTCTAGAACTGGACTTTTCGATCAGTTACATACCAATATTCAACTAACAATGCTATGGGTACATCAGGCACGCACTGACGCACACCAAATGTTCACCAAGCTGTGGATCGAAGAGTTAAACTCTTCCATATAAGAGTCAGCTTGGTGTACATTTAGTATGCGTAAGTGGTGTACCCATCGCGTTTTTCAATATTCAATTGAGCGGAATTTTTATGTGGTATTCTAACAAATCAAATTTTGAGCGGAATTTTTACGTGGTATTCTAACAAATGAAATTAATCAATATATTTAGGATAAGTAGATCTAATTAATTACCCAAAAAAAGTGTTTCTAATTACCTTGTTGGAAGCTTCAACATACCTCGTGGTAGCGGGCCGAACCAAGCAATACCTTAGGCCTGACAATATGGGCGGCCCACTTCGCTGGGCTTGCTTTAGCCGAACGCACATGGGCCGTCAACCGTTCTTCTCATTGAAGTCCATGACACATGAGTTTAGTCAAAAGGTGATTCAACATTTTAGATGGATTCTCTGTGATGTCTCAGTGTTACATTCCAATCATGTGTTCGCCTACGTGGACATTAAGTTTTAAGCATGACTTCAGCTACTTTAAAACGGTTACGGGTGACGTCACGGGTCTAGTGCCTAAGTATAGACTTACTTGGGTGCTAACACAAACTTTCTATAAAAACCTAAGGATAGACCGTAAAGAAGTACGTCATCTCTAGATTTTGTATCCATACTTCGCCCTTCTTCTCTCCTAGTCCTTGTGTGTAACTTAGGTATTGGAATTGCCTATAAAGCTCTAAAGGCGGCTTGTTTTGTAGATTCACACGAGGTAAATAAAGATGATAAATTCAAATCAACTCATATAATGTCGGACAAATCACCAAACCACACCTTATGAATGTAGATAAACCTCACCCAAAACAAGAGTGAACAATATTGCTCATCTTTTGTGCAATACGTTTTCTTTCAAATCACAGAGTCAAACATGAAAACAATACATTTAGTTTATGTGTGGAATTCATAAAGCAATTCATAACTAAATTCATAAAGCCACAACAAACTAGATTTTAACCAAATTCATAAAGCAATAGGTTTCCTCTCAAACTAGATTCATGTCTAAATTCATAAAGCAATAGGTTTCGCTCAAATCAGGTCAGCTTATTTAACCACAACATTTATAAAGTAATTCGTAACTAAATTTCACCAGCCACAACAAGTTCACTAGAAAAGCCACAAAAACTCATAAAAAAAACCCCATCATTCACTTAAAAAAAAAAAAACAAACAAACAAACGAACGTACACAAAGTCGAGTGAGCAATTCATAAGTTTTAAAGTTATATGGCTAGCCACAATGTCTCATTATACTTGACACAAACAACAATAACTAATATCACAGATATAAAATATTCATAATACTAGGTTTGCTTGACACAAATTCTCGCAGTTGGCACCACTAATGATCATAATTTCGGCACATGTGTCATTTTCAATTACTTATATCTTTTAATCTATGGAGTAATGTTTTTGATAATTTTGAATATTTTATCAAATAACTATCAAAGAAAATCCATATTGAATATACTAACATTATATATTTGAAAATATAAACAACTTTGTGAAGTTGAAAATGGACAACAAGTTGGGACAAAGGGATCGGAGTACTTTATAATTTGTGACATAGCTATCAACAAAACACATTTCTATCGATGTCATTTCGATTATTGACCAAAATAGCACAATAGATTCGTAATCAAAGTCTTCAAGAAAGTCATGTACAATACATTATACGAACAAATTTCAACACAATTGATTTCATTTACGGACACAATCGATTTATGAGTCTATTGTTTAACTATAGTAAGTCTTATTATACAGGATCATGCAGGAAAGGTTGGTCATAAATTTGGAGAGTTTGCTTTTACACAGAAACGACCTTCAAGAAAAAAATATTGGACTGGGAAGAAAAAAAGGGGGGAAAAAGTAAAGTGCTAAATATGTATTAGATAAAGCACCTTAGGCCCAGTTTTTCAAAAGATTTTAACACCCAGGTGCTAAAATCATGATATTTCAAATCAAAAAATGAAGTGGTTCCGTGTATCGTTTTTCGATTTTTTCGCACCAAATCCATTCATATAAAAGCGCCATCATCACCAAAAAGGGTGACTCTGTACGGTTTTTTTTTTTTTAAATAACTCTGTAAGGTCTCGATTGGTTGCGGTATAACATGGGGTATAAGTTATACCCCCTTCCTAGGGCTATAAATTAATGAATTGAGCCGTTCGTGAACTATTCGAGACTCGACTCGGTAAAGGCTTGTTCGAATTCAATTCGAATACTAAACGAACTGAACCTGAACCTCAATTTTAGGCTCGTTTAATAAACGAGCCGAACCTGAACTAGACAATATTCGACTCGATTAATCTCGCGAACTTGGAATATATATGAATATCTCATAAGAATTTCATATATTACCTTGAACGTGTATAAACTTTCATATACATAATGAAAATTTTATAATTTGTACATGTATAAACTTTAAAAAGTATTATAAACTTAAATTTTAACCTGTGTTTGTAATTTTATATATGTATAGACTTGTTTATGAACAAAATAAAAAATTTATTTGAAATTCTAGACTTTTATGAGAGCATATTTATCTAATATTTTTTATTCGTTAAGGCTCGTGAACAATTTCGAGTTCGATTAAGACCTTGGCAAGCTTGGCTTGAGCTCGGCTCGTCAAATTTTCATTGAGTTTGAGCTCGGCCCGAGTTCGTTTAAAAACTTAATGAACGAACCTGAACATTCTAAAGCTTGGCTCGATTCGGCTTGTTTACAGCTCTAGGGCCCTCCCCTTATCCCGGTCCCACGCATTAGTGAATGGTTTGACAATTTTTTGGGGAGGGGCATGAGTTATATTCCAAATTAATACCCCTCAATACCCTTGGAGGAGTACTGATTAATAATTTGGAGTACTAAAATTACTCCACTGCCCTCCCTTATACGCCTTGCCTTTACCCCTACAATTTGTTTACAGTTTTTAAAAAGAAACCAAATGTCATTATAAATATTTTACGAGCTCTTACGATTTCATTCGGATAAAAAAATAAAGTACTTTCGTGCAATTTTTTTTTATTTGGACCAAATTAAATTAATAATCGAGATCTTTAATTGGATACAAAAAAGTTTGGAAAATTTTGTACTTTAGAATTTGACATTGTTGGCTTGCTTTACAATATCCTTCGGATAAAAAAAATAAAGTATTTTCACATTAAATTTTGTACTTTCTTTGGCACTAAATTAAACTACTAATTGAGATCTTTAATTCGATACAAAAAAATTTAAATTTTTTTTATACTTTAGAATTTGATATTGTTGGGGAATAACATAAAAATTACTAATTAGTTATTATTAAAAAATGTATAATTAGAAAGAAAAAAAAGAGCAACAAAATTAGGTGGTACGAAATATTATTCAAATGAATAATAAAAAATAATAACTAAATATTTTAATTTTAGATATAATTAATAAAATGAATTATTTATTGAAAAGTATAATTAATTTAATTAGTATTGTATTTATGTATTTATTTTATCATAAAATCTAATATAACTGTGCAAAGACAAATAAGTCATTTGCCAAGTTTTTACACTATCTACCCAACTTTATTCCCTTTATCACAATTCATCCAAACCGCATACTATTTAATCCCCCTATTCATAAATGTCATATCAATGTGAGTCCACCCTTACTAAATAATACCTCTTACTATCCCTTTACTATTTAATCTCACCAAAACTTATTCCGCATCCAATCGGGCCCTAATTGCTTTGAAAGAGAACCAAATACTTGATGTCACAAATAGTGTGAAGTGATATTAACGGGGTGTTCCACTAAGAGTGTTTTTAGAATAAACTGGCTTTTACGGTTTTTTAATTGATGTATTGTGAGAGAATGATCTGTCTCAATTTTTGAAAAAAATAATTTTTTTTGTTAGTGGAACATCCTCTAAGTTGTTGCACCAGAAGTTACCTCCTCTCATCCACAATCTCTTTTTATTAGGGGTGTACATGGTCCGGTTTGGACCGGTTTTATCGAAATCCAGGAACCAAACCATATCTAACGGTTCCAAAAAATTGAGAACCATAACCAGATCGTTACACATATGGAACCAAACTACACCAAACCATTAGACCGGTCCGGTTTGGTTCGGTTTTCGGTTCTACATCATGTTAGCATTCAAAAATTGCCCAAAAAAAAAAAATTGTCTACAAAATTATTGCAATTTATTTGTAAAACTACTACCACTAAACTAGGGGTGTACATACACCGGGCTGGGCCGGGTTCGGGCCAAGCTTATACTAGATAATAACGAGGTTTGTGCATTCCTAAGCCCGGCCCGTTTATGATCGGGCTTCATTTAATATGCCCAAGCCCAGCCCAATTAAAATTTTAACTTCCCAAGCCCGTCCAATAAGCCCAATTTTTTTTTTAAAAAACATGGTATCACAAATATAAATTAATCAACTATAATAACAATTCACAACCGTAATAACATACTCAAACTCAAAGTTCTAAGTTCTTATAAAACTAGGGCACTATTCTTACCGAATAGCTGGAGATGAGATGCGCATCTTCTTCGACTTCATCGAGGTATTCTAATTTCTAACCCTAAACAACTAGGAGTTGTAACTGTCGCGCCCCGATTTTTACTGACCGCTCGCCTGCTCCACTTCGGTGGGCATTTTGGCGACGCTTTCAAAATCATGACTTTTAAATGCGACGATTGTGAATTATGAGGTTTGCAGCTGTGACTCGCGCTTTTATTAAAATTTCAGAGTCGCCACCTAACATTGAATTTGGGTGTGTCAGGTCACCCATTAAAACTGTTTTTCATAGATGAACTTTAAGAAAAACATTTTAACTTTTATTTTTTATTTTCTTCCGTTTGAGCAAATTCTTCTTTCAAACGGGCTTGAAAATTGACTCTCTTTTATATTGGTTTGCGAACGCAGAGATGGGCTCGGGGATTTTCTGCGAGTGGGGAAGGTGTTAGGCACCCCACGTCGTCTGTTCAGCGCTTTCTCAATTTTAGCCTCTTTCAATTAATTATCCTTGGCAAAATAAAAATGAAAGAAAACAGGAAATAAAATTATTTTGAAATTCATATGTCGGAATCTAAAGGTCCGAGCATGTTTCGGGTGGATTCCCACCTTCCGCGTCTCGCGTTTTCAGATTTCGACGTATGGATTATCAATGCATTGATTTTGTATTTTTTTTTAGAAATAAGATTTGCCAGGGGAAAACCGACCAATTGCAAATCTTACTTCTGATTTTTAATGGAGTGGAATCCTTTATCGCCGGGACTCGATTTATAGACTACTTTGAAAATCGCCATCAATCGGTCACAGGCTACTTTGAGGTTCCGTAAATAATATTTACATATATACAAGGAAAAAAAAAAAAAGAAAAGATATTGAATGTCTGGTTTTTTTCCTTTAATAGTGAAATTGAAAGGGGGAACGCCCCCTGTGCTGGATTACATGGTGCTCACCTTGGGTGGAAATTTACACGAGGACACAGACAAAATTTATAGGCTAGACGAAATCATAACTTGAAAAAGTGTTAAATTAATTACACTATTTTCGAGTTATGATAACGTTGTTGCGTACAATTTTGGTGCAAGGAAATATAAGGGCTATCAAGGACTGGAGGGATTTTCACTTACGGCTTTTTGGCTTGGGGTGTGAGACAGAAGGTTTTATCAGTAGGCTGGAAGGAGGTTTTCTGGGAAAAATGTGTTCATGGCTTCTTGCATGAGAATTGAGGGGAGTCTGAGGCTTTTCCTTTTTTTAATACGGATCAGAGAGGTAGCATGATGACCAATATTTTTCTTTCCTTGGAATTTTCCTCCTCTCGATCCTCTCTCCCTCTGGCCTCCTTTTTTTTCTCTTTTTCCTCCTCCCTAATGCAGCAAAGCTGCTGCCTTTTATAGGCCTGTGAGAGACTGTCGGCAGAGAGGGAAAATCATCCGGTGTAGCATGCACATGAGAGCTGTGATTGAGAGATCAATGGCTGAAATTTTGGCAAGGGGAATAATCGGATGCACTAGAAAGTGACATGTGGCGTTGCACTTCACTTGCCAAAACATGAAATGTCGTCCCCTTTTTTAATTCCCACGATCAAGTGGGAAATACACTTTGAATAAACAAACAAAATCCCCCACTGGGATTGTTTGTACAATCAGCTCCATCCGGTCTGCGATGCTCTCGACTGATGTTCAAAACGGTGTCCGATTCAAGCGCCGGAACAGTCAAATTTTTTATTTTAATGCCCAGAACAATATGATACGGTGCACGTAATTTATGCACTTAGCATGTGAATCGTGGGACGAAACAAGATATCATATGGACTCCGCAAGAATTGCATTTCTTTTCCCCAGTGGTGCCATCCTCCACTGACATGATTTGAATAATCAATGAATTGATTATAATAAACAATAGAATTGTTTATTCTCATAGGCAAAGTTCGGTCAGTGGTCTAGAAAAAAATGATCCAGTGTTGCACATTTGTGCGACACGCAATACTCCGCAATGCTTTTGATTGAGCTCTCAACCGGTGTCCAATCGGGCCGCAGGAACAGTCAAACTTCTTATTTTAATTCCCCGAACAAAACTGTACAGTGCACGTGATTTATGCACTTGACATGTGAATCATGGGGCAAATCTGATGTCAAAAGAACTCCACAAGAATTGATTTCTTTTTCCAATTCAATTCCCCATTCCCACGCCACTTGCTTTCTCTTTTTGATTGCACTGACATTGATTATATTAATCAATGAATTGATTAATCAACACTCAGGCTATGGGGCGATGGTGCTCTGGAAAATGATCCAGTGTTGCGCGCTTGTGCGACACACAATACTCCGCAATGCTCTTTGATTGAGCATTTTGCCAGTGTCGAATCAGGGACCCAAACACAGCTAAAATTCTTGTTGCGACACAGAGATAAATATGGTGAAATTGCCGCGTTTCAATGTTGCTTTGAAATTTGACTTGCGAGTGGTGGGGCAAAATTGGGTGTCAACAGTAACATATATATTATATGGTATTAAAATAATCGGGCCGGGCTGGGCCTCAAAGCAATTTCCCAAACCCAGCCCATTTAGTAAAAAGGCTTAAAATATCAGCCCAGCCCGGCCCTATGGGCCTAAAAATTTATCCCAAGCCCTAAAAAAAACGGGCTGGACTGGGCGGGCTGGGCGGGCTAACGGGCCGGTGTGCACCCCTACACTAAACCAACCCATAAATAAATTAAGAATTCCAACAATAACTAAACCAACTATTAGAATACTCTCGTATATCATTATTGATATATATGGCAGATGCAACATTAAAACTTAAAGCTGGCAAAATTATCAAGTGTGTGGGGTACATATATGAGTGTATATATTATATTATATTTTACTTCTATATGTGGACCGGTTCGGTTCAAACCACGATTCCTAATTATGAAACCAGAGACCAAACCAAAATATCCGGTTCTCATTTTTTTAGAACCAGAACCAATCCGTTAAACCATAGAACCAATCCAAGTAGACCAGTTCAGTCTGGTCGGTCCGGTTTCACAATTTTTTTGATTTTCTTGTACACCCCTACTTTTTATCACCAGTGTAGCGATCAATAAGATGCTTTTCAAATGTATTTCTTCAATGATTCGAATGAGTGGGTGGTGGGCCGGTTGGATGATGCTTTTTGAGACCACCACCACATTACTTTAATTCGAGCCTTCTTTATGGTGCGTTGAGTATGCAAACATCATGCAGGCCTGCATATGGCACTCCTTGTTTTTTTTTTCTCATTATCCAATGAGTGTTTTGATGGTCTTTTTCGTTTTGCATAATTAAGGCGGCCAAACTCCAAAGGACGAATCACTGCCCAAGATTGAATTGATACTTTAGTGATAAGTCCGTCGACAAAAATCAATTAACTATCTCGGCCGGCAAGTGGCACTTCTTGTTCTTTTTTCTCTTTATCCAATGAATGTCTTGATGATCTTTTTCATTTTGCGTAACGCGGCCGATGCGGCCGAAGGACAATCACTACCAATACCAATAATTGAATTGAATTGATAATTTAGTGATGAGCCCGTCAAGAAAAATCAATTAACCATTTCGACCAACATTGGCTGGTTGCACGAGCTCTAGAGGATGAGGAGAGAGAAAAAGATGCGCAAAGAGAATCCAAATCCAATGTAACGCCAAACAGTCACGTGGTCAGCACACATGCAGCATACACACACTCTGCAATTTCTAGACAATTGTTGGGTTTGGAATCTTTAACAGCACTACCAGCTCGTTGAGATCCACGAACGGCGAAAACCCAGATCCGAATAACGAGAAATGGGGGGTAAGAGTGAAGACCCACCACCGATTCCTGTGAATTAGGGGGTTTTACATGCATCAATTCCGATTTTACAAGTCACAATTTTCACGTGCGATCTACAGGTACTGGAGTAGCAGCTTGTTCTTCTAGTTCGAGTCTATGGCTGGCTCCCAATCCAAGCAAGAGATGGGGGGAACTGTTCTTCCTTCTCTACACTCCTTTCTGGCTCACTCTCTGCCTCGGTATTATTGTCCCTTACAAGCTCTACGAGGTAATTAAACTTTTCTTTTTTCCTTTCAGTATCTACATGTGCTACATATAGTAAATTGGAGCATCGCCAACCAAATTGAGGATTTGCCCGCTCAAATCCTGTGTCCGTCCCTGGGCAGGAGGGGGAATGCCCTCTGAGTGTTTGCGATTATAGAGAATGAGGGATCTTTTCGTCCTTTTATTTTGCTCTTAGTGGAAAGAGCAAGTATAATTTATTTGTTTGCTCTGGTTGAATCTAGGAAGAAAGGAGAAAATCAAGATAAGAGCTGATGTCTTGAGTTTAGTTTTTTTTCCCCCTTGGATTATGGGTCAAAATAACCCAAGAAGTTGTATGCTGATATGGTCAGGCACGTGGGTTTCTCAAAGATGGTGATTGAAATACGAGATTCTTTCATAGAATGGCGAATGCTGGTAGGAGGTGCAATTTTATGGCTCGGATGAGGGTGAGGGATGCTATCTTTCATAGGGAGGAGGACATTCGTCGGGAGGTAAAAGATTTCTATGCCGGTTTATTTAGGGAGGAGGGTGATTGGAGGCCCAGGGTGGATGGATGGAGTTGGCACTATTTCAGCTGAGGATGTAAGGTGGTTAGAGAGGGAGGCTTTAGAGGAAGAGGTTGTTTGCACTTAAAATTCCATGATGGAGAAAAGGCTCCAGGTCCAGAATAGAACGCCTTTGGCCTTTTTTCCAGCAGTGTTGGAGTGTTGGGAGCATGTTAGGGTGGAGTTTATGGGTATGTTTCATCATTTCACAGTTCATGGGGAGTTTGAGAAGAGTTTGAATGCTACATATGTTGCTTTGATTCCCAAAAAGAGTGGTGCTGAGGACATTTGGGATTTTAGGCCTATTAGTGATGAGACTATCATTTTTTGTGGTGCGGATGCTTCTCAGTTGGGTTTTTTTAAAGGTATTTTGATATGTTTTGCGGCAATTTCCAGTCTTAAGGAGAATGTGGGGAAGTGTGAAATCATTCCTTTGTTGGAGTGGTGGAGCATGTGCACTTGTTGTCGTAGGTATTGGGTTGTAAGGTTGGTCCTTTCCCTTCTTCTTATTTGGTTTTTTCTTTGGGTGCAAGATAGAAGTCCAAGGCAGTCTGGGATACGGTGGTTGGAAGATTTCAGAAAAGGCTTGCGGGTTGGAAGAGGCATGATTGACGAAAAGGGAAAGGTTGATCTTATTTAAAGGATTCTGTCGAGGTTGCCTACCTACTACATGTCTGTTTTCACTATTCCTATTTCAGTGGCCAACGGGTTAGAGGATGGGTGGGTGGGGGGAGTTTAAGTATCATATGGTGGATTGGGATACAGTTTGTACTCCAATCCGTGAAGGGGGTTTAGGTTTGAGGAAGCTTGCCATCTGTAATCAAGGTTTGTTAGGGAAGTGGTTGTGGAGATTTGCCTTTAAAAGGGATAGATGGTGGAGGAAAGTGGTGTGTGCTAGGCATGGGAAAGGTTAGGGTGAATGGGCTTTGCAGGAGACGTAATTGCCACATGTGTGAGTCTTTGGAAGGGTATTAGGAAAGGATGGGTTGCGTTTTCGAGACATATTACTATATTAGTATGAAGGTGGGGGAATGGAGGAGGGTGAAGTTTTGGAATCATATTTGTAACGACCTGATCTTGGCTTGTACAACATTGTCCGCTTTGACCGACCAAGCTCCATGGACTTTCCAGTACGCCACCAATCCCTGGATAGCTCCGGGGCGAGCACGCTTAACTGTGAAGTTCCAATGGGTTTTGACCCCTGATGGCTTTAAAATGCCTTGGACAAGGTAGCATCATGATCTATTACAAATATCATCGAACTTCGTATTCACCAAGATGGTTGTTACATTCTCCCCATCTTGTGATGCAACGTCCTCGTTGCATTGGCCCAACAACCTTCCTCCGGTGGCCATGGTGTAACGCTTAGTTCTGCATAGCATTTTGTTCCAACTCTAGGATTCAAGGGTGGTCTCCACCATGTAGACCGGGGTTGTGCTCTCATACCAACTGTAACTGCCTTGTACACTATTGTCTGCTTTGGTTGCCGAAGCTCCATGGACTTCCCAGTAGGTCCATCCCTGGAGTGCTCCAGAGCGAGCATGCTTAACTGTGAAGTTCTAATGAGCTTTGACGCCCTCGTAGCTTTTAAAAGGCCTTGTATAAGGTAGGGTCATGATCTATTATACTCCCTCCGTCCCTAAACTTTTGACACTTTTTGGACAGTGTGCCATTTTCAAATGCCTATATCTTTCAATGTAAATGTCAAAAAATATGCAATATGGATCTTGTTTGGTAAATTTTAATTAGTTCTATTAAACAAAGTTTTCAAAATCACATAAAACTTTATAAATAAAAAGATATAAGCAATTTAAAATGGCACGCAATCCCAAAAAGGTCAAAAGTTTAGGGACGGAGGGATTATATATTACTGAACTTCGTATTCACCAAGATGAGTTGTTACAATGTTTGGTGTGGAGATGTTTGGTTGCGAGATGCTTGTCCTTCTATATTTCAGCTGGCGGCGAATGGGGATGAGGCGGTGGCGGACTATCTTAAATTGCAAGGGGATTTGGTGCAGTGGGATGTTACGCTTCACTGGGAGGTTCTAGATTGGGAGCTGGATGAGTTGTTGGATCTTATTGGAAAACAAAATGCTATGAGGGACGTGGGGAGGGGAGGATTTTTTGAAGTGGATTCCGGCAACTATTAGATCTTTTTAGGTGAAAAGTTATTACTAAGTTTTAGTTGGAGAAGCAAATACGGTATTTCCCTAGAAAGCTATTTGGGGGTACTTGTGCTCCAACTAAGGTTTCTATTTTTGCTTGGTGTGTGGCAAAGGATAAGATCCTCACTATACATAATCTTACGCAGCATCAGATGGTTATGGTGAATCGGTGTTGCATGTGCTTGATGGATAGTGAGTTAGTGGCGCATTTGTTTATTCACAGTCCGGTCGCTTGAGAGCTTTGGTATGCAGTACTTCTTTCATGGGGCATGTGAGTTTTCCCTTCAACGGTGAAGGAGCTTATTCAAGAATGGCATGGGGCTAGAGTGGGAAGGAGAAGACGAAAGCTTTGGATTGTGATTCCGTTGTGGTTGATGTGATCAATCAGAGAGAGATGAGGCCCTTGTTTAGAACTAAGAGTCTTTTGGTTTCTAGTTTGTCTAGTTTGGAGTCGAGTGAGTGCAATCCCACTTTGAGTCAATTCTTTGATATGTTGGATATGTTTGGAGTATAGAGGAGATATAGGCTCTTTTTATTTGCTCTCTTTTTTTTTTTTCTTTCCTCGATTTTTTCTGCACATGGGTGGCATCCCTTTGATGCCTTCTCAATAAACTTATTACTTAACAAAAAAACAAAAGAAAAGAGAATCCATTTATTTGATTGCACTCACTTCTCGATGTTTCTTTATCAGTGTGTCTAAGATTAGGGCTATTGACTTCTCTTCAAATGTGCTTGAGGATTGGTGATAATGTAGATGTGCCTGCAAGTGTGGACGATGTACTAAAATATCTCAGATATAAAACTCTCAGTCCCGCACAATGGCCCATCTGTGGTGATGTTATTTTAACAGTCACTTGTTGTAATGGACAGAGCTTTACAGAATTGGAGTACTTGCTTTTGGGGCTTGTTTCAGCAGTACCGTCTTTTTTGATACCAATGCTATTTGCTGGAAAGGTAAGTTGTTGAGTTAGCTTACCACTTCCGCTTTCAGTATTAACTTATTGTGTCAGGGGAGAAAATTAGCACAAGCATGGGTCCGTGCTCTTGGTTTAGGGTGCAAATCATTTGTATACAGAGAAGACGCGCAGCTTTGCTATCAAACCTCCTTAAATTATGGTTGTGCTCATTGTTTATAAACGCTGTTGTATTTTTGCAGTTTGATAGCAGTTTATGTTGGAAGGACCGCTATTGGGTAAAGGCAAGTACTTCTGTACTGTACAAAATCCTTGGTCGTAAGCTTATGTCACTATTCCAACCATAGTACTGGTTTAATATGCCATCTTATCTTTTGATTCTGTAAAGTCAAGAAAGTAAGAATGTAGTAATGGTGCCCTGCATTTTAGTTGCATCCATGAAAAGAACTGGAACAATTCTAGCAGATTGTCTAAAAGGTAGTTGAAATCATTCATGAACCTGCCTTGCCTTGCCCATCTTTAGATTGATTTATCATATCTAGACTTAGATATTTGAACCGGAAGATTTATACCAATTTTTGCTGTGCTTGGGTAGTCAATCGATCCTATGATTGATGTAGTAGAGCCTTTCATTTGGTGGCAATACTTTGTTAAGTCATTGCCTAATTGTTTGATCATGTTGTACAAAGTACCTTTACTGTATAAAGTACCAAAGTAAAATAGCAATTTAGGCTTTGTGGGAAGAGGAATCTTTGCTGATGTAACCAAATTGGTCTGTGGCATCATCGCCTATGAATTACCAGTTCGAAAAATCTGAACTGAAGAAGGCAATAACAAATTTTCTGTAGGCTAGACCCACGCATGTGTGACAGGCCTTTCTTCTTCCTCTTCTTTTTAAAGCTTTCCTCGCATACATATCTGAGCGCATGCACATTTTTATGGCACTGTCGTTGGGTAACATGGTTGAAGGACTTTTAGCTTCTTATCAATGACATCGTCACGGCTTCCTATTGAGAAGGTCCTTAACAGCGACTCCCTCCGTCCCTTTTTAAGTGTGTTGCTTCGTAAATCCAACTTACTAGAGAAACATCATGATTACACCTTTCACATCAACTTTTGCCTCCAATTTACACTTTTCACATCAACTTTTACCTCCACTTTCCAAAATTATCCTCGATTTTTACCCATAAACTCTTTACCAACTGACTTTTCAAAAGGGCAAAATGATGCCCATTAACTTTTCAAAACACACACTTATTAAGGGACATCCCAAAATGAAAATGTCTACACCAAAAAAGGGACGGAGGGAGTATATTTTAGGTGTGCAGTCTTCTTAGGCATCCTTTGACATGACATGCTGTTATAGCCAAACCTCTGTAGGATCTTATAGACTTAAGGGACTTAGGAATCTACTATTGGGTCATGGCACGCTTGTATAAGCTAGCCAATTAGGCCGAATGACAACCACCCAACTGTTTCTCCCAACCATTTCTTGGCAACTTTTGTATCGATCATTTGATTATGGTTACACTTGTGATGTTGAATCCTTTGGGGCCTATGGCAATTTGATTAGTTAATACGTACAGAAACAGCTGTTGACTGGACAGCATTATTCTTCCTGGTTCTCCCTTTAAATTTGTTTGCAGGCCAGTCTCTGGATAATAATTTTCAGCTACGTCGGAAATTACTTTTGGACGCATTACTTCTTCACTGTTTTGGGAGCTTCATATACTTTCCCATCATGGAGGATGAATAATGTAAGCTGGAACTGCAACCATACTTAGACATTTTTAGTCAAGCAAATCATTTCATTGATCTATCAATATACTATCTGACTGTTTGTTATTATTTGTAGGTACCCCACACAACTTTTCTTTTGACGCATGTATGCTTTCTGTTTTACCATGTTACATCAAACATGACACTTCGCAGACTACAGCATTTTGTTGCTGACTTTCCAGAGAGAGTTCAGTGGATTATCAGGGCAGCATGGATTCTAGCTCTTTCTTATTTCATAGCTTACCTGGAGACTGTAGCTATTTCCAACGTACGTAGTAAATTGCTTCACTTGTTATAAGTCCTATTATTGTATGTACAGTTTATATACATGATTGTTTTGGATCAAAGAGAAACTTTCAAATGCTATTACCAAAATGTCTTGCTCCAATATGTTTAGACTCTTCCTAGTCATTATTAGAAGAGAATTATCCCCAAACAATAGTTCTTATTAGAATGTGTACAGCTCTGATGAACAACAATGGGCTGTAATTTAGGTATGTTTGAGATTTCATCCAATTATCCCAAAACATCTAGTTTAATTTATGAGTGGGAATGTCCCAATTATGTACTCTTGGTTTTCAGTGTTCGATTGATTTAACAGAATAGGAAAATTTGAATTTGTGCAAAGATGGTGACTGTTGTTAGTTTGCGGAATGTACTCTATTACTTTCCACCGGGCTCAAGATATTGATTCTACACTAGTTTTCTACTTCGCGAATAACCATGCAACAGGCTAGAAAGAAGAATGTTGTACTTAATGTAATTTTTTTATGTGCAGTTCCCATATTATGAATTTGTGGACCGAGCATCCATGTACACAGTCGGGTCCTTGTTTTATGCAATTTATTTCTTCGTAAGCTTCCCGATGTTTTTGAGGTAATAACTTCCCCTTTTTCTTCTTTCTATTCGTGTATCTGTTTAGTTAGGTGCACGGAATAACTTTACCAGTGGCTTAATGATACTTTCACATCTTTTTAGAGGAATATCAAACCATGTTTATGGGTCATATCATATGAAGCTCATGTCCTGCATCACCAAGCACCATATACCCTCGTTGATTCTACCGTCAATTCCAGTCAATGTGGTTCATTTGTAGCACCCATTAGTCTGAAACTAGTCACTGTGTTGATGCTAAAAGTTAACAGTCAAATTTCTGGTTGATGTCTTTATGCTATGAAATATACAATTCCTAGTCCCTGTTCTGTACTCGACATCGTCTTGGCTGCACAGACTAGAGTTTTATAAACGCCAAGGATCATGGAGAGAGAGCTGGATTAAATGGTTTTAGAAGGAACTGGACTCTGAAGGATGCATGGATGTAACTTTTTTTTTTGGGATCATACGGATGAAACTCTGCTCAACTATTAGTATAATATAGCTAAGAATTGTCATTGTCATGTCCTGGGGTGATGAAGGTGTTAGGTTGGTTTCTAAGCATGTCCCAAAGGTTTAATCTCCTTGGCGGGAAGCAAGGAAAGGTAGGGTTTTTTTTTTTTGGGAACACATGAACACTAGCATACAATATGTTGCTAACTTGCTAAACACAAGCACCTAGCTCTTGGATTCCCTTTTTCTGCAGGCTATTGATGCACAACTATTTATTTTCTAGTGCATTATTAGAAAATGGCCTGTTTGTTAGCGGGATATGTTTGGGAGGGGGAAGAGGATATAATGAGAGGGGGATAAAGAGATGGATATGGTTGGAGGGGTGTTATGTTAGAAGGGGAGAGTAAAAATTACTTGGTTTGTTTTGTTGTTGTATAAGGGGGATTTGATGGGTTGGATAATGTATAATTGTGTAAAATTACTATTGTGTCCCAAATAAACAAATCATGAAACATAAAAGTGGTGGGGCCAAGGGTATGTTGGTAAAAAACGGGGGATATGCATATCCAAGGCCAAAAAATATCCAGCCCCCAAAAAATAAACAAAACAATTGATATAATCAAACCGGATATGCATATCCTGCCAAATCTTACATCCCCTTCTCAAATCCATCTAACAAACATGGCGAGCTCTCTTGCTTTGATTTGCATTATTATGTAGAACCCTTCCATTTAGAGACAAAACGAAGTAAAATAACAACAGAAGCAACAGGATGATTTTAGAAGAAGAATGCGGCAAGTAAATATTGACAAGGGTACAACCCTAAGCTATATTCTGCAGTTCTAAGGTGTAAGAATTTTCTTATTTCAAGTTTCACATGTGCAGGATCGACGAGAAACCTGGTGATCCATGGGACCTACCCAGAGTGGCCGTTGATGCTTTGGGTGCTGCAATGCTTGTAACCATAATACTCGACTTGTGGCGCATCTTTCTGGGTCCCATTGTTCCTGTTCCAGATACAAACCAGTGTCTTCAACCCGGGTTGCCATGGTTTCCTGGACATGCCACAGCTTAAGTAAGGCCGCAAGGGCATTCAGAATAACAGTGTAACTTTTGAATCTCCCGTTGCTCTTGATGGTAAACGTGCAGTCGTGTAGTGTGTGCTAAATTAGATCTTTGTTGTACTCTGCCGAACACATCATCTTCCAATTATGGGCAATACAAATGTTTGCAATTGTGATTGAGCAGATGATTTCCCTTGTACAAAAATGTTTGTGGAATTGAACCAACTGAACCTAAAATTTGAGTTGGTTCATTAACCAGACTCTTGTTATTTTTTGTCATTTAACTCTCGAGCAGTATGTTGCTACCATTTTCTTGGTTCATTTTTATTATTCAGCCTGGCCATAGAATCGAAGAGAGGAATGAATGGTCTCGCGTCTCCACATTTCATGTCATTCTCGATGAACTCTGGCTATGATAACCCAGCTGCAGTGCTAGTTACCTAGCAATCACGGACGAATGACGATCCCAGTTTCCGAATCTTTAATTGGAGCCTCTATTAATGGATGGTGGGATTGTTCTCCAAATTAGTTAGTCCAATAGTCCGGATACGAACTATCGAAAATAGTATAATTATGATTAAAAGCGTCAAATGTAGCATTTTCATCCAAGGCGTCAAATTTGACATGCTATGCCTAGAGCCTAGAGTGCATGAATATGCGAGCTATATAGGTGTCATTTGACATCTCCTTCATCGTGTCAGATTTTTTCGTTCGATTACTTCACTTTTTTTAAAACTTACTAAAACTATAAATTTGCCATATCGGTTGGAGTAGATATTTTAATCTCTCCAATGGGAGCCTTCAAATATCACACGTAAGAGTAATTGTCACTTTGAAGCCAACACAAGTTCGAATTCATCTGCCCTTTTTGAGGCAATGCCAAATCTTATTTGTTAGAAAAAATGTCCATTTGAGAACGAAACTTTCTAAAAAGAAAAATGGTAGTAACCCCAAATTTGAAGTTACGGTTGGAGTTTGTACGCGTCAAATTTGGAGATGCTAATTTGCCACAAAAGCCTTAAAAAATTGACACCTCCAATTTTGAAGTGATGTTAAAGATGCCAAATTTTGACATGTCAAATTACCATATAAGTTTTGAGAAAAATGACATCCTTAAATTTGATGTCATGGTGGGAGAGTGCCTACAAAATACTATGGACCTCAAATCAAACTTTAAATTGATGCAGAATGCTGGTTGAATTCAGCTGAAAGGTTACTGATTACTTGATTTTTGTAAAGATAGTTGTTTGTTTCTTTCATCATTTTTTGTAAACATGCCATGAACTTAATGGACAGTTTTACTTTGCTTTTGGGCAACTTAATCTATTTAGAATTCACATATACATGGTATAAAAAATAAAAAAAAAAAGACAGGATATCAATATTGGCAAATGATAATACTAAAACTATAGTGCATCAAAACTTTATAATCTCCGCATGTTACAAATTTTTTATGTGGTAAAATTTTGACATATACAAAAATTAGTTTTTGACATTATCATCAATATTTCGATTTTTAGCTTTCAAAACCAGTACTGCAATTACGGGTGTTCACGTTTAGATCCAGGAATTTGAATCCCGTACCAAACGATCGGTACTGTTTTTGAGTAAGTTTGGTATCCCAGAACTATAATCCCATCTCGGCTCAAATATTGGCCAGTACCAGTCGATACCAATACAGGTGGCACCATGTACTTTTTTTTTTAAGTTTCATTTTTACTGTATAATTAAAAGACATTTTATGCTAAAATGTTTTGATACGAGAAAGTAACACTAATAGCGACATAAAAACATTATCGATAGCCCATTGCTACCGAAACATACGATATCAATAGGAAGAATGGTAATCTAACCGGTACGATGCTCAGAACCTTCTTTTGATCCCACACAGCAACCTCCGTAATTTTGTACTAATAGGAATTTGGAGTTATTTTTCACTCTTCTGAAAAATTTCAAAAATCTTTTGAAGTTGAAAAATATCTCACGGGTAGAGCACGTGAGGGAGTTGCGCCTCCATCTTCATCAAAATGAGATAAGAAAAACATCTCACCGTCCGCCGTAAAAATATCCTCTGCAACTCTCTCTCTCTCTCTCTCTCTCTCTCTCCAATCGTTCAGAGGTTTTAGGGTTACCATCTCTGAAACCTCTGAACAAAAGTGAAACTTCACGTAAACATAAAATGCCTTTGCGGTTTAGTAGTCAAATGATTGGTCGAACGAGCAGCAGCAGCAACACAAACATGTCTGCTTTCAGTGCGCTCTCGCTCTGCCCGTACAGCTTCCACTGCCGACCAACCCGTAACAGGCGCCGCATTTCGTGCTCCATCGCCTCTCCTCCTTCAAAAGGTACATGCAGTGTTTGAGCAGCTTATCTGCAATTCATTTGAAGTTGTTTCGATTCTGTGAACTATTCTACTTGCTGAGAAGATGAAACGGAAAAAACTAGCAAATGGGTAGTTTTAAGTTTATTGTTGTCATGTTGCATCAAAAATTGCTTTTTGTAGTTAAGGTTGGACTCTTTAATAGGGCCCTGCTAGTGAACCGTGGGATTGGTCCTAATAATAGTTGAGCTGCATCCAAAAAAGGGTGTTGAGATTGGACTCTTCGCTTGAAGATTGATTCATTTTCAGTATATATATATATTTTTTGTAGTTCTCTTTGTTGGTTCGTTTGGTTTATGTCTTATTTCATGTTTAATTGAAGGTGAAGTCAGTTTTTAATGTCGTTCGTCTGCTGGATATTTGCTAAGAAAAAGGGCTAAAAAACAAATGGAAATCATTCTTGGATCTTATGTCCGTTTTAGTTACCTATATGCAAAAATAACTTAGAGCGAATTGTTAGAATGGCTCCACTTGACCAGGGTTGTGTTTTGTCGAGGTCACAATTCACGAGAAACAGCAGGGTTTGAGAATCATCAGTTCCAAAAAAAATTCTAATAAGTTTTATGGGGTTTTGCTTCTTGCAATTCATTTGTTTACTCTCAGTAGAAGTCCCACCTTTTCAATGCTATTTGTGTTTGTTTAGTTTCTTTCTGAAGTACATGGAAAGTCATGCTTGTTCATCTTATACTCCCATTTTAGGTACCCGTGGATCTAAAGTACACCGTAACAAATCAGGAAGATTAGAAGGGGCCAGAAAAAGCATGGAAGACTCTGTTAAGCGTAAGATGGAACAGTTTTATGAAGGGGCCGATGGTCCACCTCTCCGTGTCCTTCCAATCGGTGGCCTGGGCGAAATTGGAATGAATTGCATGCTTGTTGGGAATTATGATCGATATATTCTGATTGATGCTGGTGTTATGATGCCAGAGTAAGTTTTACCAAATTGGCCCGATTTACATTATCTCAACAATTTTTAGCTCGGTGATCATCATGCTTCTTTCCTGTCATCTGAGGTGTTTTTTTTTTTCCGGGGTTATGAGTTTCCCTCCCTTTTCCATGTTTTGCTGTCACGTAGTGGTTTCAGTGTATGCCACAACTGATTAATGTTTTCTGTGCTACATCTTTTCCTTCAACTTCAGGATTATTCAAATTCCCTTCATACTTTGATTTTTCCAGAAGTCGAAAAAATTGTCAGTGATAGACTTTTCTGCTTCTTTTCTGTTGATAGTGTTACTCAAAAGTTCTGATGTAGTTCTCGGTAATCTAGCTATCTCACCTTCTTTCCTGATGTCATTTTTGGATCTAGCTATCTCACCCTCTTTTCTGATACACTGACCTTGGATCACATGTGGAAATTCATTGCAGTTATGACGAGCTTGGTGTTCAGAAAATCATACCTGACACTAACTTTATTAAAAAATGGAGTCACAAAATTGAAGCAGTTGTTATAACACATGGCCACGAGGATCACATTGGTGCGTTGCCTTGGGTAAAGTTTCTCTTATTTCGCTATAGAATCTGTTTTGCCTGTATATGTATCTGTTTTGCCTGTATCAGATGCGGAAGACTTGTTCATCACTAGTGTTTCAAATGATAAGTTGTGAGTACACCTTTTAGGAGGTTCATCTGAAATCTCTCCCTATATTGGTGACTTATGTGATGATGTTTAAAAACAATCTGTAAGATAAAGGCATGTGGAGAAAATTTGGACATAAGTTTTGATGTGGAATGAGGTTGCACGTCAAAAAATAGGTGACGCCTTACCTATTATGTGTCTACAGCATTTGTACGTTGGCCGACAGAAAAGCATTCATTATCTTGTTTCCATTATGTAGTGTGGTGATCAAATAGTAAACCCCTAGGAAACTGATTTCATTGTGAGCCAATGTAACATTCCTAACAACAGTTTTAATAGTGCTGCTAAAAGAAATATTTGTAGCACAGTTGAACTGGAATTCTGGCCTCAACAACCTTTCCTTGTATGTGAGCTTCGGTGTGGCATAAACTCATTCTTATTGATGGTTCCTGTTTTGATCTTCCTTGCGTGTTTGATCAAGCTTCCGGGTTTGATTACAGAATTTATTCTTATAGGGTAGCGTTAAAAGTCTTTCAGTGGGTGACCATAGCTTTCGCCACATGTTAGCTGGGAGAATAACCACCATGTGAAGGAAAGGTGTTCACTGGATGTGAAGGACCTTTTATGTCTCTCTCTCTCTCTCTCTCTCTCTCTCTGAGCCAGGTTGTTGGTGGTAGTGTACTGCAACGAGGTTGGGTTGTCACTACTTTTCGTAAAAACCCAAGTGTGCTGAGAAGTATCTTAATAGTTGAGATTGTTTGCTCTTTAGGTTTTAGCAGCTGTCAAATTAAATATCTCATAATGGCGTTTTTTCAATTTTAAGCACCCAACGACCTTGTTTGATTTCTGTCTACTTTTTGTTTGCTACATTGGACAAGGGCATTGCCCCTATACATATGTAAGACAATAAGACATTTGAAACCAGCGTGGAGCTGATCAAGCTGGCCCAATAAGGCTTCTAGTCTATGGTTACAGTTCTTATGTGGTCATACCAGTAACTTAATGCAGATGCATAGTACAGGCGTGCTTTTGCAATCTGGCATTTATACTAGTGCGTTCCATTGGTTAAGATATTGCTTCTATCGGTAACCACTGTCATCATTCGGCTTCTTGATGGCGTGCTTGGGGATCTTCTAGCCAGACTGCAGATATCAGTAGGATGTACTGCTAGCTTATATTGGGTTTATAGGTTGGAAAATCAGATATTGATATTTTAAGCTCAATGGAAAACCCTTTGTTAAGGAAACTTGGTATAATTTCATTCGAAGCTTGCCTCCTTTTCAGTGATGTAGTTCTAGCTGTACTTGTGGTAGTTGTTGATAGTCACTCCTTACTTTGTGTTAATTTATTTTTTGTTAGTTCCAATATCCCCTGCTTTTAAGATCTTATATATTGATTAACTCGTAGGGGTCTTAACAGGTTATTCCAGCATTGGATTCCCGCACACCGATATTTGCCTCATCCTTCACGATGGAGGTATGCTCTGAAGGTTTTAATAGTTAAAATTGTCTTGTATATATTGGTAGAATGCTGTCAGTCTTAGTAGGCGGGGAATGTTAAACATGTTAATGCATCAAAATACATTGGCATTAACCATTTAACATGGACTTGGTTACACTTGTCGGTGGTGGAAGTGTGTCTAGGGCAGGATTCATCTAATTTCGCAGTGAAGAATCTGGGTACTCCGTACTCCAGTAGATGTTCATACTTCTATTTTTTTACACTTTAATCTTCCAATGTAGCTTTAAGGAATAAGAATGCTGCATGCCATTCATTTATTATGGAGCGACCTTGTTTCCAGACTCACATAATTATATGCCGTTTGTGCATTTAAATATGCGCTTCAATTAGGTATGCTTGCTAGGTGCATGCTCAACTAGCAGGTTGTATACGTATCATTCCCTTACCCCTGTGTCATGTCTGACATTGGTATTTCATGTCCTTGGGCAAGTCCAAGTATCGTAGGTTACAATGATGGTCCTGGTAACTCGGCTTGTCTAATATGCATATAGATTTATTTCTTCTCTTGTAAGATCTATAAATTTTCACTGAAACGTCCCTTCATTTGTCTGTTACAAAGACACCACCAAGTTTCATGTTGGCATTATTATCTGTCATTGTTTGGAATTCTTTGGACCTTTTTTGACATGTTTATATGCCACTATGTAATTATAGGTGAACTGTCGAATGTATTATAATTTGTGTCTAGATCTTGTATGTCTCTTGATCATTGTGGAATGTTGACACCCTTGTTTCCAACAGCTTATTAAGAAGCGTTTGAAGGACTACGGGATCTCTCTTCCTTCTAGGCTTAAAATATTTAGAACTAGGATGAGATTCAGTGCTGGACCGTTTGAAATAGAGCCTATAAGGGTTACCCATTCTATTCCTGATTGTTCTGGATTGGTTCTAAGATGTGCTGATGGGACTATTCTTCATACAGGGGACTGGAAGGTATTATGTTTTATCCCTTCACAAATTGTTAGCTCAAGTTCTTTGCATTATTTTTTTTTTATTTACGTGCGAAATCAAAATTCAACAGATAGATGAATCACCACTGGATGGGAAAGTTTTTGATCGTGAAGCTCTAGAGGAACTCTCAAAAGAGGGAGTAACACTTGTAAGTGAGCTAATCGGTTTATGATTAGCTTTCTGTTACACTTCAATTGTTGAAATCCAACCCTGGCATGGGATTCAAGTTGACAGCTAGAGTAAAGAGGTGGTGTTCTCTGGATGTCCTTTCTAAATGGTTGGAGAGTTGTGTTGATCTGTTTTTGGAGATCATAGGATATACATAAGAGTCACTATTGTGTTTCAAGCCCTGAAACACCTTGGCTTTCCAACCATTATTGCTTCCAACCATTATTGTTTTCCTGAAGTGTATAGGGTCTTTTTGGTGTTGGCCTTTATAGTTTATGGTAGCATCCACTCAGTGTCTTCCTTTTAATGATTTCTTTATTGACAATTATGGATGCTTTTTAAGTTGGATTGCTTTTTATAGTTTCTTGACCCTTGAGAAGATAATTGTCGCATTTGAGTATCTGCTTGGTGGACAGAGGTCACTGTAGGTGATTTCTTTTGTTAAGCTAGCACATGAATCATCTTTGCATTGTTTAGCCCCAAGTTAAAAATGGTCTTTTCATTTGCTTGCTAAGTTGCGGTGAATTAGAGGTTGTCCCCATTTTCCAGCCTCCTGGGTGACACTTAATTTTTCACAAAGATACTTCCAGCTGGCAGGGATGTTTTCTGAAGAATTATTGCTGGCATTTGAGAGAGTTTCTCCTCTTAATATCTTGGTTCTTTGGGATGATTTTAGTCTTCTACAGTTATTCTTTATACTTGTTACGCTAATTGCACTATTGGTGGGGTTTGTTTCTGTTTTGAGTTCCTTTAATTCATGTGCACTTAGGTTGCACCTTTGTGGCACTATCACGATTGTTTGTTCTTGTGAATAGTTCACATCCTTCATAAACTATTGCAAACGATAGGGGCTATTATGATGGAAATCACTTAATTGACTTTCTTCGGCAGATGATGAGCGATTCAACAAATGTTCTTTCACCTGGAAGGACCATTAGTGAGACTGTCGTAGCTGATGCTCTGTTGAGGCATATTTCAGCCGCTAAAGGAAGGGTTATTACTACTCAGTTTGCATCAAATATACATCGCCTCGGAAGCGTGAAAGCTGCAGCTGACTTAACTGGCAGGAAATTGGTAAGCTTGCAGTATACTTCATTTCTTCGTTGTACACTTTTTGTTGCTCTTGTTGTGCACCTAAGAAATTTGGACGAAAATGACTTTTGTTACCATTGTGTTAGGTATTTGTTGGCATGTCCTTAAGGACATACCTAGATGCTGCATGGAAAGATGGAAAGGCACCAATTGATCCATCAACTCTAGTAATGATCTCAAAACTTCATTCTCTGCTTCCCTATTTCCTTTGTCATGATGATAACTTTAGTTTTTCGTAACTGTAGAAGAAAAAGTTTTATGAGCTCAAGTTTAGTTTTGCCTGAGTTGAGAAGTAGAGGTTAATCGAACAGACATTTTGGAATAAATTGTGTTGCCAAACTGGTTGATTGACTTTCCAATGCTCGAGTAACATAGATAATCACCTTAGCTAATTGTGCAACTTTTATGCCTCCTGCTTACTGGCATAATTTTTTAGGTAGTCAAGCAATATTTTGTGCCGTAAAATGTTGAAGAAGCGGCAATCTGAATGCATCCTATGTCATTAATCTCCATTGTACTTGGTGCTGTCTTTGCCAAATCATTTTTTTGGCTATTGTGTCACTAAAGGTTAACAGTGTGGTATGTGACCTTGCCAGAAATATGACAGCACGTCCATTGCGGTGGCAGGATATTCAATGATGATTTAGTCAGAAATGTTTGCAATAGTTCCAATTCCACACCCCATGCCATTTTACGCAACTTTATTTATACTGTCCTTATGACCCGCTCTCTCCACTTCCTGATATTGCATATACTCACTGCATAGGTGAAAGTGGAAGATATTGATGATTATGCCCCAAACAATTTGGTAATTGTCACAACCGGATCTCAAGTGAGTCAATTTTGTTGCTTTGCAATGTAGGCCGCGTTGTTTAATTCTCTTGGTGTAGCTTGCATATGACTATACATGCTGTTGTGTCAGGCAGAATCGCGTGCTGCGTTGAATCTTGCGTCATATGGAAGCAGTCATTCTCTCAAATTGAGCAAAGAAGACATAATTCTGTACTCTGCTAAGGTAATGAAATGTTTAGCGTGGTTTGTGTTAATATTACATGTTCTCTCATAATTTGGTTGGACAAAGAGAAAAATCTGCATGAGTGTTTGAAATTTTTAGGTGTTATAGCTGTGAAAACTTTTGTTTCTTTCTTTTGGTTCAATCTGTTCCCTAAACATGTATCCCTGTTCTTGCTTTTGTGTAATATAGAGCTCCTTAAGGTGAAAATCTGCATGTCATGAATTCATTTGTCATTTGTGAAAGTCAAAGAGCTTTGGAGACTACCTTATGGTCGATAATATATTCAATTTTGATGCTTGTGTTTGCATTTTTCGTATCAAGAAGGCAACATAGAAGTCCAAGCTCGTAGTCTAGGCTAAGGACTTTCCTGTCCTATGATGATGATTCTAGTTTCCCCATTTTGGTGAGGACCTTATTCTGGCTAATTGGGACTAGCATTTACATTTGATTTCAAGTTCTAGTTTACCTGTATTGTACTTGGCTTAAGTTTTTTGATCGCCACTTTGACTTCCTGAATAACTTTTTGATTTGTCTTGCTTAGATTTTGTATCGTTCATAAGTATCATTAAATGACACCAAAAAGGGTGCAAACCTTGTATACCTGGAGTATCAAATACAAAACAAGTACATTGTTCTGCTTAGTCTTTCGTTGGTTCACATTTTCAGGTGATCCCTGGTAATGAGCCACGGGTGACGAAGATGTTAAATCGTATATCAGAGATTGGATCAACAATAGTAATGGGAAAAAATGAGCAGCTGCACGCATCTGGTCACGGT
The DNA here is from genome assembly GCA_020921065.1 of Vaccinium darrowii. Classification (NCBI taxonomy): domain Eukaryota; kingdom Viridiplantae; phylum Streptophyta; class Magnoliopsida; order Ericales; family Ericaceae; genus Vaccinium; species Vaccinium darrowii. The sequence continues at coordinate 35,433,645 of CM037159.1, forward strand.
TATCGTCAGGAATTGGTGAGATTTTGACTATTCAGAATCCTCTTTTCTTTTATTTATTTTTCTCCACTGCCTTCCTTTACAAGCACTGTTGTATTTTATTCTATTCCACTTAACCAATAAGGAAGACGACATATATGAAATGCTAGATCGTTTGTGTAATCGTCGTTTCTTTTTTCTTTTTTCCTTCATCTAGATCATTTTTCTTTTGAGGACTGAGAATGAATGTTATGAAGTTGTTTTCTGGTTAAAGCCGATGAGACAGATGACTGCTTGTGTTTCCTTATGTAAAATCTAACAATGCCACTTAAGTATATTCCTTGACTTTGAATGTCAGCTATGGCTTTATGCTCAAATTTGAGGTGTCCCACAAACTTTTCCCTCTGTGTTATTCTTTTCGGATCTGCTGATTTGTTTTTGAAGGCACACTCTAAATATATCACGTTCATTATTGAAGGAGGAAGTACTGAAAATAGTGAAGCCTCAACACTTTCTGCCCATCCATGGGGAGCTCTTATTTCTTAAAGAGCATGAGTTACTTGGGAAATCAACTGGGATTCGGCACACCACTGTAAGTTTATTAGCTTTCTTTTGCTTAATCTCTTACTAATTACTAAATGACACATCAGCTTAATGGCAATTGTGCCTCTGCTGTCGGGTTGGTTGACGATGAGATCATGATCTAAATGTGTTATTGCCAATTCCAGTATTGTGTTTCTGGATCATACTTCTGCACAAGTCATCCTAAACCAAATTCAACTTGAGCTTAACGAACTCACTGGTGATTTGTAGAGTACTGTTGAAGTTCTGGGAAGCCTATTTCTTCCATTGTGTATTCCTCTTTGTGAGATTGACCTATTAAGAGTTGCTATTGTAGAGTGTTATGCTCGTCTCTTTGGCCCAGGTTATTGTCGGTTGTTTCTGTTGTTATCATAGTCATCTCATTTATAGCTTTTAAGAGTTCTATAGCTCAATTTATTGGATCCATTGAGGTGAAACAATATGTTTACTAGTACCTGAAAAATAACCTAGGTCCTAGAAGTTAAGAGTAAAGGCAAGGACTGATACATTGTTGATAATGTATTGGATATTGTGAAGCATGATATCGGGGAAAATAATGAGGAGCCTGAAATGAGCAGTTTGGAATGCAGGCCCAGCAATGTAATGTATTCAAATTAGATATGTGGCTATGCAAATTTGAAGCTAGTCAAATGTTCACTCTTGAAATCCAGAAAGATACAAACACAGGACAGAGACATGCGGAGACGTCTTTCCAAAAAAATTAGGATATGGACTGTTGGGACACAGTCAAATAATTGATGTGTGGGATATGCAAATTTGAAATATTCACTCTCGAGCAAAGATTCAAACGCAGGACACAGACATGTGTAGAGTGTAGACGTCTTTCCAAAAAAAATTAGGATACCGACTGTTGGGAATTTTGGGACACAGTCAAATACGAAGTGTATTTATATTGCAGATGTATCCTGTGAATTCATAGATAAGTAAAAAACATTGTTTCTGTCAAAATTACGATAAACCACAAATTGTACTCCCTCTGTTCCTAATTAATAGTCCATTATTCCATTTTGGGATGTTCCAAAATGTAGTCCTTTCTAAAATTGGAAGTAAAATTTTTATGATTTTCCAAAAGTATCCCTCATAAGTGAATACAAGTGTTGCAAGGTAGGTAGGGTAAGGGTATAAGGGCAATTGATGGAAATGATGTCACCAAATTTGAATTTAGGCAAAAAATGGGAATTCCCAAAAGGGACTATTAACTAGGAACGGAGGGAGTATTGATATTATCAACATACAAATCAATAGTATACATACACTGTACATCCATGGGATTTAGAGATTGCATTTTAAACTCCTAATGTGTCCTTAATGTGCCCATGACTGCAATTAATCAAAATGGAAAATTCAGACACGTAATTAGCTGTGTCCAACACACATTTGACACGCTTCGACCCCAATAGACAAGGCTGGTAGATGTGTCCTTAGTTTTTTATTTTATTTTATCGGCTCCATGCTTTTTAGCTTGAAATCATATGTTTTTTTGACAACTGAAACAAGTCTCGCCACTCTCATACTTTTGAGCATTTAGGAGGTTGTACACGAAGTAAAAATCCCGTTTTTCCAATTTGCAAGGAATTGACTTTCTGTGCAATCAAATGCTTCTTGAGGTTGCAAATTCCGAAGTTAGCTGTAAATTGAAGTCAATAAGGTTGATAAAGAGTTGATGTTCTGAAAAGTGAAATCTATTCAGCCCATCACAATCTATATAGTGACGCCGGAAAGGGTGCTGCCTGGTACGCACGAAGCACATAGGAAAACAAAATAGCTGTAGGAAGACCCCAACCTCTAGATATCACAAGGATATATTAGGCTTCTCTTGGTAGTGAATTTCTCATGTTCATTTGACATTTTACAAGTTTCTCTTTTGTTTTAAGTTTAAACAAACACCTTGTGTTCTCGTGTTATGGAGGACGTATTTTGCACCCCACCTTGAATATAGGAAGATGCATGTAGTAAAAGTAGTGCTGTCTTGTTCCATTTGTTACAAACGTGCAATGTGTGGGCATACTTGAAAGGAATTGCCTGGGATTGTAGATCTAGTTGACATGATTAACTGATGTTCCATAGTGACAAATGAAATGTCATTAGTTACTTTGTATTGCACGCAACATATGACCTCTCTTTGCATAAAGAAGCATTTGGAATTCTAAGTAAGTGAATTGGACTGGTAATGTATCAGGTTATAAAAAACGGAGAGATGCTTGGGGTTTCACATTTGAGGAACAGAAGAGTGCAGTCTAATGGTTTTATATCACTCGGGAAGGAGAATTTGCAGGTTGGTTATCATGAAAAAGGGTCCTTGCCCTCCCTCTTATCCCATTAGAAAAGTTTTGCTAAAAATAGCTCTTTTCTTGCAGTTGATGTACAATGATGGTGATAAAGCATTTGGTACATCCACTGAACTGTGCATTGAGGAGAGACTAAGAATTGCATCTGATGGTATTATAGTGATCAGGTATATCTATCACACCATAAATATCAAGGATTTTTGCACTTTTCCATCTGTACGTAACATCAACTTCCTCTCTTTCATTGCAGCATGGAAATCTTACGCCCTCGAGATGCTGACAATTTCGGTGAAAATACAATTAAAGGGAAAATAAGAATCACTACTCGTTGCTTATGGCTTGACAAAGGAAAGCTTTTGGATGCACTCCATAAAGCTGCCCATGCTGCACTCTCAAGCTGTCCTGTAACTTGTCCTCTGGCCCACATGGAAAGAACTGTGTCTAACGTTTTGAGAAAAATGGTAAGAAAGTACAGTAGTAAAAGTCCTGAAGTCATTGCAGTTGCTGTAGAAAATCCAGCTGCATTTCTCTCGGACGAGCTCAAGTCACAAGGTGGTTCTGAGACATCATCATTAAGAAAAACAAGGGTTGGTCGTCCAAAAAAGAGACAGCCGACTGAGGTACAAGAGGAAGAAGTCAACAGCATCATGCAATCAGTTAACACCGCGGAAGAATGGGAAGGTTCTGATTTCTCAGCCTTTTTTTTCTTCACTGTTGTAGATACAACAACACTGTTGTTCATATAAAAAATAATAATGAAATAAATAGAAGCTTTTCTTTCGCTGTTCATTTTCTTTTCTTTACATGTCTTTATGTGTATACATACATAAATTTATTTGTAAATGCATATAGCCTATACAAAATCAGTTACCTAGGAAGAAAATGATACTTTTCAGCTGCTCGGCTATGGAATCTATTTGATGTCCAGGGGCTGGATTGTTTCATTGAACTACTAGTCTTGTCGTGTTTAATTTGGTCCAGGTCCACAGTGGTAGTTAGATAGACCATTCACTTTTGTCCTGTCTGGACCAACTTCCAGATATATGTTTTTTTCATCTACTGCCATATTATTTCCTTTGGAGGGTTAATGTCTGGTATGATTTGCCGCCTGGGTTGAGTAGATGATTTAGATTTTAGAGGTTACTAGCACCAAATCGCTTTGTTTTCCTCTCTGCGTTTGGCTTCAGCATTTTAAATAGGTTTCTGTATGACAATGTATTTACTTGTACTGCAGGTCGTGGCGCTGAATATGAAAGACAACCGTCGGAGGAAGCCACTACTTCGGGTTCGGAGTCACCAGGGAGCTCCCCTATTAATTCTCAGCAATCAGATGATTTTTGGAGGTCAGTACTGATGCCACTAATGGACCAAGTGGGAAAGAATAGCAACGGATCTTTTCCACCTGAGAAACATAGTGACGAGCCTAAGAAAGAAACTGGGGTTAACGATTCCGTGGAACTACCAAATTCTCAATTAAAACATTCCAAGCCTACGAAACGGAACAAGTGGAAGCCCGTAGAGATTAAAAAGCTGATTATAATGCGTGGTGAACTCCATGGTAAATTCCAAGATGTGAAGCGGCGAATGGCCCTCTGGGAAGAGATATCTGCACAGCTGTTGTCTGATGGGATTACTCGAACTCCTGGGGAGTGCAAATCTCTATGGACATCCCTGGTCCATAGACACGAGGTTTGCTCTTAACATTGACTTTAATGGCATTTCTTTCTCGCATACGTAAATCATTCTCGTCGATGCATATATGTAAGTCCAACTGTTGGTACCAAAATGGCATTGCTAAATTATTTATTTCGCTCACTAGAGTGTCAAAAAGTCAAAAAATAGCAATGTTACAACACCGGTTAGATGCCATTTTGGCACAATCTCAAAACCATTTGCTTTTGGCATGGGATTTGGCGCAAGGGTGGACTTGCTCATACACGAAGTTCCAATTTTTTTCAGCTTGATTTCTGTATTGAGCCAGCTATTTCAAAATCTCGAACATATCTGTTAATATGGAGAATTTTGACTCAACCATTGAAACATTAACCCTGAGGGTGATGATGTTGAGACTTGAGCCCTACAATTTGAAATGCGGATATAAATGCAACGCTGCAGTCATGTATTCCGATTTCATCTGCTGGAGGGCGACCATACAATTGTTACACAGATATGTAGAAGGATGTATATCTGCATCCATGTCCTTGTACTAAGTGGAGTAGATGTCATGCCAGTTTTCTCCCATTAATTTCTTGATTATTTTTGTTTTCTTTGATGCTCTTTTCCACAGACAAGCAAGAGAGAAAAGAAAAGTTGGCCTTATTTCGAGGACATGGACAAGATTTTATCCGACTTGGAGGCAACCACAACAATATTTGAACCGAGCCGGTAGAGTGATAGTTACATTGTTTTTTCATATGTTGTAGCAAAAAGTGTGTTTTCTTCTTCTCGGTAATAGAAAATGATGATCATGTTTGTAGTTATCAAAAGAAAAGTCCACAGGGAATTGTATGGTTTTTTTTTTTTTTTTTTTTTTTTTTTTTCTTGTAGCCTTTGGGACGTTCAGTTAATTGATCAATTTGCATAGATTTTGTGGTACTTCGAGGCTCGAGGATTGGTTTCCCTTTTTCTCTTTTCTAATCTATGTTCAATGTTCTTGGCATGCCATCAAACTTTCCAGGAGTTGGCACATGTTCCAAAATATTCATCACGATTCACGTAGCTTCTACACTTTTTTTTTTCTTTTTTCTTTTTTGTGTGTGCGATTCGAAGAATATATTTGAAATTCAAACTTCTAACAAAATATGTGTACAGAGCAAAGAAATTTCATCGCCATGCACGGATCAAAGAATCAAGTCTTGCTGGAAAGACATGATATTCTGAACGTTAAAAGAATGCTATCATTTATATTCATATTCATTCTATAAAGTACATAACTTCGTATAGCGACTACAGAAAAATGAACCCGAGAAAAAAAATGCATTACACAACAAAACCAGCCTAAAGTAAAATAATATGATAAAAAAAGGACAACGTATAATCTAGGTGCCACGCGCTGCCAAATCCCCTTCGCAGGTCCTAAATGGAAGCAACCAAAGGCCCGGCCACCCACTGCCAAAGGCATCTTCCCGGTGGTTACAATAACGATGTAGCTGAATGCTCAAAATTAAAAACTAATTGTGTTTTGCCTGTCTGTAGGGGCAACAACCTGCCACAAGGAACAAAAAGCTGGAATTTTTACTGCTTCAACTCCAAGTGCAGAGAGGTTGCGCCCATATTCCTGTTCAATAAGTAGAACATCCAAAAGAAAATCAGAGAAACAGAACTGAAACCCAGAAAGGCCTTCTAATCACCAATGCACAAAAATAAAAAATTAAAAAAAACACAAATTCAAAGATTTTGAGAGAGAGAGAGAGAGAGGTGCACAAGAGTGAGGCTGACCTGAATATCAAGAAATAACTGCATACAGATCTTATCAGTATCCGACACATTATTGTCCGAGACATCTGAACTTGCTCCCGCTCTCCTTTGTGCACCCTGACGTATTCTCTGAAGTGAAGACTCCGTTTTCCTAGCCTGGTTGCCATATTGAAAGCTTTTAATGCAAGCATAATCGAAGACAAAAAAAATCCAGGCAAAAAGGCTCACTTCCCAAAAAAAGTAAAAATCCAGGAAATTGTCTCTGTACTAACCACACTAACGAGGTCCGCAGCTAATTCATAATAACGAACAGTTATCTCCAAGGCAGCACCTTGTACAAGTTCATCCCTAATGTCCCTTGTCAAATATGCAGCAGCTCGCTCTCCGTCCAAAAAGGTCTGAAAAAAGTAGTAGTTCGACACAAATGTTCAATGTTTCAAAGTAACTAGTATGACCACATAAACACACATCTCAAAGCAAAACATTTGCTAATATGGCGCATTATGAACTTTTTCACATCCACGGGTACACTTTGCAATTGCACACAAAAGTAGGGGTTGGTTTTCAGGTCATTATAGCATGTCTGTCTTTCAAGTGCTGTTACTCTAATGAACAACTTATGTGAACATGGACACATCTAACTGCGACAACACAGGAAAAAATTCAGTCATTCAGCGCAAACTTGTGCATTTGACTAGCCAAATACTGGTTCTTTAGCAAAGACTAATCAATCCTTTGTTGTACAAGAATATAAACACGTCTAACTGCGACATCATACGAAAGGATTCAGTCATTCAGTGCAAACTCGTGCATTTGACTAGCCTAATACTGGTTCTTTAGCAAAGATTCTTCAACTAAAGATTGCAACGGAAATGCAAGGTAGAAACATGGGAAGAACTGTTTATAAAAAGAACAAAGCACAAGACTACTTACCTTCAAAGGACGCAGTACACCTGACACATACGGTGAATGCCTAACAGGTAGAGGCTTATTTGTCATCCTATAAGTTGCAGTGATGCCCTTCAATTGTTTCAAGTCCTAAAATATTGTACAGCATAACATATTAAAGACCAACAACAGTGTAGAACTATGTAATTGTGCATAATAAAGACAATTTTGGAAGATCACAAGTCAAATTTATAAGTCTTCATAGCATCCCCACATAAGATAATGATTCAGTAATTTTAAATGTTCCATTCACCCATGTTTCCGTAATTAGTCAAATAAAACCTTTGACAAAGTATGTAGCTTACCTCCACAGATTTCTCAACCACTGTTTGTATTATTGAATTCATCACTTTGGGTATGAGATCCTTCAGAGATGCTCCACCCTCTAAAATGCTTTGCTTTACAAGATCTAGAACTTCAGTGGAGCTTGAACTAAGTAGCTCAACTACATGTCCCAGGAAATCGCCACAAATTTTCTCCGTCAGACAGTTTAAGTCATGAATTATCTGCAGCATATCACAACCATCCTTATGTTGCCAAGCATAATCATCTACTGCGCATGACATCACTTAGATGGTCCAAAACTCTAGATCACTTATCATGAATGTAAGACCTTCAAACAAAGCGGCACGCATATTGGGCTTGTCAAAGAATGACAACCTAAGAGCTATAAAAGAACTATAATCCAGCAGTTAATAACTGAATTTAGTTTGGACTTTGAAATTTTAAGAAGGGAAATGAATACAAAAGAGCATTTTAAGAAAGAAACAAGGATATATACACAGCATAAGATTATTGTAATTCCCCCCCCACACCCCGACACAACCTTCAACAGAGAATAGAACTGAAATTGGCAACAAAATGTTAAAAGAAAATGAAAGAAAACAAAAAAAAAAAATTATAATATGCTCATTCCAATAAAAAAAAGTCCCTGATATGGTAAAATCAAGAAAAGCTACATACGTAAATAAAATCATCTGGGACAGCAGAAATAGCCCATTCAGACCCAGGGGTGGAGCCAGCATTACCAGCTTTGCGAGCAGCTAGTCCAGCTGACACCCAATGGGAGTACCTGTAAGTGAAAAGCAGTCACATTTTCCACATGTCAGCAAATTAGTTTAACGCAAAGAAGATGCAATGGCAATGTTTCAGACACCAACTGACCTAGAAATAAGTTGTAAAGACAAACGAAGGAACTTGTCAGAGCAAGAAAGAACAAGAACGTCTTCTCTCCAGCATGACATCAAGCATTCCAAAAGAGTAGCGCTTTGATTTATTGTTAGATGCTGTGAATTTCCCTTGTCTGAATGTGAGATTTGAATTGGGACAAGACTAGCAACCGTAAGTGCAGAATCTAAAGACCCAGCTATTTCCTGGAACCTGGAGTCATTGAAATTACATTAGACATGCATGTATTCCTTTCCTTCCCCCATTCCTTCTTTTCTATGGCGGGAGGGAAGGTGTGCACAGTTGCTTGGAGAATTTTAAGTTACACAATTATGACAACACAACAACTTTTGTAGGAACAGCATCGAGTACCTCAATGAGAAATAGACCCCGACATTCCATTGCTTCAAGAACTCAATGTAGATAGCCTCAGCTCGGAACTTGGCAACAGCGGATCTGGATGGACAGTAGCCTTGCATGACAAATGATGTTGTAAACAAGAATTAACGACATAAATCCGCATCACAAAGGTGATTGTTAGCAGTCATAAATGCACGTGCAGACACAAAAAGTCTTGCAAGTTGCAACAGCCTTGTATATCCAAATCAACTTAGAAGGAAAAGGTCTACCTTCTAAATGAGCCAAGAAATCTAGGCTCGATTTGTAATTTTTCAGAAATTCTGTAGGTCTTCCAGGAGAAAAGACTGCTGGTTTTCCCTTTTGGATCGCTGAGAGTACTTCTTTAAGTATCGAATTGGCCAGGAAGCTAAATACATGTAAACCTGAATTTTCTGCATGCCAAACCAAACCAAACCGAACAATTTGAACAAGGCTACATCTTATCTTATTGGATACAGTACTCGATGTTTATTGCGTACCTGTAGAGGAAAGCTCAAGTACAAATTTACAATCCTCTTGTATGTAATGCTTGATTTGTCTATAGTCATCCTCAAGTTCATCTCCTGATGCTGCACCAACCGCCCCTGATGAACTATGTGGAATAACTTTCCTAATACATGGTGCCACAACAGTTGAGCGGAAAATTTCTTCAGCACCCCTAGTGTTGTCAATAGCCGCATATGCCCGTAAGCAATTGTATACCGCATTTGCATCCCTGTGTTCCAGTCCATCTACAAAACTGTGCCTCAAGCTAGCATCCAAGAGTTGGCTAGCATTCTGTATCCTCTTCTCCATGTTCTCAATGAAAGGAAGGTTCTGTACTGCCGTAATATAGAAAAGAAAAAGGTGTGAGCTATTAGCAAAACCACCCAGAAAACTCCATTTACGACTTCTCATCAGGATACCAACCATCACTCCATCATGCACAAAACCAGCACCAATCAATAGAAGGAAACAATCCTCTATAGTCTATACCACTGAAACAATGGTCCAATCCATACTATCTTCAAAAACTGGGGGCATTTGATGTTACAGTTCAATTAGCCAGTCTCGTTGGAAAGTATTAGCTCAACCATTAAGCATTAATGGCATTTACAAATTCGAATATTGTCGCAGTTTCCGGGGACACAAAAAAGATACAATGTCCTAATTTTTTCAGTTAAAAAGTAAGAGGGAAATCTGGATATAAAGTGGTTGAAAATACACAACTGGCCAACAATGTCAAGATTAGGGAAACAGAATAAAATGACGCATATTCTTGGATATTCTCTGAACGTCGTTCAATATGGTTCTCCTAATGTTAAAAAGAATGGAGTTCGTTAGCTGTCTAGCCTATAACTACTATACAATCAGACATAATTTGCACTAGAGTGTAATTTGAAATCATCTAAATCGAATCAAGGCATCTAGTCCAAGGTTCTAAAACTCGCTAGGCGATCCCAGGGTGGCCGGGCACCTTCTAGCTTACAAGCCGAGTACTTGGTGCCTAGATGGGCGATTAGTTGGGCTAGTCGGCGAGGGGCCTTCTAGCCCCTAGGCAGTGAGTACTCGGCCTTCCAGGCCTTCTTTTCGAACACTTGCATCTACCCCAGAGATTATTGCTCTCCTTGATTAGATCCCTCTCTTTTCTGCAGAATGAATCGTTTAATCCTGGTAAAAAAGATCATTTCTCTAGTTTTCAGACCATCAAGGCTAAACTAAATGACTTAAAACTAACAGCGTCAACTGCACTCCTAGATGCTCTTCCCCTCCTAATAGACAAAGCTTCTTAGTTTAAATAGTAAAAGGGATAACTGTTCATAAAAATTCTTAACTGGTTCATAAATCAGAGTGAATATCCTACAAATTTGAAGTGAACCAAATATGTTCTGTAACAGTATTACAATAAAACAATGAACTTGGCCATCTTCTTAGCTAGTCTCAACCCTTTACAAAGCCTAATGTGGTTGCTCTTTATTGGAAGAATCAGAAAAACTGGAAATTCCCAACTTGTTTTCCAAACGAAAGAGAAACTACAATGCAAGTTCTATTTACAGCTACCAAGAGAGGCTCCAAGCAAACCAGATAATAGACTTCTAATTAAGAATTCTTAATTCGCACTTTGATAGAAGTTTCAGTTCCACAACCAACAACTCATAACGACACGAGTGACACAAACAGACATTAAAACACTATAGATCTCAGAACATATCATCAGCAAAATAGTAGAATGAAATTTAACCGATACAAACGAAAATGCAACTGCTGAGAAAGATTGCTGCTGAACTTTTATAAGACAAAACTAAAATCCACGAGAAAGCTAATAGAGTTCACATAAGGGTGAGAGCAAGATAGACCTGTGCCTGAGTGATGTAAAACTTCAACCGATTCATTTCACTGGCAATTCTCTCCAAAAGCATGCTCTGAGTCTCCCTAAGATTTGTTCCATTTTCCATATACTGTAAGGAGATTCCATTGCTTAAGTGATCCTTTTCTGCAGAATTAATATCTCCATTGGTCCAGTCAGCGGGCACACTGGGCAGCTCCTTTATCAGTTTCTCAACCTGCAGTTACAAAATAGATTTGAAAAGAAGCCCAAAGGCCAATGAACAAAACAAACAGATTCCTGCAGTCGCCAGGATGAAAGACTGCGATAGAAATAGGAAAACCCAAAGTTACAAAAAAATCTTCGTAGTTTCATCCTTGCATTCTCGAAAGGAACCAAATGAGCAGTAAAGTGAAACCTTGGGTAGAGATCCCCACATCTATTATTACCAAGGAATCTCTGAACTTTCCTTACACTTCCTCCCCAATTCCCACATAAGAGTATGCCAACTACTTCTTGTTTGATTGGAGTTTTTAAAATTAACTCCACAAAACACTTCCCAAGCTACAAATACCCAACGCTTTATATCTTAGCTTATTCATTCTTTAATGAAACCATTTTTTGAAGACAAAACACAAGTCCAGTAAACCGTCACCTAAACAACAGACAACTTTCCTACTCTCTTCCATAAATTAAAGTTATAAAACAGTGTGCAACAACTGAAGAATCCGATATCTAAAGCTAGTTCCTTTCATTCTTGACACACATTTCTCATCAACCAAGTATCTCAGTTACTCCCCATTTCGTTGCAGTTTTCATGATTAATTTTGTAAACACTTTTAGAAACCGTTGTTAACATCAACAAATACAAACCACCAATCGTTTCATATCTAGCTTATTCATTTTTTAGTCCAAATGTTTTATGAAACCATCTTTTTAATGCAAAACACAATTCTAACCTAAACTTAAGTTCACAAAACAGATTCCAAAACCCGAATAATACGAGATCTAAGACTAGCTTCATCCATTTTCAAACACATTTCTCTCCTAACTAAATACAAGGCACAAACACAACCACAAACACAAAAGGCCCAAGTGAAGTCCATATCCAATATTTCCCCTGGAGCAATTGTTAACAGTTGTGTAGCTGTACTTAGGTGCAGTGAGCTTGTGAGTTCAACTCCTAACGAATGTTGATACACTAGTTCATGGCTTGGGTTGGGGTTATAGTAATCTAGCTTCTTCTAAAGTAAGAAAAAAAATTCCAAACTTTCGTTCTATTGTATCTCAGTGTCAGGCTAGCTTAAGCGCAACTTGCTAATCCTTGAACCAATGCCACCATCCACTACCCTGGGCCAATTAAAGCCGGAGAAAAACACAAGTCTAGAAAACGTCAACCAACCAAAATTTCTACTTCCCGTGAACCCAAGTTCGAAAACAGATTATAAAACCTGAATAATCCGAGATCTAAAACTAACTCTATCCCTTTACCAGCACATCTCTAATCAACTACAGAAAACACAGACACAAAAGGCCCCAGTCCAAATCCAATCTCCTTTTTCTTATCTCGATTTAATTGATTAGATCTAAAACTAGCACCATCCATTTTCAAACACATTTCCCATCTACTAAATAAAATGCAAACACAAAAACTAATCTTAGGTCCTCCACTATCGCTGCCCAATTACTGCCAGATGAGCAAAACTCATATGGACAGACCCCAAAGGGGTCCAAATGCAATCTAATAACAACCATTACCGCTCTCGCTCTGAGTTCTCGCTCTGCACTCCAGCTCACAATTCTTGCTCTCACGAATTTCAATGATTTGTTATTTGCAAAAGTCACTCTCACGCGTGCCATCACGCCCACGCTTTATATGTGAACAAGATCCAATCTAATTGCAAGTTGCGAACATTATTACCTTGGACACGACATGAAACGTATCAAGCAACAACTCCAACATCTCCCTAGCCTTCGCTGCCTCCGCCCGCTGCCCCAACCCACTCTTCAACGCCGCCAGCGACCCCTCCACCGCACCCCTAAACCCCAAAATCTTCTCTCGAATCTCACTCATCGGGGCCCGCATCCTGACGACGGCGGCGTCCACGTCGACGAGCTTGGTGCTCAAATTGACAAAGTCGGCGTAGTCTCGGTTAATAAGGTCGACGAGCTCGTGGTTGAGGGAGGAGAGGTGGGAGTGGAGCTCGGATCTTAGAGTTTCGAAAGGGACGAAGGTGCGGAGGTCGGCGATGTAGGCGTTGGAGTCGAAGTGAGGGAGGAGGAAGGAGGATTGGTTGAACCATTGTGGGTGGGCGTCGAGGGGGTCGCCGAAGAGGTCGGTGGTGGCAGAGCGAGAGAGGGGAGGCGGTGGAGATTGTAGATCCGCCATTGGATTTGGGGTTGGAGTTTTTGTGGGTTACAGATCTGGTCAGAGAATGGGCATTTGGAGAGAGAGAGAGAGTGTTGTGCTTTTAACTTCACGAGACTTGTTGGGCAGTTCGTGAGTCGCCGTTCAGGGTGCGTATTGTATATACTGTAGGGTACTAATAATCCAGTTTTGATTTTTTTTTTTTGTCTTTAATCAAAAAATTTTGCATTTGTTATTTTTGCGTCGATTTTTGTGATTTCTTGATTCGTCTCGACGAGATAAATCTAAAAATTATAAAATTATGATAAATTTTTTTAAAAGTTCACTACAGACAAAAATAATCCAAATTTTTGTGGTTTATTAGTTTACATTTGGTTTTATTCACAAAATTTTAAATTTGGTTAAAATTTTATATTTTTTAGATTCCTCGTTGACAAGAAACTACAAAAAATTGAAGCAAACTTGTATGTGAAAAAAATTGAATAAGGACAAAAAAAAGTAAACCACATAGGTTTTTTTAGCCAAAGCAACCCTAGATAATCTACTTCCATTTCTTTTTTGTCCTTTTTAACCAATTTCTCATGGTAAATTTGTAGTTTAGAACAAGTTTGACTTAAGTCATTTGACTTATATTTTTGTTATTATTTGATTTTTTTTTTGTGTTACTTGGTTTTTTTTTATATCAATTTTGTATATATTATTGTTTCATCTCCACAAGAGGAATCAAAATAAATAAAAATATGATCAGAACTCTCAATTTTTTGAATAAAGGCATAAATAAGTCAAAAAATAAACTTGACGCAAAACTAATAAAAACAAGCAAAAAAATATCAAATAATGACTAAAAAAAAAGTTAATGTGATCTAAACGAGTCGCACATACACCCTAATACATCTTCCTCGACGCTGAGGGCATCCCCCAAGAGCGGGGGATTTCCTGACATTTCTGATTGGCTGTCTTGTATGTATTAAGGCCTAGTTTCCCAAGAGATTTTATCAAGATTTGATAATAAAAAAAACAAAAGATTTTATCAAATCTCTTCCTCATTTGATAAAAACAAGGGTTGATTTTATCAAATCTTGATTTTATCTTGATAAAATCGTTTGGGAAACTCACCCTAAGCCAGACCTAGCCTTAAGTAGGCACACAGCTTCCTGAATTTCTGCTCTCTATTTTTTTTTTCATATTATTTAATTTTATAATATTTGGTTTGGTTTTGTTAGGTTAATCTTGGAGGAATGAAAAAACATAAAATATAAGGTCTAGAGTTGGAAAAAGTTCGCGACATTAAAAACAAAGAAGACAATTATTTCAAAATATTTCATTCTTAGTGAACTTTTTTCTGCTTTTGACGAATGATTAACAAAAAACAATATAACATAAATGTAACAAAATCTGGGAAGAACTGGACTCATTATGTAAAACTAATAATTTCTACACTGTTTTTTCTTTTACCTTTTTTTATATCCCCATTAATGTAAAACCAATAATTTTTTTTCATGCGTCATGAGCACTTGCAGACACAAGAAGTTGTGGGGGAGGGCGAAGGCCAAGACATCCCAAACTTTCGCATAATCTCTTTTTTCTTTTTCTTCTTTTTTTTGTCATTCGTTAATCTTAATCTGCTTTATTCTAGGGGACTTTCGCATAATCTCTTTTTTCTTTTTTTAACCGAGAAAATTTATATTATTAGATTAAAAAGGAATATTATCGGTTCGAAAATGCAACGAAAAAAAAAACTGCAAAATTATACAACAATGATGATGGAAACCACCAATCAGCTCGGATGTGACCAGAGAAAGATGACAGAAATGTAGCAGCGTTTGCAGCCCCACATCTGTTCGTTCCACCGCATAATCTCATTTTTCATGTGTATAAGTTTCAGTGTTTACACAAAATTTAATATTTATACCCCATTTAGAATTCTGATAAACTATAACCCCTTGAAAATAGAAAAACTTTGATGACCGGTCCTCCAGCATCAAAGTATACAAAATTATGTTAAACTTACTATTTCGATTCCACTTCTTCCTTCTCTTCCTCGTAAAATGTGTGGTCAGGGATTTCGTAGGAGCTCATCAAGCAAGAAAATTCTCTTCTAGAGTATAAGACTATCATTTTCAAATTGTCTTATGGGACATTGCGGTCAAAGTTCCAAAGACTTTCTTGAAAATTTCTCATTTGGTTATAAGATGCCATTTGAACTCAATTTTTTTTTTTATGGACGATAGGATGATAATATGTTAGTGAAGTTAGATTACTACAAGGGGTATTGATGCCGTTCCATAAGCCTAAATCCAAAACCTTCGAACACCTAAGTACTCGTACACGACCAACTGAGCTAGAAGCCCGAGTCATTTGAACCCAGAGTTTAATTGCCTATAATCTCCTAATGTCTTTAAATTTAATAGACATTTTTAATACATTCAATTAAGTAACAACTGAGAAAGCAGATCATTCCAGGAATGGAGATCTCCAAGTGATATAACATATTTAGCTCACAAAAATAACATTGGCATATGACAGCGCACCAAAAAATCATAGCAACATTGGGATCATGAAACATATTTAGCTCGTAACTTTAAAGAGTACTAATAACTATTTTGGAGAATAATATCATATCATTGTATTTTTTCCCCACAAAAGCCGGTACGATATAATTAGCTGTAAACAACCACTTTACGACATGAAATGGTTGAACCATGAATTGTAGGTAGCCAGAAATATAACCCAAAAACTCGCCCTGAATTCGAGTAGCTTTGCCACGTTATGCCCATCTCACCCAATAACGACCCGTTTGGATTGGAAGAATTGGAGAGAAAAGAAAAGAAATCCTCATTGCTCTTGTCACTCTTTTGGCTAATTACTAAGGAGAGAAAGGGAAACAAATGGAGCTATTGAATTCCCCCTCAAACCACGAGTTTTGAAATCATTCACTTTCTTTTCTTTTCAACCAAACAAGAAAAAACTAATATGATCTTTCTTTTCCTTTCTCTCTCCACTTAAAAAGAAAAAAACAATGATTCCTTTCATTGTTTCTCCTTGACACAATAAGACACCAAAGTTTCATCCGATCAATAGAATCTAAATGCTTCAAATCAAACAAAAATCAAAAAAAGCTTTCTCGTATACTAAAAGCTTTCTCGTATACTTGAAATTATTCAAACCCGCCATTGAGTGAAGAAACTGTTTGATCTACAATAGCACCTGGTGAACTCATTTGCTAAAATCATGGTTAATTTTAGCAGCTAGGTTGCTGGAATCTTTTGAAAAACTCAGCCTGAGTCGTTTTCTTCAAAGGAATACATAACAATTGTTTTTTCATTCCTTTGGTCCTTTCCATATCATCTTTCAATTATGCCACTGTGTTTTTGGGCTCCCAAAGCTTGTAATGGGCTGATTTTTTTTTACCTTTTTGGGTGGGCCGGAAGTCTAAGTTGATACTGGACTAGAGTGGGTGGAGGTGGCCCAATTGAAGGTCGTCACGTTAAATCCACTTTTAAGACCAACTGTCCTAATGCACACACAATCACCTGGGTTCCATACCAAGCTAGTGATCTCAAATAAAATTGGTCACGACTTGTGGATTTGTTACAACTAATTACGTTTTTGGTACTGAACAAATTTGATGTCAAGATCTTGATCAATCTCTTGCCACCTTAAGCCTAAAAAGTTCAACAACCCCCTGTTAATTAATGTACTAAATGTTGGGAATTTAAGTTTTATAAATTTAAATAAAGAGGTTTGTTTATGATTATTATGAGTTGTGCCTTTTCATATAAGGGACATGACTTTTGTGAAGAGTCATTTCGTTTTCTATAAATAGGGAATTATCCTACGAGGGTTTTTAACATCTTAATACCTTGAGTTCCCCTCTCTCTTCTCACCATTATTTTTTCTATATCCTCTAGGCAATTTGAGAAAGACTTGGCACCCCCGTCTTCTAGGGATGGCAACTTCCCCATATCTAATGGATACCTGCCCCGCCCCGCCCCGCCCATATGGAGGCGGAGATAACCCAGAATTTTCCCCAATAGTAGCTGGTATGGTAGGATATGAAGAAAACCCGCTCGGGTATGGAGCGGGTATGATTTTGTAATCCCCATCTCCAAATACCCGTACCCGCCCCATACTCTCCCCGTACCCGGTTATACATTCTACATATACCATATAATATATGTACATATAAATAGGAATATACATATAAATCTTGAGTATAGTTACATGTGTAAACAATTACCTTTTTAATTAGCAAATCTTATCAATTAAGATTATATTTTTTAAATATAAATATCAATTTATTTCATTCTTCACTTATTTATTTATTTTTTTGTTTGGATATGGGTATGTTCAGGGAAACTCCAATCTCCATCGGGAGGTGGGTTTGGTTTTTCATCTAATATCCCCAATGGGGATGGGGGCGGGGATGGTGAAAGATCCTCTAATCTGAGATTGGGTATGGAATAGGGTCCCCCGATCCATACTCTACCCGTTGCCATCCCTACCGTCTTCCGCGGATCGTGTAAAGTGGAGACATACTGTGAGATTTCTGGGTTGTATCTTGGAGTGGTATTTGACCGTCATAACCTATACAAAGGGAGGCGAATACGGCTTTAGGATAGCGACTTGCCGTGCTTTCCATTGATCTCACAGGCTATTTTCCTAACTCTATTATCTTATATTTTTATTGATGGTGTTCATAATTTTCATGTCGTGTGCCGTGTCTTACATTTGTTGGTGTTTTGTGTTTATTGTGGTCTATAATTTCTAACACTAAAGAGACCCTAAGCTCAAGTGGGAGCAAAATTCATCCATTAAACATCATAATAAGAGAGGCCAAGCTATAATTGTATAAATAAGTTCTCAGAAGAACCATCCCAAGATGTAGGCTCCCTCTAGAATTAAGCAAGTACTACATTATGTCCATATGCATCAATATTACAATCACAAACAAAAGAGTAGTATGTCATGGCCCAAGACTTTTGTGCTCCGTGCGGCAATTAGGAAAATGTCACCTAAGTTGTCCAATTCAGCCTTCTCACCGAGATAACTTACCCTACTGCAAGTGAGGCTACATATGCTAGCACACCGACTTCGCGTTGTAGAAGTTAGTTGCCCAAAGCGTACGGCTAGGTCAGTTGCAACATAATATCCGAGATTCCGGGGTCGATTTCCACAAGGAACTCGGAGCTATTGAGAGACTTGATTTATGGTAGGGACTTTAGCGTTAGGAGCGCCAACTGTTCTGAATTGAGTTAGGGTTTGGGATTCTCTCTTTACCTCTTAACTAGTGAAAATGAAATTTTGACTAGAAATTAAACGGAGGCTTGGTTAGGTGTTCAATCCACCCATGACTAAACATATTTTTGGTTTCGCGGAGATAACTCAAGTGAGAAATGATATAACTCACTCTCACTCAAAAAATATAGCAAATAATACCACGTTTTACAAAAGATGGGGTTTGGTAATGAAAAGAAATTTATCCATTCATAAACGCAATTTAAGCACAAATAAGTGAGAAACCTTGAATGTTCTAAGCCATGGGGTGGAAATCACCCCATGTCCAAGCCTATTTGACTACTCACACGTGGTAAATAAAAGCATTAAGGAAAAATAAGGAGAAATGAAATACATGGAGAAAACGTAAATAAACACAAGATCTAGATAGATAACGATGAGTTCTACGACATTAATGAAGAGAAATTACCTTGAGTCTAAGTAAATCAACCCGTTTGCACACGGAGGATCTCAACCGTCCATTCCAAGATCCAACAACTTGGAAGCAGTGCTTTTTTTTTTTTTTAACATATGAACTACATTTAAGGAGGAGAGATAGAGCACACCGCTCCGAGCAATTGGATCTCGGAATGGACGGCCGAGATCCGCCGCGTTTAAACACTCCGTTTGCACACAATCCGTGAATAAGTTAATTATAGGACCCACAAAAAGTGCTATCAAAAAGTTGCCCAAAGGTCATTGGTACTAGAACCACAAAAATGAGGTACCGGTACCAAAACACACTAGAATTTTTTCTTGGACAACTTGGAAGGGCTAGGTGCCAGTACCAAAAAAATGAGGTACCGGTACCCAAAGCCTCTGGATTCTGGGTTGCTTCTTTTGGCCTTCTCTCAGCCTTCGATTGCCTCGAGCCTTCCTCCAATGTCTTGAACACCTCAAATTGAACTTGGGGAGAATTTATCTCTGTCTTTAGCATGCTTGGGTACCTCCGGGTACTTCCGGGGATTATTGGGAGCTTCCGGATACACCATTTGCTCCTTTTAACCTAAAGTTCAACAAAACACACCTTGTGCACAATATCATTTAAAAACAAAAATGCATTCAAGTGTGACACAAATGAGAGATTCAGCCTTCTCACTGAGCTAACTTACCCTTCTGCAAGTGAGGCTACATATGCTTACACACTGACTTCGCGTCGTAGAAGTTAGTTGCCCAAAGTAGGACTAGGTTGGTTATAACATAATATCCCAAAGTCCAGGGTCAATTTCCTCAAGGAAGGAACTCGGAGCTATTGAGAGACTTGATTTACGTTCGGGATTTTAGCATTAGGACCGCCAACCGTTTTGAATTGAGTTTGAGTTTGGGATTCTCTCTTTACTTTAAAACTAATGAAAATGGAATTTGACTAGAAATTAAACGGAGGCTTGGTTAGAGGTTCAATCCGCCCATGACTTTGCATATTTTTGGTTTCTCAGAGATAACTCAAGTGAGTAACGATATACCTCGCTCTCACTCTGACAATATAGCAATGAATACCACATTTTACAAAGATGGAGTTTGGTAATTGTTAGAATAGCTTTTGTCCCACATTGCCTAGCTACATATTGTATTCTTCTCTCTCATAATATAAATAAAGTCTTTTGTGTTTGGGTTCGTTAACACCCTTACACTTCTCTCTCTCTCTCTCTCTCTCTCTCTCTCTCTCTCTCTCCTAAATAACATGGTATCAAAGCTAGGCCTTCGGAGGATTTTGGACAAGACTCTCCTGGTTATTGCCCCGTTGTTTGTACCATAAGTGCACCTTGTTTCGTTGTGATCCCAATGTTGTGGATTTGTTATTTAACTCTCCACGTGCGGGTCAGGGGTCGCACGTGCAGGAGAATGTTAGAGTTTGTCCCACATTGGTTAATTATAACCTCTGAGTCTAGTATATGAGTCTGAGCGGCCTCTCCACTCATTGCCAATTGGTTTTGAGTTGGATGCTTTAACATGGTATCAAAGCCAAACATTGATCCACCTTAACCACCAGATTGCTACCATCCAAGAAACCCTAAATCTACCATAGCCACCCATTCCTACTACCTTGTAAACCCTAAATCGAAACCCAAATAAAAACCCCTGTTTGAAACCCCTCTCCAATCCCAAAATTGACCTCTGAAAATCCAAATCAAGACCACAATCGAACAATCCACGAACCCAGACTTTGATTACTGTTCATCATCGCACTGTTCATAGGTTACTGTTCATCGGCTACTGTTCATCGGCGCACTGTTCACTGTTCATCAATCACTGTTCATCTCAAGTTGGTGGTGATTATTTGTGTACTGGTATTGCTTCTGTCAGTAGTTGTTCTCGTGGTGGTTTGACTATGTTGGTTTTCGTTATTGGTATTGAAGAAGTGGGTTGATTAGTGAGTTGGTTTGTTGGTGATTACTTTTCTCTCTGTTACTAGACAACCACGGGCTATGTCCCCATGAGGACATGTCTGAGGAGAAGTTTGCTTCTAGTTCTAGTTCTGGTTTTTTACGGAGAAGTTTGTTGGTGGCTTTTCTCTCTGTTATTTGGCTCTCGGCGCTCAGTTGATTAGTTATTTGTAGTTGTGGTTGGTTTCTTCTGCTAGAGGTAGCGGTTGGTTGATTTATTGTTCAATTTTTTATTTGTTAGTAGATGTTGATTTCATACGGTGGATTGTAGCAAAGTTCGTTGGTTGTTTGGTTGCTAGTAGATTCCGAGTTGGTGTTTGGGTTTGTTTATGATGAAGTCTGCTTCAGTTGTTTCTGGTAGTTTTGGCCCTGGTTTTGGTGGTCGTGGTTCTAATTTCCGTCGTCGTCGTGGTTTTGGTCTTGGTCGCATGTTAGGGGGATGTAGTTCTCGTCGTGGTAGTTCTGATTATGGTACCCGACAGTGTACCCATTGTGGGCGTACAAATCATATAGTTGAGTATTGTTATGATCTTCATGGTTTTCCCCAGGCTCAACCGGTTGCTATTTCTGAGGATGCTGGACAGTTTACTCATTCTTCTACCAACAGAAGGGTGACTATCTCAGCAGAGGAGTATCAGCAATACCAACGCCTACTGTCACTTCAGACAAATTCTTCCATTGCTACGCTATCTCAGACAGGTTCCTCTATTGCTTGCATTGCGTCTTCTCATTCTTCTAATCATTGGGTTATTGATTCTGGTGCATCTGATCATATGACTGGTACTCCTTCTATTCTTTCTGGTCGTCAGTCTCTCGGTAAACCATCTCGTGTTACCTTAGCTGATGGTTCTACCACCAATGTTACTGGTTTGGGTTTTGTTCATGTTACTTCCTCTCTTACTTTGGACTCTGTACTGCAAGTTCCTCGTTTACCATTAAATCTTATGTCTGTTAGTAAACTTACCAAGTCTTTGAATTGCTCAGTCACATTCTTCCCTAATGGTTGTGTATTTCAGGATCTCAAGACGGGGAAGAAGATTGGTGGCGGTGTTGAACGTGGTGGCCTGTATTACTTTACCGATGATGTTCACCCTAGCTCTGTTGCTCTTCAGTCATCAGTGTCACCATATCAACATCATTGTCGTCTTGGTCATCCATCACTTGAGAACCTCAAAAGGCTAGAGCCTTCATGTAGTCGTGTGGATGCTTTGCCATGTGAAGTATGTGAGTTTAGCAAACATCATAGAGTGTCTTTTTATCCTAGGGTTGAGAGTCGTGCATCGCGTCCTTTTGAGTTAGTTCATTCTGATATTTGGGGACCAATGCATGTTCCTAACATTTTTGGCTTTCAGTATTATGTTATTTTTGTCGATGATTTCTCTCGTGTTACCTATCTTTATCTCATGAAAAAGAGGTCTGAGTTATCTTCTATTTTTAAGTCATTTTATATGGAAATCAAAACCCAGTTTGATACTTGCATCCGCATATTTCGTTCTGATAATGCCCGTGAATATTTTAAAAATACTCTTTCTCAATTCTTTGATGATCACGGTATTATCCACCAGTCCTCTTGTGCTCGGACTCCACAACAAAATGGAGTTGCCGAACGCAAGATTCGACATTTATCAGAAGTTATGCGTGCAATGTTATTTCAAATGCAAGTTCCTAAGTCTTATTGGAGTGATGCAGTTCTCACTGCCTGCTATTTGATTAATCGTATGCCCTCTAGTGTTCTTGGAGGTCAGATACCCCATAAAATATTGTTTCCCGGTCGTCCCCTTCACTCATTACCCCTTCGGATTTTTGGGTGCATATGTTATGTTCATGCTCTGGATCCTGACCGGAGCAAACTTGACCCTCGCTCCATTAGGTGCATTTTTCTTGGTTACTCTCGAACTCAAAAAGGGTACAAGTGTTATTCTCCATCTTTACGTCGTCCATTTGTGTGTGCTGACGTCACATTTAATGAGTCACTCCCATTTTATTCGGAGCCTGTCACTACTAATGATCGGCTTGCATCTGAGTCTATGTTTCCTATAGCTGTCCCCTCATGTAGTGGTCCTCCACCGAAACCTTTGCAGGTGTATGTTCGTCGTCCTAAAGTTTCACCAGTGTCATCTCAGCCAGAGCCACCAATGCCATCTCAGCCTGAGCCACCAGTGCCATCTCAGCCAGCACCATCGCAACCTGAGCCATCTGAGCAAACAGGCCCACCTTCGCCCACCGCTCCGCCTTCCCCTCCGTTGCGAGATCCAGATGATCTTGATCGTCCTATTGCCCATCGTAAAGGTATTCAGTCCTGCACTATACATCCTATTGCTCAGTTTGTTTCATATAACCATTTGTCACCATCCCTTCGTGCTTTTACTACTTCGGTTTCTTCCATTTTTGTTCCTAACACTGTTCAGGAGGCCTTATCTGTGTCTGAGTGGCGGAAAGCAATGGAGGATGAGATGTCTTCTCTTCATCATAATGGCACTTGGGAGTTGGTTTCTCTTCCTGCTGGTAAAACTACTGTTGGCTGTCGTTGGGTATTCACTGTCAAGTATCATCCGGATGGCACTATTGAGCGGTATAAGGCCCGCCTTGTAGCCAAAGGCTATACGCAGACATATGGAGTTGATTATGCCGAGACCTTTTCCCCAGTTGCCAAAATAAACTCTGTTCGGATTCTTATTTCTCTTGCTGCTAATTTCGGTTGGCCCTTATTTCAATTGGATGTCAAAAATGCCTTCTTACATGGTGATCTGATCGAGGAGGTCTATATGGAGCAACCTTCTGGGTTTGTTGCTCAGGGGGAGCGTTCTCTGGTTTGTCGTCTTCGCAAAGCTTTATATGGTCTGAAGCAATCCCCTCGAGCTTGGTTTGGTCGGTTTAGTGATGCTGTGCTACAGTTTGGTATGCGTCGATCTCATTCGGATCACTCTGTTTTCTCTCTTCAGTCCGAGCGTGGGAAAATAATATTGATTGTGTATGTAGATGATATTATTATTACTGGAGATGATCAGAAAGGTATTGATGAGTTGAAGCAGTTTTTACAGCGACAGTTCCATACTAAAGATTTGGGTAAGCTACGGTATTTTTTGGGTATTGAGGTAGCAAGATCCAAGGATGGAATTAGTTTGTCCCAACGGAAGTATGCATTGGATATTCTTGAGGAGACAGGTTTATTGGGAGCAAAACCTGTGGAGACCCCAATGGATCCTAATGTGAAACTTCGTGTTGATCAGGGGGAGATATTTCCTCATCCAGACCGGTATCGTCGCTTAGTTGGTAAGTTGAATTACCTTACCAATACACGTCCTGATATCTCTTTCGCTGTAAGTGTGGTGAGTCAGTTTATGTCTGCTCCTCGTCTTCCGCACTGGGAAGCTTGTCTTCGTATTGTGAAATATCTTAAGGCTCATCCTGGACGTGGTTTGTTTTATCGGTCTAATGGTCATTTGCGTGTCGAAGCCTTTACCGACGCTGATTGGGCAGGATCACCATCTGATAGACGGTCCACTACTGGGTACTATACTTTTGTTGGAGGCAATTTGGTCACATGGAAAAGCAAGAAACAAACAGTGGTCGCAAGGTCCAGCGCAGAAGCGGAGTATCGAGCCATGGCACACACATCTTGTGAGATTGTGTGGTTGAGAGCTCTACTCAAGGAGTTAGGTTTTGATGTGGAGTTACCTATTCCTATGTATTGTGATAATCAAGCAGCGATACATATTGCTTCAAATCCAGTATTCCATGAGAGAACAAAACATATTGAGGTTGATTGTCACATTGTTCGTGAGAAGATAGATGGTGGTGTGTTGTCTACTCCATTTGTTCCTACAGGAGCTCAGTTGGCTGATATCTTCACCAAACCATTGTTTAAACCGCGTTTAGAGTTTTTATGTAACAAGCTGGGATTTTGTGATATTTATTCTCCAGCTTGAGGGGGAGTGTTAGAATAGCTTTTGTCCCACATTGCCTAGCTACATATTGTATTCTTCTCTCTCATAATATAAATAAAGTCTTTTGTGTTTGGGTTCGTTAACACCCTTACACTTCTCTCTGTCTCTCTCTCTCTCTCTCCTAAATAACAGTAATGGAAAGAAATCTCATTGAGACATTTTATCAAACACCTAGAATGCCATGGTTCTAAGCATTGTGTGTACCAAGTAATTTGTCTACACCCAATCAAAGAGATAAACAACCCTAAGTTAAGACTAAAAATAAGAGAAATTTATCCATTCACAGACCCAATTTAAGTACAAATTAGTGAGAAACCTTGAATATCCTAAGCCATGGGGTGGAAATCTCCTCATGTCCAAGCCTATTTGACTACTCACACATGGTATATAAAAGCATCAAGGAAAAACATGGAGAAAACGTAAATAAACACAAGATCTAGATAGATAAAACATTAATAAAGAGAAATTACCTCAAATCTAAGTAAATCAACCCAAAATGTAGAGAGAAAGGAGAGCTAAACTTTCAGAGGTAGAGAGAAAAAGCTTAGGTAGCCCATCCCCTAAAAATCGGTCAAAGGGGGGTATTTATAGGGAGATTAATTTATTTATGGACTGTGTGCAAACGAGGTGTTTGCACACAGCCGATCTTGATTGTCTATTCAAAGATCCAACAGCTCAGAGGCGATGTTTTTTTTTTTTTTACATCTGTGATGTATTTAAGGAGGAGAGATCAGCACACCACTCTGAGCCGTTGGATCTCAGAATGGATGGTTGAGATCTGCCGTGGGCAACCACCCCGTTTGCACATGGTCCACAAATAAGTTAATTTCATTTATAAGACCCTTAAAAAGTTACAAAAAGTGTTGTCAAAAAGTTGCCTGAAGGCCATTGGTCCCGGTACCTCATTTTTGAGGTACAGGTACCACAAAAATGAGGTACTGGTACCGAAACACTCTGGAATTTCTTCTTAGACAAGCTAGAAGGGCTGGGTACTGGTACCACAAAAATGAGGAATGAGTACCTAGAGCGATTCTGGGTACTTCTTTTGGCCTTCTCTCAGCCTTGGGCCTTCCTCCAATGTCTTGAACACCTCAAATTGGAATTGGGGAGGATTCATTTCAACCTTTATCGTGCTTGGGTACCTTCGGGTACTTTGGGGGATTATTGGGAGCTTTCGGATACGCCGTTTACTCCTTTTAACCGAAAGTTCAACAAAACGCACCTTGTGCAAAAATATCATTTAAAATCAAGCATTAAGGCATTTAAGTGTGACACATATGAGAGATATAGGCACCCAAATATGCAATATTTTCTGCCTATCACATCCCCCCAACTTGGACTTTGCTAGTCTCTAGCAAATTGCTCAAAAACTAAACTAATATATACTATGTAATCTCCCCTACAAAACAAGGAATGGCCAGGGCCGGCCCTGACATTTGGGTTGCCCTAGTCGAACCCCGAGATTGGTTGCCTTTATACTAGTAAATCATAAAAAAAAAGACCATAAGTAAAGGAACAAAGAAAAATCGGGGTTATATTATGTTTTTAGTTTGAATAACATTAAAAATAATAATTCAAAATCAAAATGTAACCCTCAGTTAATCGGATGGTGCTTTATAATTATCACGATCCGATTCAAACGAAACAACTTCTCCTTGCATTTTTTTTTAGCAAATTCGTCAATTAAGTCATCATACTTTAAGTTATCCAAAATTAAGAGTAGAATTTGGGGCTTTTGCATTTATTTTAAACTTTATGAACTATTATATTTATTTTAAACTCTACAGGCTTAAAGTCATTTTGGGCTAATGCTACATAATTTTTTTTTCCTTAAAAAGAAGGGGAAAAATAAAAGAGGGATGCCTAGGATGGGATTTGAACTTGGGACACTTGAGACACATGGGAGTTAGTAACTTTCCAAAGACCACTACGCCAGGGCATCACTTTGGTAATAAATTGGGAACTTTTAATATTTATATATAACTTACATTTTATTTTCTTTCCCTTGCCTTGGCCCAGGGGGGTTGCCCTAGCCCAAGGTCTTGCCAGGCTTGGGTCAGGGCCAGCCCTGGGAATGGCTGATATGCTCAAAACTTAATAAACTACCACGAGTTCAAAATTGTTATGGGATGCAATGTGCCAACTCAAATCACAAACATTTCATGTACAATTATGAACCAACTCTTATTAAAAAGATGCGTGAGCAAAGTCACCACAAAAAGTTTTGGTTCCAACAACCCAAGAATCTAAACACTCAACAAAAGATAATGTTCAAGCGAGGTAAAACATATCTCATGACAAGTGTAAGAGGGTGATCCAATAACGGGAGACAAAAAGTTATGCATCTGTTAGTTTTCGATTTTTTTTTTTCTTGTTTATCAAAACTTTTGATGAACAAAATAACACTACTCAAATACATAATCATAAATATCTTTTTCCGAGTATTTCACGTTTTGTCTGGTTACCTTCATTTTCACCTTTTGTCTGTTGGCTTCGATTCCTCACTTAGCAATCCAAGCGTCTCGCCTCCAAAGCGATTCACCCTTGTAACTCTTTTCTCTTTATGTGTTTTATTTCTACACACTAAAAAAATTCAGATGACCAATCTTTTGTGTCTAATGTTTAATAAATAGACTCACATAGATAGAGTTTGTAATTAGGTGGGATCCATAGGCCTTGTTCGGTTTGGTTTTCCAAACCGGTTTTCAGGTCCTACTTTGTCTGAAAACCTGTTCGGTTCCACAAATGGTTTCCCAAAGTGTCTAGTAAGAGTCAGGAAAAGTACATCAAAAAAGTAAAAGTAAAAAGGGTACTATTTGGTCGTTGGGTTATGCTGGGAAATGGGTGAGAGAGAGAGAGAGAGAAAAAAAATAAAAGTTTGCAGTAAATGGAGAGAAAAAGTGATTGGAAGAGAGAGTGTAGTATTAATTATGGTGAGACCTACATGAAAAGATTTGAGCTCAAGTAGGAAGAGTGAGAACCAATTTGGAAGCCTTCTCAAATAACGTTTTCAAAACCGAGAGTTTGGAAACCCAACCAAACACAACCTTAGAGATCCCTATCTTTTAGTCGTGGGAAACAAATAAAAGACTTATCTTTTATCTACATGATAACACTTATCCTATATATTCTTTTAGTTATCAACTACAGAGATAATTATATATAAAAATATATGTATATATGTGCGTGTGTGTGTGTGTGTGTGTGTGTAGGATAACACTTATCCAATTTATTATTTTTAATTAAAAGAATAAATATATGTATACATATATGTATATGGGACCCGGATCAGGTCCGGACTTCCGGACTTTAAAAAAATCTGAACTTTTTATTCCCGACCAAATGGTTGGGATCCGAACCGTTGGATGTGTTTCAATTGTGTTTTCAAGGGCCTACGTGAGGATTCTCCAAAAAAAAAAAAGACCGGGAAGATCTTCATCCTAACAATTTTCGATAAAACTAAAAACACATTTTAAACACATGCAACAGTTCAGATCCTAACCATTTGGAGGTGTGGACGGTAAGGTCAGTCAGGGAGTCTTGACTGGATCCTCTCTGTATGTATATGTATATATGTATCTGTAGGATAACACTTATCCTATTTATTCTTCTTAATTATATAGCTTCCACCAATCACAATAATGTTCATCAACACATTGTAATTAAACCCTTGAAAATAGAGAACTATAAGTGAGGCCCTTTCCTACAATTGTCTACTAATTTTCTTCCACCAACTTATATTCCCGTAAGCTAATAGGCAAGGATAAATAAACACCATCAAAACCCTAGCTCATGCACGACATTCTTAATTTTCACTTAAATCTATATTGACTGATATTTTATTTATTCATTTAAAAATTATTTAATTGATTTGTTTAATGAGTTTAACTTAAGGATTTAGTTAGGGATATACTAAACACGAATTTTGAAAGTTAGGGAGTAGAGATCTTTAAGTGATATGTTGCAGATAGGAACTCATCCAAGACATTTGGTAATTAAAAGTTCGTCATGTCCAATGTCTTTTAAAATATCTACATCTTTGTTGGATTTGAGAGTCTCAAGTAATTTTTAAATAGCACTTTGGCATCATTGAACACTTAAATCTATATTAATACATTTTTAGCAGTACTCAATTTATTTTCTTATATAATGAGTGCAATTGAATTGGAAATTACAAAGGTCATGAAGCCCAATATGTTATAGGGGCACTTAAATAATCATCCTCTAACCACCTTGAAATTATAGTTTCATCCTGTGCACTTTTTTAAGTTACGTTTTCATCCCGAAATTCAAAAAAACCCAATAATGCCCTTTATTAAATATAAATATATATTAGGAGATCGAGGACTAAAACGAATGTTGCATATAGAAGGAAGGAAAAATGGACTAATTTTAACATTTGGAGGTCCTCCCCTACAATTAAGGGATTTGGGGATAGAAAAAAATCCCTGATATTATGCTCTACAAAATCATGCCTAAATGAAGTAAGTAAACCCAGAAGTCTCTCTTCCTTTTCCCAAATCAACAGACGTCCCACCACTCCTCTTCGTCCGCCATGGTCGTCCCACCATCCCAACCTCGGCACCCGAAAACGAACGGAAACTTCACCAATCGGAGCCCAAATTGGTGTCCCAAATCGTCGTACCAAAACCATCCCATGACGATTTCTGGTGTAAGTTTTTTTTTCGAGTGTTCATCCCTGACTTTTTTTTTTTGGGAATTGAAAAAAAAAATTCATATAGTGGAAAATCTATCAAACCCTATTGGTTTTCTGGTAAGTTTTTTTTTTTGGATCTTAATTTGTTGTCGTGTAAAAAATTGATGTAGCTTTGTTGTTACCGTTGTATTTTTTATCACCTTCGGTCATTGATTTCAACTTTTTCATTGTTTGGGTGGCAGAAACTACCATGGGAAGAAGAAGAAGGAAAAAAATACTTGATCTAGAGTAGTGGACCTTGGCTAATTGGGACTGCTGACCCCAATAAGAAAACTTCAATTCACTGATCTTTGTGTCACAATGGTTTTTTTTTCTCCCTTTTGGATCGAAGTTACTATGGTTCGCTTGAGTTTATTGTGAATTGGATTTGGGAACACCGATGGTTCTAAATCTTCACTCGTCGTCGTCCCAACTCCTAAAACAAAATGTTGGCAATTGAGAGTCGACATGGTGCATAAATTTTTCAATGACAAAGTCAATTCCTAGAGTTTGGAGAAACAATTATAGGATGAAGAAATTAAGGCAACGCGGAATGGTCGGAGCACTAATCAAAATTATGAAGATCGTATTGTTACATTAAACAGTCAACCGTTAGGTTCTTTTGTCGAATGATTTGGAAGAATAATTGTCTTGTGTTTATCTTTTTGTGTTGATTAGATTTTGGTTAAAGTGTAGCATGTTTTGGGGAATATTGACGGTATACCTGTAATGGAGTACCAATAGAGTATTGACATCGTTTTGGAATACTATGTTGTGGGTCTATAATTTACCATGTTCATTGTTCTATGTCTGTTTTTTACCATGATAATTGGAAGATGTGATTATATTTTTCACCATGATCTAATTTGTTAAACCAACAAATATTACCATGTTTGTTATTCTATATTCATTTTTACCATGATTACCGGGAACGAACTTGTAAATCAACCATATTTTTTGTGCCAAGTTTCATATTTTTACCATATTATTAGAGTATATTGTGCAAGTATATTTTCCATGACTAAAGTTAAATAAGACATATAAATTTACCATGTTTGTTGTTACCATGACTATTTTTACCATAAAAAAATGTGCAATGTATATAGAAATTTAAATATTCACCATGTTAAAATTGACTATTTATGACTTTGCCATAATCAGTGATATGCAAATGGATTTTACCATATTAGTTGAGTCAATTTACCATGTTTAAATTAACTATTTATGACTTTTCCATATTCAGTGGTGTGCTAACGGATTTTATTATATTAGTTGAGCCATAGGTTATATAACTAATGAAATCTATTGATTTTTCCATCCGAAATTTAAGGTAACATGATAATTCACACCAATTTGAATTTTTCAACTTTTTCAAATAATTCCTTATTTTGGGTAATACTCAGTTGAGTTATATTTGGGAATTAAATCATCTCACAATTTTGAATGCTCTTAGCATTTAAAAAATTCCTTTATTTTAGGCAACAAAATTATCCCCACCCATTTTGGAACCCCCCACAATTTCAGTTATGGCAATCCAAATCCCTAAAAATAAGGTCCGAATTTGTTTTGTTATATTATATGTAGATATTATATACATTTCACACTTGCCAAATTAAGGGTAATAATGGTAAATCATACATAAAGAGGACGAAAACGTAACTCCAAAAAGTAGACAGGATGAAAACATATGTCATGTCCAAAAAAAGGATGATTATTTAATTACCTCTATGTTCTAAAATATTTACAGCTTAGTTCGATTTAAGATTCTCAAGCAATTTTTGAATTGCAACTTGGCATCATTGACTACAGAAATATGTATTGAATGAAATTTCATTAACTCGTTTGGCTACGTATTTAATTGATTTACTTAATGAGTGTAACTTAAAATAAGGATTTTAATCGGAGATCCAAAGCATAAATTTCAAAAGTTAGAGACTAGTTATCCACAATTGATACATTTAGCTCTTTAGACACACACTCAGTTTAATACTTTGCGAAATTCATAAAGTCGTTAAGTCTAATGTCTTTTAAAATATTTAGCTCTTAGTTTTAAACAACAATTTGGAATTATTGACTACTTAAATATGTATTGACTGAAGTTTAATTTACTCGTTTAAACATTAATTAATTGATTTGCTTAATGAGTTTAACTTAAGAATTTAGTTAGAGACCTACTAAACACCACTTTTGAAAGTTAGGGAATAGAGATCTTTAAGTGATACAGTGGAGACAAGAACTCGTCCAATACATTGGAAGAATAAAAAGTTCGTGAAGCCAATGTTTTTTAAAATATTTACTTCTTTGTTGGATTTGAGATTCTCAATTGTTTTTTAAATAGAAATTTGGCATCATTGAGTACGTACATATGAAATTAATACTTATTTAAACATTACTCAATTTATTTTCTCAACGAGTGCAACTGAATTGAAAATTAAAAGGGTCATGAGGCCCATTGTGTTCTAAAATATTTACAGCTTAGTTGGATTTAAGATTGTCAAGCAACTTCAAAATTGCAACTTGGTATCATTGACTACAAAAATATGTATTGAGTAAAGTTTCATTAACTCGTTTAACTATATATTTAATTGATTTACTTAATGAGTGTAACATAACTTAAGGATTTTAATCGGAGATCTAAAGCATAAATTTCAAAGGGTAGGGACAAGGTATCTACAATTGATACATTGAATTCTTGGGATATACACTCAGTTCAATATTTTCATAAATCAAAAGGGTCGTGAAGTCCAATGTCTTTTAAAATATTTAGCTCTTAGCTGGATTCAAGATTCTCGAGTAGTTTTTAAATAGCAAGTTGGAATCATTGACTACTTAAAATCTGTATTGGCTGAAGTTTTATTTATTCATTTAACAATGATTTAATTAATTTGCTTAATGAGTTTAACTTAAGAATTTAGTTAGGGATCTACTACACACGGATTTTGAAAGATAGGGAGTAGAGATCTTTAAATGATACGCTGCAGACATGAACTCGTCCAATACATTTAGTAATCAAAAGTTCGTCAAGTCCAATGTCTGTTAAGATATTTACATCTTTGTTGGGTTTGAGATTCTCAAATAATTTTTAAATAGCAATTTGGCATCATTGAATACTTAAATCTATATTAATACTCATTTCAACGTTACTCAATTTATTGTTGTATTGAGTGCAATTCAATTGGAAATTACAAAGGTCATGAAGCTCAATGTGTTCTAAAATATTTATAGCTTAGTTTGAATATTAAAGATTCTCAAGCAATTTTTACTACACAAATATGTATTGACTGAAGTTTCACTAACTCATTTAACTACTTGTTTAATTGATTTACTTAATGAGTGTAACTTAAGGATTTTAATCGGACATCTAAAGCATAAATTTCAAAAGTTAAGGACTAGGTATCTACAATTGATACATTTATCTCTTTTGACACACACTCAGTTCAATACTTTTGGAAATTAAGAAGGTCGTGTAGTCTAATGTCTTTTAAAATATTTAGCTCTTAGCTGGATTTAAGATTCTTGAGCAGTTTTTAAACAACAATTTGGAACCATTGACTACTTAAATCTGTATTGATTGAAGCTTCATTTACTCAATTAATCATTATTTAATTGATTTGCTTAATGAGTTCACCTTAAGGATTTAGTTAGGGATCTACTAAACACGAATTTCGAAAGTTAGAGAGTCGAGATCTTTGAATGATACATTGGAGACAAGAACTCATCCAATACATTTGGTAATTAGAAGTTCATCAAGTCCAATGTCTTTTAAAATATATACTTCTTTGCTGGATTTAAGATTCTTAACTTATTTTTAAATAGCACTTTGGCATCATTGAATACTTAAATCCGTATTAATACTCATTTAAACATTGCTCAATTGAATTTCTTAATGAGTGCAATTGAATTGGAAATTACAAATGTCATGAAGCCCAATGTGTTTTAAACTATCTACAGCTTAGTTGAATTTAAGATTCTCAAGCAGTTTTTAAATTACAACTTGACATCATTGACAACAGAATATGTATTGACTAAAGCTTCATCTACCTAGTTAGCCCTTATTTAATTTACTTTCTTGATGAGTGATGCAAGCTGAGACCTGCAAGGGTAGAATAGTCCCGGGATGCCACTCAACCGGGGGTACCGGATGCCACTCAACGCGACTAAGCCACTCGCTTGATTACGGGAGTAATCACTCACTCCAAGCAAGACGCACTTACAAATATTTTCATAAACTCAAACTCTGATTTTTCATTGCATTAAATCACCAATAATAGACAATACAACATGAGACTCTTCAAGACTAAAAATAAATGTTAGGCAATTTTCAATAAGACCTTCCAATTACCTACTCCTAGATGCATGAACAATAACTAATATGAATCTAAAAACAATGCGATAAATGAAACTAACTTCATGCATATATGTGTCAATTAAAGATTGACTCTAAATACTTTGACTAGAAATTATAGATATGACTAGAAGCTAAAAAGACACTTAGACTAAAGACACATCATCCGCACGGCTGCCACATAGCTGCCATGTCATCAAAGCTAAGCTCCTGCGTCATACTCCCTTTCTTCAAAAAAAAAAAAAAAACTCTTCCTCCAGTTGCAGCTTCTTGGTGACAGTAGAGACATTTCTTCCTTTTCTTAGATGGAATAACTTCATTCGCAATGAAAATCAATTTCTCCCTCTTCATTTTTCCACTTTTGGAAACAACTTGATGGATTCGCCATTCATCTTCAATTCATACAAATTCTCCCTACCTTGATAGATAATGTTTCTGTCACACTGCCAAGGACAGCCCAACAAAACATCAAACGAGTCCATTGGCAAGACGTTACACCAAATCTTGTCCCAATATCGACTCCTAATTGAAAACTCCACTAAATAACGCTTAGTTATAGGTATTCGTGATCCTTGATTCACCCAATTGACATGATAGGGTCTAGCAAGATATTCAATCGGTAGATTCAAGAAGGAGACCATTTGTTGAGAAACATAATTACCTTGACTCCTGAAATCCATAATGATGAGGCACTCAAACCCCTAGATGATGCCATAAGTCTCAAAAAGTTTGGTGTGCTGTTCATAGACAGATTCCTCTATCCAGCTTGATTCATCTGCCTTGCGTTTGTTTGAAACCCAAGCTGAACTTTGTTTCGTGTCATGAACAGGCAACATCTCAATGCAATGTCCTTGTCTTCGGGGTCTTCATCGTTGATAGGAGGCTTGGACCAATCAATCTTGGCTACCATAACTGCAATTTTGGAACATTCCTCGTCATCGAATATCTTTTCAGCTCCATCCTTTGGTGAATCCGAAACTAGCTGAATTACAAAACTTTTAGCGTCAAAATCTAGTTCACATTGCACCTCTTCGAAAATTCTTTTTGGTTCATCATCGTAAGTTGGCTCTTGTTCCTCTTCTTTCATGAGATTCACAACATTCTTTTTAGAACATTCATAGGACCAATGCTCTGCTTCACCACATCGAAAACACTTGATGGAATTCGAAACTCCCTTTCCTCAACCTTTATTTCCTCCTCCTTGCGAGTTTGGACGTTCAGAAGCTTGTTGCAGCTTGTGCAACAACCTTTCCTCCTTCTCCTTCTCGCCTTTTGAACTTTCTGGTTTTCGATAAGAATCCCATTTCAGCTTTTCCTCAACCTTGAAAGCCATTTGATAAGCTTCCTCAAGAGAAGATAGAGAAATCGTGATAAGTTCCCCCCTGACTTTGGACTTCAATCCACTAACATACCTACAACAAGCTGGTCATCATCCTCGTGTAGAGTAGAGCAGCTCAAAAGTTGGTAAAACTGCTTCGTGTAATCTATGACAGATTGATTAGGTTGTTGGTTCAATTGATGCAGTTTCTGGTAGAGAGTTTGAGCATAATCCACCGACAGAGTTTTTTTTTTTCATCAAGCTTAAGTTTCATCTCTGCCCATCTGCCAACTTTTGGGATTCCCCTTCGATCCCTGCTACGTTGATATGCTACCACCAAATCAGAGCATGACCCTTTAGTTTTTTAGCAACAAATTGTACCTTTCTTTCATTTGAAAGGTCTTTCCAATCAAAGAAAGCTTCGAGTGCTGCTGCCCAATCATAGTACTCATCGGTATTGAGTTTTCCATCAAAATCTAGAACATGAACTTGTATGCTTCAGACCATACTTTCCAAAGCACTTGCCAAACAATCCATAGACCATGGATTTTCAAAGGCTGATTCTTGAATGAAACTAGTAGTAAAGGAGGTTGCATCATATTCTTCAGTATGGAGAAGTGACTGTCCACTCCCTTGACTTGGAGTTGTAGGAGCTGGAATCCTTTGGAGGAGTTCATCATTTGTTGAAGAGCTTGATTAGATTGCCTCAATTCACTACGTTATGTCTGGACATTAGCACCTTCATTGTTTCTTTGACATCACGGAGGCATTATGGAATATGGTGGAACCTTAGAAATTGATTGGCATGAGGGTGGAAGGTGAAAGGTCAGATGAACAAATCGAACACCACAACAGAAAAATTGCTTTGATACCAAATTGATGCAGGCCAAGACCTGTAAAGGTAGAATAGTCCCGGGATGCCACTCAATCGGGGGTAGCGGATGCCACTCAACACTACTAATCGCGGATGCCACTCGACGTAACCAAGCCACTATCTTGATTATAGGAGGAATCACTCACTCCAAACAAGACACACTTGCAAATATTTTCATAAACTCAAACTCTGATTTTTCATTACATTAGATCACCAATAAATAGGTATTACAGCATGAGACTCTTCAGTACTAGAAATAAATGCTAGACAATTTTCAATAAGACCTTCCAACCACCTACACCTAGATGCATGAACAATAATTAATATGAATCTAAAAACAATGTGATAAATGAAACTAGCTTCATGCATATGTGTGCCAATTAAAGACTGACTCTAAATATTTTGACTAGAAATTATAGATATGACTAAAAGTTAAAAAGACACTTAGACTAAAGACACATCATCCGCACGGCTGCCACATAGCTGTCATGTCATTAAGGCTAAGCTCCTGCATCAATGAGTGTATGCAACCTAAGAAAATAAATGCAACTTGGCATCATTGACTACAGAAATATGTATTAGTGATGTATGCAACCTAAAACCACACTCGAACTTTTTGTTCAACCTCTTCACCATCTTCCATGTCATCTTCAGATGACCACTAAAAGTCTCATCATCACTATCAGCACCATTGTTCCACTCACTATCAAACTTAGCATCATCATCACTAATGCCACCACTACCCTCAACTAGACAACCATCAACAATAGGACCACCACCCTCAACTAGATCAGTTGGAATTAGACTTTTATAAAAGACATAATTATCGACTATTAAGGGTCCATGTTATAAGCTATACTTAATGGCATCAATAACCTCACCCTAAATCAAACAAGTTACTCTTCACCACTAGGGTTAATGTCACCCTTAGTCAAATAAATTACCTCTTCATCACTAGGGTTATTGGACTCACTAATAGGGTTATGGACATACAAATCAACCACAACATTTTCATTGTGCATTTTAAACATATCTGCAACATTTGTATCACATGTTACACCCACCAACTCATCTGTAGGTTGATTAGGAGCCTTGTGGTACATCCCACAGACATCTAGTGTATCGACCCGAATCCTTAACGTTACTCTACTTATCCAACCAATCAAATAACGTAACCGAATGATTTACGCCAGTAAATCAATATAAAAAAACAAAAAATTATTGAAAAGCAATAACCCACTTCCTTAAATATTTACATAAAATTTTCTATATGTGCATTTTCTACTCCTTGCTCTTCTACTTAACTACCTTTTTCCTTCCTCTCATACTCTCTGTTTCCCTTTCTCCAACCCACCTCCAGCCTTTCTCCAACCCAAGTGCCCCTTTTCGCCAAAGCACCCAACCCTTACTATATGTTTTATATTTTCAAAAGAGGAAAAAAAAAAGGAACAAATAAATTCTTACACCTCTCATTTCCACTTTCCCTCTCTCTGTAGCTTAAGTCTCCGCCAAATATTTATTGTTTATATGCTCCAGAGTTGACTCATCAAAAAGATTTAAAATCACGACAAATGTCCATAAACTAATTCTTTTTGTCTTATGCTTCTTTTATTTTCACACAACCCATCTCACATCTATTTTGTCCATGCTGACTAATAACCCTCTTCCCTTATTGAACGTTTAGTCAAGAACTAACAAAAAAAATAGCTTTTTAAATATGTTAATATCTCATGTACGTCAAAATGAGCTTATTACATCTGGACACCCTAAGTCCTTAAGTACAGTATTTAGTTCAAAATATGACATTAAGTTAGGGTCAATCTAACATGGGCCCACATTCCATCAACAGACATTTTTCCAGGTTGCTCTGATATATAACCTCCATGATAAAGTGGAAGATATATAGACAATGGTCATTTATTGCCTTTTTTGGCCAACATAAACAAACACAGGCATGGGGGATCAAGCCAAAGCATTAATGCATAATGGGGGACCAATCACAGAAAAAGCAATGGAAAGGCCATATCAGACAAAAAACAAAAGCCCCAATTTTTAAAAGTCTTATTAAAGTCAATGACATAATAAAGTAAAATAGAACATTCAAGAATCCTAGTATCCCATAAAAAACATAGATATATCATATAATATTTACATAACATCTACATTCGCGCCATTAAATCATATAATAATACGATATAAGGTTTTTAAGTATATAAGACATCCCTCGGTTTCAACAGAATCTTGTCTTTGATAGTTAGGGTCCTTCAGTAGCCACGATCCAAACCTGTATCTTCTTCAAAACTATGGTTTTTGATAGTGACAATTCAGATGGAAAACTGAAGAGAAAGGGAGAGGGAGAGGAAGAAAGAGACTGAGTGGACATGGGAAGGTGTAAAGCGTTGGGAACGAGCGAATTGTAAAGTAGGATTGTGACCGCATTATAAAAATAAGGGTAGAATTGTCACTTCCTTCATTTCGTTAACAGAATTAACGATTTTTTTCCATTTCTTTCGAAGAGGAGGGGGTTTGTTTGGACATTTAAAAGTTTAGGGGCATGAATAGATAAGGGGGCATCCGTGGAATTTGGACCATATGTAATAGAAAAAATAGAACACAGCTTGAAATCACGATAAAGATCATTACTCCTACGTGGGTATAATCAATGTCTGAAGATGCTAAACTGAGATGGTTTCTGGGATAAGAAAGCAAAGAATGCCATGATTTGCATACGGACCTAAATCGCAGGAGAGTCTAGACGGGAAGTCTCAAGAGTATTTGGACAATGACTTCACAAGGGAGATGTAGCAGTGGGCTATGAATCTTCGGCCCAACTTGTTTTTTGACGAATCGAGTTTCTTTTGATCCATAGATGGGCTTGTATGGTGTTTTTTCTGGGTTTAGGCCTAGTTTTCCAAAAGATTTTAGCACCCAGGTGTTAAAATCATGATATTTCAAATCAAAAAATGAAGTGGTTTCGTGTATCGTTTTTCGATTTTTTTCGCACCAAATTAAAGTACTTCTCGTGTACTTTAGTTTGGTGCAAAAAAAATTGAAAAACGATACACGGAACCACTTTATTTTTTTATTTGAAAAATCATGATTTTAGTACCTGGGTATTAAAATCTTTTGGAAAACTGGGCAACCTAGTAAAAAAAAAATCTCGGTTTACAACGCTTTATAGCCCACTAGACTAGTTGTATTTAGGGGTGTACATTACACCAAATCGGGCCGGATTCAGGCTAAGCATATACTAGATAATAATGAGATTTGTGCAAGTCCAAGCCCAGCCCATTAATAATCAAACTTCATCTAATATGTCCAAGCTCAGCCCATTTAATAAACGGGTTTAAAATCTCAACCTAGCCCAGCCCTATGGGCCCAAATATTTATCCCAAACTCTTACAAAAAAGGGCTAAGATGAGCGGACTTCCGGGCCAGTGTGCATTGTGATAAATTAGAGGAAACCCTCTATAGCTCTGGCGCCGTATCACTAAACCCCCTCTATCTAGGTAACTATCTCCCCCGTTCTTCCAAAAAAACAGGGTTGCAGTTCACATCAGTCAAATTCAATTTCCTATAATGATGTAATTCTTTTGGTTACAGAATAGCACTTTTGGTTGCACCTCAAGTTCGTTAAGGGGTTTGTTTGAGAGCCAATTATTTTTTAAGTTTCAGAATCGAATGATACGAAAATGGAAACGAATTATAATCATGCAGAATTTCTTATTGTTTGATTCTGCCAATAAACCATGAAAGAATTGGACTACAAATCTTATGCAGAAGGTTAACCATTCTTTTCCCTCTTGAGTTTATAACTAAAGTACATTAAAGCAGAGTCCTCTTCACATTGTGAACAAAAGGAGAGATGGGGAGAATACAAAACAAAAGCAGCAAAGCCAAACGCTACGCCACCTTCTTACCAACCATCCCAAAAACTAAATTAACGATACAAACACAACTTAAGAAACCTATACTTAAATACCGCAGACAAAATGGATTCGGGGCAGCCCCAAAAGAGCAGCATCTTAGCTTGGCCTTTGGGACATGTAGAAGGTACAGAATTGGGGGGGAGAGAACCATTTGTACAGATGAAAAAGCATTCACATGAAGTAGCTGAGGGCCTGCTTCCTTCTAGACCCCCCTTCACCATATAGTTCATTCCATTGTTGGAGCTCGGTCATGTTCACGGACTCGGATGAAACACTTGCACAAACCTAGTATAAGATTCAGTAAAGAAGGGTGAAGATCAATGACTATAATAACTAAAGAGCAGCATAAAAGTAACATGCTGTATATAAATGCATTGTTTTTCTTTGTTTCCTCTTTTACCCGTTCGTGAGCAGATTTGAAGTCGTCCATGTTTAAAGGACGGATGTCCGCACTTCCACTCAATGATGGAGGGGGTTTTCCTTCTGCCAGTGCTGCAGCTCGCTCCTGTCATTAGTTCACTTTGCATATTAATTAATATCGTTATAGAAACGCCTTGCAGAAAGGGAGTGGCTCTGCCGAATAGAAACATGCGCAAACACTACAAAACATAGTGATCGGTGTCTATGATAGGTAAAACCTTCAGGGAAGACGAAGACAGCTTAGGAAGATGTGTTGTGAATGCCTAGCAAATCAGATGCTTTTACCACAAACTAGCTAAAGAAACTTCTTGCAAGCCTCTCGTCTAATGACGAAATCTTTTTTTTTCTTTTTCTTTTGATAAAACTACAGAACTTCGTGTTTAACAGTCAAAAGAAAAAAATTCAACACGCATTGCTGAGGGTTGATAATCACCCAACTCTTGGGCGAATTCCTGTTGTACTATATACAGGTATCGTCTCTTTCTATTTTAAGCTGCAAAAAAATCAAGAAGCTTCACATTCATTGAGTAAAAGAAACAAACCTTCTTTTCCTTCTCCAAAATCTCTCTAATTGGGCAATGGGCAGCAGTTACACAAAGGTTCTGAAAAGTACAAAAGAAAAATACTTTTAAGCTGGCACAAACATTCCACGCATGGACAATAATAATAGTTCATTTTTCTGTTAAGAAAAAGAGAAACAAAATGATACCTTGAGGTCACTTCCGGAATATCCTTCTGTTATACTTGCAATTGAATCCAAATCAACATCAGGAGACAAGTCCTCTTTTGCTAGGATCACTTTCAAGATCTTTGCTCTATTTGGAGCGTCCGGCAGGTTGACCATCAATCTATGGAGAAACATACCACAAGAACAACGGCATCAGCTATACTAAAACCAGACAAATGCGAGCAGAAATAAGTTGGTATAATCAAGTCTTGGGCCCCATTTAAAGTGCTCCCTTTTACCTCCTGGGCAGCCTTCTGATGACAGCCTCATCAAGGTCAAATGGCCTGTTTGTAGCTGCAAGTACCAGAACTCGTTCTGTATCTTTTGTTCTTAAGCCATCCCAATTCACCATAAATTCATTTTTCATCTTACGCATTGCCTCGTGCTCCCCTGGATTTTCCCTCCGGCCTAACATGCTATCAACCTTTAGGAAAACAAGAAGATACAAGGATTTCAGTAAGGAAGAAAATCACAATGAAAATATTCAAAGTAGTCATAAACATCATACTTCGTCGACAAATATGACGCTGGGGGCAATTTTACTAGCCAGCGAGAAAACAGCTTTCACATATTTTTCGCCCTCACCAAACCACTGCAGTAGCAAAGATGAAGATAGAATTGAGTTGAAAATTATAAGGCAAAATTAGTAAAGATATACACCCTACTGATTAATACTAACTTTGGATGTGATGCTCGACATAGAAATGTTGATGAAGTTTGCACCAGCTTCAGTAGCCACAGCCTTTGCAAGCATTGTCTTTCCTGTTCCAGGGGGGCCAAATAAAAGAATACCTTTGCATGGCTACAAATCAAAGAAATACAATGTCACAAAACCATCTCTAGAATAACACAAAGGAAGATCGAGAAATTCAAAAGGGCCAGCAAATAAAAAGAGAGAAAAAACTAGACACATAATGTGGCCAGCATACATTTCTATATATGGAAGTTTTATAATTTTTAAGAATAATTTGGCACTTCTATAGAGTACGTTGAAGTGTATAGTGAACTCGATAAGCTTCAAGTTGAACTTAATATTATATTTTTCCTTTATTTTGTGACACTGCATTTGGGAAAAATAGAGTGCTAAGCTCATACAAGAAATTGTGGAGTGTCCGGCTCCCAACATAGGCCAAGTATAAACCTAGAGCAGACATTGCATATAAAGGAATAGCAAAATCCATGGTTAGAGGAACATGATAAACACAGCATTTGCCATAAACAAACGAATCAGACTACTAACTGCGTTAGACAATGAACTATTTTCTTGTAGTTTGTATACTCATCGACCCTTCCAGATAATAGAAGAAAGACCACAGCGAATGGATTGGAAAATAGGTTTCAATTAATTATGTCTAGCAGTAACATAGAAGCCAGATGAGCCAACAGAGACTACTACATAGCATTATGATCAAAAGGACTCGTAAAGCAAATGAGAACCATAACATGTTATGACACATACTAATCTTCAAGCTAAAGCGCCACAATCAAGGCTGAAAAGGAGAGATGTGAAACCTTCGTTAATTGACCCTTGCAGAAAAGCTCAGGCCTCTGTAAAGGAAGCATCACCAACTCCTTTAATGTGTCCTTGACTTTTTCAAGAGCTCCGATATCATCAAATGTAACACCAATGTCACTTGGTGGAATAACATCAGCTAGAAGTCTTTTCTCAAATTCATTTTCAGTTACAACATCCTGATATTTAGCAAATCTATGAGTACATCACTAAGAAATAAAAAAGCCACATATAAAGCTTCAAACGAAAATTTCCGATATTCATAAATTTTTTTAAAAAGACGTACTTCTAGAATTAACAAGGCTAAACACTACCTTTAGAGACTTCTTCAAGCTTTTGGATTCATTCTGGATAGCCTGTAGAATTCCAATCCCATACTGGATGCTGCCAGAAATCCAATGTCATTGTCAATGGCCTTTATCCAATGAAGTAACAAATACTCCAGAGTCCACCTTCCACTGGTTAAAAATAAGATGCATGGCAAGATCACTATTACCTCTCACTGGACAAAACAAGCCTTACATCAGCATCAGTTTCGGGGTTCTGCATTAAATGATGGCTCAAAGCCCACCCAATCACCTTCTCCGCGCCTGCAGTACATGCAAAAACATAATTTTACAAAGTTATTGCTTACTGAAGGATTATTAATTTAGAAGGGCTATACTGGATTTTTAACGCAACAAAAGTGAAACATACTTTCATTTGTAAGCGTTTGTTCTTTGATGCACAATGCGTCAAGTCCATCACATTCCATCCCAGTCCGACTCAGGACCTAGATTTAGACGACAATAATTCGATAAATCTCCAAACGTGAGATCTTTAAGCATCAAACTGTCTAAAAATAAAGCATAAAAGGTAAATTTTGTAACTTGCTTAGAGCCTCCTGTTGATATTAAATCCATACATTCATCCTCCATGAGTGTTTCCTTACTAACCCTCGTTTTCACTATTATTTACAGCATTTTGCTCCTCGTGAGATGATTTGGAGTACCAATGTGCCACTCAAAGTTTACTAGATATGTGAAAGTAATCACATGATTCAGAGAAGGAGACCTAGCTGATGACTTCCATAGAGATGGAATGGTCATCAAGCTACTGTTTTATGTGTTTCCATTTAATCCACCATTTCCTTCTGTTGGG
Organism: Vaccinium darrowii; assembly: GCA_020921065.1. NCBI lineage: Eukaryota > Viridiplantae > Streptophyta > Magnoliopsida > Ericales > Ericaceae > Vaccinium > Vaccinium darrowii. Next base: position 35,477,686 of record CM037159.1, read on the forward strand.
TATTCTTAAAAAAATGTCTGCTGGTCTAAAGAACTCGCACCCGCTCCCCTAAAGTGGCGGTCGCGAAATTGGGATCGGTTGATATGGCGGCCGCAAGTTCTATCTGGTGGCCGTGAGATCATTTAGAGGGGAAATCGCGGCTGTGACTTCTTTCTGGAGCCGCGTTATCAGTCTACCATAGAACTGGCTTTTATCCCCCATTAAGCATGATCCATCCAACCAGAACCCCCTTTTTCATGTTTTTTCTTTTATCTGATGACATTATTAATAAGGATACTGCTTAATAGTTGCAGTGCACATCCAATAATAGAAAAATCGCTCACTGTGCGCAGGTGATTCAGATTTCCCTTCATTTTTAGGGTCTCAGCATCTTTATCCAATTGTTGTTTCCAGCTTGCAAGAAGAGCCTCATCCTGCAGTCATATATGACCAGTTAACATTATCTATTGCAGAAACCAAAGGCCAAGAGATTTCCAGAAAGCAAGGACGCACCTGAGGCATGTGAATCATTACTTTATTAGGGAAAATTTTTGTCAAAAGTTTAGTGGCCTTGGGAATCTCCTTCCCCCTCTCATGGAGTCTCCCAAAACTATCCTGAAAGAGGCAAAGTACAGCAATAAGCCTCTGCACATGAAGTCAAGAAAAGCATGCACACCTGGAGAACCAATCAAATGAAACATAATGGCAAGATGACAGGGATGCCTTGTGCGCTCAAACTCAACTAGATAAGACAATCCAGAAAATGCCCGCCCCGAAGAAGTGAAGAATCGAAAACTACAAAAAGCTTGACAACTTTTGTGATACAAACGAGTGAAGATTATCACTTAAGTGAACTCCAAGTAAACATCAATCGTAATAGGATTCTTATTAGAATGACAAAAATAAACTTAGCAAAAACAGAATAAAAGAAAAATGATGCACCATGCGCCTTCTCTCTTAACTTATTATAAACACTCTTTTAGCTGCAATAACCAAAATAGCAAGCTGAAGTGAGGGTCGAACGGCAGAAATGGCAACAGAAAAGACGAAATGGGGACTAATCCCAAAACAAAATGGGCACGTTCAGGGAAGCATGATGAAAAACATTTTAAAAAATCACTAACAGGTAACAACTTGCAAATGTCCACCACTTCAAAAACTTGTAAAAAGCAAGAAGAAATGGAGTTAATCTCTCAGTGCTTGCATTGCGAGGCCCTGTTTGAGAACCGTCGTAGTTTAGCAGGATTTTTAATGAGATAGGATTAGGACCTATGATGCACGGACACGGAAACGGAAACGGACACGGACACGGACACGGACACGGGGACACGGCAATTCTAAAAAAATGGGGACACGGACACGGCAGGGGACACGCCACGTGTATATTTATTTATTTATTTAATTATATATTTATTTACATATATATATATATATATTGATAATATATTTTAAAACTTTTAGGGGTCAAATTGAATTTTTTTTAAACTTTCAGGGATAAAATTGAATTTTTTTTAAACTTATAGGGGTAAAATTGAATTTTTTTTAAACTTTCAGGGGTAAAATGGGTAAAATTGAAATTTTTTAAAACTTTCAGGGGTAAATTTATTATTACTCAAAAAGTAAGGGTAAAAACTGTAATTTATCATATATATATATATCAGATCATCTTCCTCGCTAGTCAGCCGTCAATACCATTGCAGCCATTACAGCTTCAGCCATAAAAAATTAGATCTCAGATCTCACGCTGCTGGAAGCTCAGGTATGTAGTACGTCGTCTCTCTCTCTCTGTCTCTCTCTCTCTCTCTCGTTTTCTCTCCCTCTCTCTGTCTCGTTCTCTCTCTCTCTCTCTCTATCTCTGTCTCGTTTTCTCTCTCTCTCTCTCTCCCCCCGTGTCCCCATCCGTGTCCCCAGCCGTGTCCCCATCCAAAAAAGCACGTTAGCCGTGTCCCATGCCACGTGGCGTGTCGGGACACGTGTCCCGCCGTGTCCCCGCCGTGTCCCCGTGTCCCCGTGTCGGGACACTGCGATACGGCACCCCGGAGGCGTGTCGGTGCTTTGTAGATTAGGACTGAGATTGGTAAAAAGTAGGTGAAGGGTGTTCATTCACTGTTTTTGTTTGGATTGCACTGGATTAGATAACGGGAATATTGATATCTCTGTCTTAAACAAGAAGCGCAGTACTAAATGTTTGAATTCTGAATATTGCCCTACCCATGGTTGGGTTTGCTAATTTCACCCAATTTCATGGCATTCAATTGGAAGTCATTCTCAAAAAATGGATGTCTGGGGTTCTATATAACCACATATACATACTCAATCAACTGCAAAATGTACAGGTAGGGAAGAAGGGAAAATCAAAAAATTATAGAGAGAATATACGCACATATATCACTGAATAACAGAGATCGAGTGTAAAAAACCGACGTACATAAGTAGATGTACGTATGCGCCCCACATATATGGAGAGAGAGAGAGAGAGAGTTCTTCAATGGTGGCCTGGTGGGTAGTATTGTAGACGCAGCAAAGGTGGAGATGCAAGAAGCCAACGAAGAGGAGAGAGGAAGAGAGCACATTTGGTGATGTTTATGACGTCAATGGCAGAAGCCAGAACCTAGGTCCACTCTGGTGGTAGCATCCATGGGGTTGGGGATGAGTAGATGACAACTGACGTTTGTTAGATTTAGGGCTACTATAAATAATTGGATACTGTACATTAGGGAAAATTAAGTCAATAAGGTTAAAAATCATGGGCAATAAAGTCAACCAATTCTAATCTGGAGGGACAGGACAAACGATACATGATACCCACAAAGTGCTAATCTAATCAGAATGTTAGTCCAAAAGACAAAGTGAAGACCAAGCATAATATTAATGGGCCAACCAGATAACAAATCAATCTCAAGCCCTATCTCAGGTATCAAACAGGGCGGTAGGGAAATTGTAGAGTTCTAATGGATGGGAAAAATCAAACAGTGAAAAACAAAAATAAAGGAGAGAAAAGAAGGTATCTCATAGACAAAAACGAGTAGACAGCCCCAAGAAAACTAATTAACATCACTTCCATCCCCAAACGAAGGAACCACAGAAGAGAAGAAATAATTGAGATATCATGAAATGGTCAATTATCAGGACAAAGGAAAAAGGATAAACAGAGAATTGAGTATTCACTATCAATGTTCGGACATGCTAGAGCTATGAATTTAAAAGATAACTTCATTCCACTCCATATGACTGTATCTCAGTCCCCCAGGAACAGGACTACCAAAACTATGCATCAAAAAAGGGAAACTGATGGAAACAGTAAAAAGGGAACAATAGAAAATAAGAAGAAGATAACAGCCAAAACATTAAAAGGACACTAAATGAACATGCAAAAATTAGAAATCAAGCATTCAATTCTCCCACGAGAAAACATTAAGTGGAAAGACAAGTATAAAAGAGAAAATAGATCACCGGGAAAGCCAAGTCAAGAAGAGCTGTTTGGTTGCTGCCAAATTTTGTGAAAAGTAAACCACCGGGGTGTGACTGCAACAGAAGCAAATGGAAATCAATTAGAGAGATTCTCTCAGGTGAGCCACTGGATGATTGTCAGATAAAAAGTATAGCCTTAATGTATTTGAGGCTTAAGCCATGCTGTCTCTTAGAGGGGAGAAAAGATGACGATTCAGGTTACACCCTGGAGCATAGAATTTGCAAGGTCCGTATCACTCCAAGACACGCCTCCTTATATGACTGAAAATACGGTGCAACAGGACATACTCCCTCTAAAAAACATAGGACTTCACAAATGAACGCTCACCAGTGAAAAAAGACAGAAGACAGTCATAACAATTGGTTTTCTTCAATCAGAAAGAAACATATTTTACTTATGTCATAAAAATCATTACAATATACCGTGGACAAACGTGCACCTTAGAAAAATGCAGCAGAAAGGAGCAAAACCAAAACGAATTCTCTAATTTCTTTTGGGCATCTAGGAATTTCTTGATCGGAGAAAAGGAATTTTATTATCTCGAGTAAATACTAAAAGAAGTTAAAAAGGGGATAGGGGAGAAGATCATAGTCAAAAAATGTTCATCCCAAATAGGTTGGCACCAACACTTCGACCAAATCATGAGCTGATCCATACCCAACAAGAACACAACATAATTAATCCTAGGAATTGATGACCGAAGGGACATACAACACACTCTCTCTCACACCTAAATAACATTTGCATTGAGCTCCAACCGAAAACACAGAAGAATGAAAAACTAAAAATGCGTATCCATAAAACTTAAACTTTATTCTTTGCATCCAAAACCCCAAAGATTGATCAATAGCAATTGGGAGCAAGTGCCAGAGCCACCCAACAAACATTCACGTTTTGAAATGTCAGATGCCGCAAAGACAAAGCCAAAGCCAAATGGTAATCAAGCAATAAGTAATCCAAAGATTCCTCACTCCTACAACATGTGACATGCCATCGGGGACAAGATAGTGATATGGTCTCCTCATTTTTGAAAACGGCGTTGGCCCTACCCAAGCCTCTGATCTTCATTCTGATTCGACAGTGTCAGATTTCTGGCTGTGTCTCTATTACATTGACAAATCCAAGTAGATTGACGAGAAGCCACCCACCAATGAACTCAACTGCTTTCCCCCCTTATGCAGATTGTTCTCTCGCTGCCCGTAAGATTCAACTCTGCGTAGATATTCATAACTTTTTCTAAATGGTATTCGGAATTACAGATATCCGCTTATTGGTTCAACCTCATTGCATACTTATGCTATTTCTAGTATTTTTCTTGGTTCAGCTTTTATGGCTCCCATGCAAATTTACTCATGTACTACATAAAAACCACTGCGAGAAATAATCGCTTCCAAACGTTTTATGATAACATCTTTATCGGCAATGATCACGTTTAAAAAAAAAAAAATTAACAAGAGATAATCTCCGAGGAGTGAAACGTAGTCGCTCTACCATCACCAACATTCAGAATCAAGGAAAATCATGAAAAATCCAACAAAGACACAATTTCCTACGACTCAGGGTTTAGACTTCAGGAGCAATACAGGCATGACACAGACGAACCAATCGATACGAATGAGGGATTAAAACGTCTCAAAACTTACTTACTCAAAAAATCCTCCCAAAACTGAACAATTTCCCTTCTACCCAACTTTAAAATTGAAAAGAAGAAAAAAGACGAAAGCTTTAACATATAATGGAGATTGACAATCACACCAATCAATGACAAGAAAATCCCACCTGTTAGCATGGAGCTCATACCATCTAATAATGTAATGCCATAGTGAATTACTCTCCAAGGAAAATTTCCATAACCACTAACAAAGAAGAGCTGTCTTCCCTGACATAAGGTGTTTCCAACTGCAAGACTCACTCCATCTTTGGGAAGAGAGAGCATATCCCAATTTACCAAATGATCCTTCTTCCTTCGTACTGCCTTCTCACAAGTAAACCTCATTTTCTCAATTTATTAGTATTGAAATTTCAAAAAAAAAAAAAACTAAGGATGCTGGGACAAGACATGCTTCACTAAATGTACCTCCCACCCTTAGAGAACGTCAAGCTATCCAAAACTCCCACTTAATAACTCTCTCTCAATGGACCCCAAAAGACTCCGCTATATGAATATTGCCGATTGGGAACACAGATACGTAAATGGAAGGTGTTGAATTGGACATCGAAATACACTCACCGACCACTATAACACTATAATCTATCCAACTTACGTTTAATACATGTTGCTACAATCACATCTTCAAATTGGACTTTAGGCTTTCATGTTATCACTAGCCATTGAGCAATGACATGTTAACCTTACTGCCCGAAACAATCTCCAAGACCCTTGAAATTGAGAGCAAATTTACTAGCTTAGAGTCCAGCTGAGACACACAAACCCTACTCCTCCCTATACCAAAGCCATCAACAAGGCCCATGTCACCATGTGGACCATCCTACCCAACAAATTTGCTATCAAAGTAAACAAAAAATGGGAACGATAGATCAGCTTGCCTTAAACCCCTACAAATCTTAGAACTCTACCTTGCTTTTCCATTAACCATGAGGTCCATGACCATTGACCAACATATTGCAAGAGCTGAAGCACCCTTGAATCCTTCTCGATCAAGCTCCAAACCCCTCTTTCGACATGTTCGTAAACTTTCCCAAAACCACTATAAAAGGTAACCTCGCTGTCATATCTCAGACCCTTTATATCCTTCAACTACCTCATTCAATACCAAAACAACATCCAATATATGACGACTCTTCACAAAAGCACCTTGAGCTAGAGAAACAGTATCAGCCAATGTTAGGGAGGAGAAGAGTAGCATTGTGGTATATGCAGAAGGTTCTATACCCTTTTTTACCTTCTTTTTTTTGGTTGGGGAGGGAGAAAATAATTCTCACTTCATTAGGTTCTTGTATGTCATTTCTGTAATCAAAACACAGATTTCAATCTCTTCTGTAGTTCACGTGTGAAAAGAATTGACAATCATTTCAGAAGTTGTGTTGCTGAGATCCATCATCCATCTAGTTCTAAATTTCATATCCCAATTCTGTGCCTTCTCTCATCAGTTGAATCTACTTTCAGATCGAAACCTTTTCAATCCAATTCGAAAAGATAATTAACAACTCAACACCAATTTAATTTTCCTTATGCCATGTCAACTCATAAAAGCACCAAAAACGCAAAGACTTTGTCAGTGTGATTATGCTGGACTCTCATGCTTGTAAGTACTCACCTTTGCCAACAACAACAACAAAAAAAAGGAACTAGTAGGAAACTTATTGTTTATGTAAGTCCATGGATTTTAATACCAAAACACACCAAGAGAGTTCTCAACTGAAAACCGTTTGAGTTGAAACATAGAAATATATAAATTGAAAACGAAACTAATGTCACCATAACATGCAACTTGTTGAAATCAGACCATAAGTACCTTTTCCTTACGGTTGTCAGCCTGAGTGTGAGAGCCAATAATAACGGTGTTATCAGGGAGTTTCTCAAGCCTGCTTTTAAATGTTGTGTATGATTCTGAAGTCCCTACAATGGACTTCTCCGCTTCCTTCATGAACAGAATGAAAGGAGAATTTCTGCTCTCATTACTCACAGCCTGAATAAGAGTAAGAAAACAAGTAATTCAGGAGAGAAACTAATGAGTTGCTGCTAAGCATTAAGCTGAAACACAATAAAACGCAGATATTCTAAAAAACCATAAGCCAACCTCAAATAATGTGTTGATGAGCAACTTGTCCAGATCTTCCGCCCCGGAAGGTTCGAGACGAAGATCATTAACTGGAGAGAGAGTCGAGAGACAGACACCGAGAGCATAAAAAATTCTGAGAATGATAGAAAGCAAAATGGCAGACTACAAGCAAAATAATAGCACATTAAGTCATTACCATTGCAGAAGAATCCGTGACCTCCCTCACAGAGACCCCCAAGGTCAACCCCATCAGGTATCAGTTTATCAAATCTCACACCAATTTTTGACGAGGGATTATCATCAAACCGTAGTACAACCTTCCCTCGATTTCCAAAAGTTGGCCCCCTAAAAGGAATTTATTTTAAGTCATAAACTGTGAGATCATGGCAAATACCACATTACACTGGAACAACATAAACAAAATTAAATCTTTCAGCAGGCATCATTATTCATTAGAGACTACGAATGTAAAACACATTGCACCAAGGAAATAGAGAACAAAAATAGATTAAGGGTGGAGAAATAACAGCGAGGCGAGAAAAGATTCACAGGAGTCTTCAAGAAAATTGGCCACAAGAAGAAGCAACGGAAAGTGGACATCCTCATGAGAAGTGACTAAGTTCAAACTGTGATTTGAATCGTCTGATAGGTTGGGAGTCAAATGCCTGTCTTAAGTTTTTCTCATGTGCAAAAGAAAAAATTGTTCTTTGACTTGTAAGACGCGAATGAAAAAGGGAAAGGAAAAACAGAAACTGATGAAAAGCTATTGTTGAAAAATATACCTCAAAGGTGATGCTGTGGAATATAAGCTACCAGAACCAGAGCCCATGAATCTTACTTTGTCACCTAAAAGTTTCACAATGACAAAATAACAATTATAGAGCCAGTATTAAAGGTATAACACAGTTCTAGTATGAGAAGAGGTTGAAAGTTGAACAATGATAATATCCTGACGTAAAACCTGGAGCACCATACCTGCTTTAAACAAAGGACTCCTAGATGCACCAGAAGAAGAGGGTACGGCGTCATTTTCCACTTTTGGTTGGGACTCCATGCCATTAGAAGGAACAGTTGTAGGGCTAGGAGTATCTGCTTCAATTGCTGACGGATCCATGCTTGTAGCAAGGTCAATCGCTCCAGCACTTAGCTTGTCGGTATTGCAGGATTTTTCTGCATTATATCCCTCCTTCAGTAGCTCTGCTTCCTTCGATGATAAACCCTACAACAACCCATAGATGATGACAGTTGGCTATTAATCTTTAGATTTTTGAGACAGGTGAGCAGGCTCATAACCATGAATGTCCTAATGATAAACAAACTTCCGAATAAGGTTATAACAGGAACTGGTTCTTCAAATGCCACGATGCAAACAATTAAATAAAGAATATAATGTTCTTTTAGAAACAGTTTCAGAGATATTTATCTTACACCCAAGAATGAATGGCAATCAAAAATAAGCAATTTAGCCCCAAAGTATCTCGCAAGTGCCTTTGCTAACATCTCCTGATATATCTCCGATCCTGCCAAAGGGAAAAAGATTCAGATCTGAAACTTAACCTTTTCAAGTACACAAACACATTCCACAAATGAATAAACACTTCAACATACTCACTAACCTGCAGGACCAGAAAGCAAAATCCTGGGGTTCACAGTAGAAAATTCAGAGGTGTATTTCACTTGTTCTTTGTGTTTCAAGTGTATATATGACGCTGCAATCAACACACTTTTTGTGTTTTCACTGCAAGGGGGGAAGAAATAAAACAAGATTCCCATTTTAGTAAATATGTCGGTGAAGTTCCCATTGTCAATGTACCATTCAGCAGCCAAAAAATGGACATAAGAAATAGAAAACTCTACGTGCTCACAGTCTTAAACAAACAACACACCAACAAAAAGCATTTATTTAGTGCATTTTGCACAAAGATGCAGCGAAATGCTAACAATTACATTGTTAACCACTAACTCATCTAAGAGCTTAAACTGTTAGAGAGAAGAGTAACTTTATTATTCACATCCTTAACACTCCCCATCATGTGTTGCCAGCCTCTACCCATAAGCCGGCTGAACAAGCACAAGTATTTAATTATCAGGTAGGCGGTGAGGTTCGAACACAGGATCAACTACCTGCTCTAATACCATATTAGATTGTTAACTACAGAGCGATAATTTTTCTTACTCCCTCTGTCCAATAAAGGATGTCCAAAAAATCACTATCCACACCTCGTAAAATTGGTATGGATCCTTTTTTGATAGATCTCACTTAATTTTATCAGAGTTCTAAAATCATTAAAAATATATATATATAGGGTAATTATCTAATCCGGACTTTTCATTTCCGGACCTCATGATCCAAACATTTTTTTGACGATCTGATCCGTCTAATGTGTTCAGAAGGTGTTTTCAAAGGTCCAGGCGAGAAATTTTCAAGGGTCCAGGCGAGAAATCTTCAAAAAAAAATACCGGGAAGGGCTTGATCCAAGCAGTTTTCGCAAAAAATATATATTTACATTTTTTGCGAAAACTGCTTGGATCAAGCCCTTCCCGGTATTTTTTTTTTTAAGATTTCTCCCGTGGACCCTTGAAAACACCTTCTAAACACATTGGACGGATCGGATTTTCCAAAAATAATTTGCAACACAAAAAAAATCATTTTTTTCTTATTTCCGGGAGGTGTGGATTAGAACTGTGGGCTATATATATATATATATATATATATATATATATATATATATATATATATATATATTACAGATTACAAAATATAGGTAATTTTATGAGGTGTGAACAGTGATTTTTGGGACATCCTTTGTGGGACGGAGGGAGTATTTCTATCCTTAACACAAACAATTGTGGAATGTTAGTGGCAAACAACCTAGAAATGATTGCTAAGTGTGAAGAACCGACGAAAATGATAGCAGACAACAAAGCAATCATTAACATAATAAATACCTCAATACCTGAAATAACAAAATACTGACGCATGAGATGAGTCAAAATACATAAATGAACAAAACCTGAAATGTGAAATGTGTCCATGAACTTTAAAGATCGATCATGGTATAAAGTTGTAAGGTTCCAGAAGTGTGCAACATGTACAAAATATCAATGGCAGAGTTGAAACTAAAGCCCATCTCCTAGACTGAGCTAACCTATGCAGCAAACAGGAAAAGCCGAATATTTACTACTTCCAAAAATGAGACTATACAGTAACAACATATTGAATCCCTGCACTATCAATATCTACATTCTATACGACCTCCGATTCCAAGCAACCATCCAAGGTTGCCTCAACCCTTTCCCAACACTAAAGTAAATGGAGAATGAATTCCAACATAAAACAATGAGTTATAATCAATTACGCAAGCAAGGTAACAATAAGCCTCCTTTTGCTGAGTTATCTATAGTCACACAGGAGACCAAGGAGGCAATCTCATCCAAAAAAAAAAAGGCACCTTCGTTTGCAACCGTCCTCCAAATGCTCTTCAAGAAAGAGTTGAAGTACCAATACAATAGATCTGAACCTCAATAACAAAATGGAAGGATTGTCTCTCGAACAAGAAAGATTGTGTCCCCGACAACTTCCGTACTTTTTCTATTGTGTTCAATACACTTACTTCCCAACTTTTGAATTGTTTACATCATGTAGGTTCGAACTTATGGCTACCCCCAGTCACCCCATCGGGGCAAAGTTAGGAATCCTAAAACAGAAACACACATACTAACGGAGCTTGTTCTAGACATTTCCAATTGGCTACTACCATTACCAACACTATCAATGTGGGTCCATGAAGAGAAGCCAACATTTGTTTCGGTTATGTGGCACACACTTGTAATAACTGATCTAAATTTCATTTCATAGAGTTGCTCTCATTATCACATAAACAGAAGCAACAAAAAGAAATCGTAAAAAGGAAATGTTTTGAACACACATTAAAAGTTGTCTACATGTAAAGAAGCCTAGAAATTGATCGATGAAACTAAAATGAAATTATAGTCATCAACTCTAAAGCACGCATGTAATCAAAAGGCCCAACCAAAAGTCGTTATGTTAAATAAGTCAACTTCTTTACAGAATAGTAAAAATGGTACTAAAAGTGAATAAGACCACAACAAGACAAGGTCTAAAAATAAAATTAGATACTCGTAATTACTAAAATTGTTAAACCATCCAACTCAAATCCACTAGGCAATGAGTGGAGAGGCCCCTAGACTCATAGACTAGTTTGGGAGGTCACAATTAAGCTATGATGTGGGAAAAGTTCTAACACTCCCCCACACGTGCAACTGGGCTCACAAGCATAGTAGCAGGATCCTTCTAAAATGGGTGCGCTCCCGAGACGGAAGCTTGCTCCCATTCAGATGGGAACTCGCTCCTAAATAGGATGGAAGCTTGCACACCAACCTTAAGGATGAAATTCTCACTTCTATTTCCAAATATACGCAAGGAAGAAGAAAAAGAAAAAAGAAGTAAGAAAGATTTAGGAATCTCTCTTTCTCGTCTTGCATTCTACTACTTATATACGTGTTTATATTTGGCATAAAAAATCCAATGGGATGTCATTTCTCATTTGTTTATATATATAAAAGGTGTATACACGCCCCCTTTGCAACTATAAAATATATGTACAATACATATTAACATATATAAGCTTATAGAAAACTTCTAATAACGGATCCCTTAAACTGCTAAAGTGTGGACCTCAACTTTCCCGATTGAATTTTGAAGATCTGAACCGTTCAATGTGTTTAAAATGTGTTTTTAAGGGTCCACGCGGGGAATCATAAAAAGAATGGCCGGAAAGGGCTTCATTTGAGCAATTTTTCATAAAATATATATCCATGGTTTGTATGGAAAACTGCTCGGATAAAGCCCTTCCTGGTCATTTTTTTTTATGATTGCTCGCGTGGACCCTTAAATACACGTTCTAAACACATTGAACGGAACGGATCATCGAAATTCAATCAGGAAAGGTGAGAATGTGAGGGATCTTGCACTTCAGCAAAGTAAGGGATCCCTTAGGAGAAGGGGACTATATAAGCTTGTCCATATATATATATATATATATATATATATATATATATATATATATATATATATATATAGGATCAAGACGAAATGAAGTACAATCCTGGCGCAAAGAGAGGGGGAACAGCCGAACCGGTCAAGAGTCTTACCCAAAGTGTCCAAAAACCTAACTTGATGACATGTCAAAGTATCCACCTCAAAACCACATGGCAATGAGTGAAGAGACCGTGAAGGCTCGTGTACTAGAATCGAAAGTCATAACCAATGGATGTGAGACAATGTCTAATAATATCAATATCTCATTACCAAATGACGACTAACTCTAATTCCTAAAGTACATATAACCTTTCAGTATACTGCTTACAGGTTCAGTAAAAACAACCTTTAAGGTTAGTTTTTTGCAATAAGTATACTGCTTCTGTTACAATGAGTACTGCTAAGTTGCAGTATGTTTGAAGAGAATACAAAATTCTCTTGTTTCTCTAGGTCCATCAAATGCTCTGCAACTCACATCCAAGTATCCAACAATGCCCACATTTGGGCAAGAGAATGTTCGAGCACCCCAATTTCATCATTCTTATTAACCCTCCGTGCTAGCAAGATGATCACTGCATTGGTTAGCCTCTCTCAGGTTGCTTGATGAAATAGGACCATCACTGCAAAAGCATCCTCAAGTCTTCCACTGAGGAATTGGAGGAAAGTTCCACAAATGCTTCCACCAACAAAACATCTAAACTCTCGGATTTCATAATTCCGCAGTGGTTCTTATACCTAGAAACCCTTTTACACAAACCATTATCACTTTCAAGTCAATCCCCGCATTTATTGAAGCAAACTCACCTTAGATTCTCCACCTGAAGTTTTAATGTTTAGCATTTCTATGACAAGGAGAATATATGCTGACCTCTCGTCTCCTGCATTTACCATAGCAACCATTCTCCATCTAATTGATGCACCTCTAAATTCCATCTTTTAGAGGGAAACTCTAATGAATGGATGCCAAAGAGAGGGGCATGCATTGCACATACACAGCATATAAGCAAACAACTCAAAATACAAAATCGACAACGAAAAGAGACAATTATAAAAATAAAAAATAAAATAAATAAATAAACCAATCCAGACTATCTATTAAGTCCAAAGAGCCAGTTGAACAGCTTCTTGCCTCCCCAACTAAAGCAAATAAAAAAGTTCACTAGTCCGACTTCATCTTAGCAGTGAAATTCCACTCCTGAGGAAACCCGATATTCCCATCGCTTGAACAAAAGAGACAAAAAGAGGGCAGTTTTCCAAGCAGTGGATGCCTTTTTATCAACCCAAATATCTCACCAACTACCACATACATCACATTCCATTACTGGTCGATGGAGTGCACCAAAATTTCAGGTTGGAAGTAGCTGTTTTTGGTGTGGAACACCAGGATCTCCACGTGTTGCCTTGCAAGCAACGAATAACCCTTAGAGGATGGTTTGTCCCAAGAAGCAATTCATTTCAATCTCAATCTTCTAAAGCATCCTACACCTACCCTTACTAATGGAAAACCTATTCAACTGATCGGCCAGCCCACAACAACCTACACCTACCAATGCCAGACAGCCTCTGGAGAATATAATGTTGATAACCAAAAACCTCACGTATTCCACCACCATACATCATCTATATAACACAACAGATTCTAGGAAGGACAAAGGACTTAGCGCAACTAGATGCCATACACCAAATGGCAAGCAAAAAGTGCAATGCAACCTAGATGACACCTTTTTCCTTCCACAAATATATAATAAAACTTCCCCACGTCATCTATATTAGAAATTGAATGAATTTCAAATCATCATCCACATATCTGCAAGTCTCAATAAGAACATCATCAAGGCCAAAGTCAAATTTATTAACTTCAAACTTGCTTGGAAAGAGTGTTGGAAAATCGTGCACCCGTATAATAAAGAATCAAAATAAGACGTTAAAAAGCTTTTCTTTCCTGTTTTTATTAATTACTCTATGAAATGTTGACATACTGCTTGACAAATTTGTAAGACTAACTCCAACGGACATTATAGTTGCTGAGACACAATAAATATTACATAGTTACGAAAAAACCTTCATACCTTAGATAATATGGGAAATTTTCAAACGAAACTTCTATTTCTTTGCCGTCAATAATCCCTGCATGGATGTCTTCTTTGAATGCCGCACATCTCAAGGACATACCAGATGTTGATGCTGGCAATGAATCCCTGGTCCACTCGTTTCTTTCTTCAAATACCTGCTTACATACACTTCTACTCAATACGAGGTCACAAAACAACAAAGGCTTTTGCAAACAATTCAGCACAAAGTTACATTACATTGCCTGCCTCTATGACAGAGTCTAGGTTGGCATTGATAGAAAGCATCTTGCTTGTTGCTCCAATGTCAGCAGCTTTGTCACTCTCAGCATCTGTCGTTGAGTTCACTTCCAAGCCATCTAGATCAACCTCCATACTATCATGCACTGTGGGAAGAGGTGGCAGCTCAGCCCCTTGCAGTGCTTTACCAGTTGACTGAGCAGTAGATTTCAATCGCGACAAATCTTGCCTCAGGCTTGAAAGAGATGCCAAAATTGAAGCCCCAGCCACAGCTGACGGATCCCCTGCCCTCCTTTCAACGTGCATCAATTTACCCACTTTACTCTGAACCTCTGTACCAGCAACTGCCGAGGGGGTCTTGACAACCTCACTCAATAGTTGTTGGAAAATCTATATGGAGCAGAATTAAGGAAATGTCTTACGTTAATCAATCCATACACACGCACACATAGAGAAGACGTTAAGGAGTAAAAAAGTAGTGAGGAGTAAAAAAGTAGTTGAGAGGTCCCCAGAAATTTTTAAAACCAGTCAAAAAGGCACACAGAATGGAAGTGATGGATACATAAGCATGGTTCCCTGAAACACCAAAAACCACTTCATCGCCTGAATTGAGGACACAGCTGGTTCCCTTCCTAATCATCTTCCCATTTACTTGCAC
The DNA here is from genome assembly GCA_020921065.1 of Vaccinium darrowii. Taxonomy (NCBI): domain Eukaryota; kingdom Viridiplantae; phylum Streptophyta; class Magnoliopsida; order Ericales; family Ericaceae; genus Vaccinium; species Vaccinium darrowii. The sequence goes on from CM037159.1 coordinate 35,492,909, forward strand.
GGATCCCTTACTCCCCTTGCTCTCAAGGAGGGCAACAGAAGTGCCTTCGCGCTGATCATTTCCACAAAGAATCAGTTAAAACTGGATCAAACGCAAGCAAAATCATAACACACACAAAAAAAGGAACATATGTAATAGACCATCTTATCAAATCAACATCTGCATGTATGTGCCAACCGAAAATTCAAATAAACAAAAGCTTGGCATCAAGAAATACAAACAATATGTCAATCAACAAATCTTGGCATCAAGAAGTACCTGTGTGTTCTTAATCACGCATGAAAATGCACTATTGGTTTGGTCTTTCAGTACAAGATTCATGTTTCTGTTCGCCCCAACAGTGAATTGTGATATACAAATAGAAACATTCGAATTCTGCAGTTGGATATACACCAAGTTAATGCGCACACACACAACAACGACAATTAAAACTTGCTTCTTTGTTACCTGCATATTAAAACCCCGAAAAACAAAAAGCTCAATTTTTCAAACTTCAAACCTGAGCATACTGCGACAAAAGCCGACACCAAGGAGTTGAAGTTTCAAAACTCGGGTTCTGCTTCTGATAAGCTGCCCATGAAGAGAAAGAACTCCTCGGTTTATCCACCACAACAGGCGAAGAACCTCCAAAATACAACAACTCAACTCAGTCTCACACGAAAATAAACTTAACAACTGAACACAACAATACAGTGTATATAAACATTTCCATCACCAGCTATCCGGGCCAGCTGCGCTTCATCTCGAACCAATCTCACTGTTCACTAGCGAGGCCAATTAAAGCCTGGCCAAAGCCCCATATGGACTTCAAAACAGGATTATATGATATCCTATGCATACAGAAAATAATCCACTTATACCTTCGGCGATCGGGGTCGCTACAGAAACCGCTTGAGCCACTTCCTCCTCTTTCACCGCTTCGCCGCTGACTCCGCCGCCTCCGTCATCGTCGACCGTCGGCGGATCAACAGTACCGCATTCCGTTGGATCCACCACCGGCGGTGAGCACAACTCCTTGGAATTCTCCGCCTGTGTCGATTTCTCCGATGCACTTCCGTTGTCGACCTGAAATTCAATCAAGAAACTGCGGTTTTCAATCGGAAAAATAGAGTCTTTGAAGAAAATGCCAAAAACAAGAACGAGAAGAAGAGGGAGAGAATCGAATCGACGGCGGACCTTTTGGCGCTTGGGCGACGTGGATTTATCTTCCGACGAAGACGATCTCTTGCTGTTACTGCCTGAGATAGATCCACTTCGTCTCGTCGAAACCATGTCTGATGAGTAGTTCGTGCTCTCCCTTGGAAGCTAGAGAGAGAAACTATCAGAGGGTGAGAGAGAGAGACAGCAATAAGTGAAATACATATACACACACACACACACACACACACACATATATATATATATATATATGGTTTTCCCCCTTTTTGTTGAATTTTGGTTGGTGCACGGAAGTAAAATAACGCTGGATTTATTTCTTTTTCCTCTTAAAATAATTACTCCGTACTTTTTTTTTATATATAAGTACAAAGGATATTCTCCCTCTGCCTTTTCAAGTCATCCTATTGAAATCCGCGTAATTTGAAACTCTTAAAAAAACATATTTCTTTGTATAATTTTTAAGAAAAAATTATACCAAATTAAAGTGTTCATTGAGTATTTCAATTTGGTACAAAAAAACTTAAAAACATACTACAGAAATGCTTACACGTTTTCCAAAGCTATCATTTAAAAAATGACAAGGGAGTAGTACATTTCAAGGTGTCACAACCTCGACTACTCCATTTTATTTCCTTTCTTCCTAAAAAATGCCATTACACAATCAATCAGTTTATATGCATCTCAACTATGGAGAAAAAATAAATTAAACGGGAGGAGAGATCGTTTAGTGCTCTTGGGAAACCATTATTAAATACGTATACTGTCGTAGATCATGTGGAGCATAGAAGGAAAATAGGAAACGAAATAAGAGATTATTCAGTGCGCTCGGGGCACAAATTAATTTTTCAAATGGAAGTTTTTTTATAGATGACTACTACTTTTATTTATCAATCTCCGCCTTCAAGGGGATATTAACCACCATCTGGGCAGTTATTTCTTTGATCTGTTTAAAGCAAACAATCGTAGAAGCATGGAGGAAGCTCTAGTTGTTGTTCCTCAACTTATTTCGGATTCCATAAATTCTGACCTTATCCGCCCTATTTCTGATGGGGAAATTGAATTAGCTGTGTTTTAATTGGGGTCCTTAAAAGCCCCTGGCCCTGATGGATCCCCAGGTTTTTTTCTACCAGACATACTGGGAAACGGTCAAGGAAACAACAATTAGTGCTGTAAAGGGTTTCTTTGAGTCAAACTTCATTCTTAAAGAGCTGAATGTGACAAATCTCGTGCTTATCCCCAAGACCCCTTCTCCTGAGTCACTAGCACAGTACCGACCTATCTCTCTCTGTAATCTCAGCCTCAAGATCATCACAAAGATGTTGGCTAATCGATTCAAACTCATTTTGAATAAAGTCATTCCCCCCCCCCCCCCCCCCCCCCCCAACAAAACAATCTGCCTTTGTTCCGAGTAGACTTATTCAAGACAACATCATCATTGCTCATGAGGCTTTTCCATCATATGAAAAATAACCGTCGTGGGGGACAAACTCATATGACTATCATGTTGGATTTCAACAAAGCGTGCGATAGAGTTGAGTGGGACTTTCTGCAAGCGGTGATGCAAAGGATGGGTTTTCATGAACGATGGATTCAATGGGTCATGCAATGCATGTGTCTCTACGGTCAGATTTCAAATCTTTGCTAATGGAGAGAAACGAGCCAACATAAATCCTTCTAGGGGGCTCCGACAAGGCGATCCTTTGTCCCCATACTTGTTCCTACTGGTGATTGATGTTTTATCCAGATTGGTGACTAAAGAAGTGGAGGAGAGAATAATTTCAAGTATCAAGCTTAAGCCTACTTGCCCAATTCTGTCCCACTTATTTTTTGCGGATGATGCAATATTCTTTTTGAAAGCCAACAATGAAGAATGTGGCCATATTCTGCGTGTTTTGGATATCTACAATACTGCATCGGGACAGTTTATCAATTTTAATAAATTTGGGATAAGTTTATCTTCCAATGTTTCTCCGGGACAGTCGAAGGATCTCTGTGATTTTGTGGGAATGCCATTGTTGAGTAAATCTGTTAAATACTTGGGATTACCTGCCTTATTGGGACGGTCTAAGGTAGAGGCATACAATTTTCTTTTGAAAAAAAAAACTCTCCATAAACTTCAGGGGTGGAAACAAAAGCAATAACACAAGCGGGAAAGGAAATTATGATCAAGTATGTTGTACAAGCTATCCCAAGTTATGATATGACTTGTTTCCTCTTACCTAAGAAGTTTTGTGATAAACTTAACGGCTATATTTTCAACTTTTGGTGGGGTGGAGATCCTGAGAATAAAGAAATTCATTGGACTTCATGGAATCGAGCCACACAATCTAAAATTCAAGGTGGATTAGGTTTCCAGGATTTTAAAGCGTTCAACCTTGCCATGCTTGCTAAACAAGGTTGGACTCATATTGGGGTAAGTTTATGAAGGGGTTGTATTTTCCCAATTCAGATTTTCTCCATGCCTCCAAAGGAAGACAAGCATCTTGGGCTTGGTCTAGCCTCATTCAAGGGAGAGAAATTCTTCTCAAAGGAGTTCGGTGGCAAGTTTCTAATGGTTCTTTAATACATTTTTGGACTGATAAATGGCTGCCTTATTCCAAGGACTTCATGGTTCACTCAGGCCAACCACCAGATTGCCCGGTGGAGTTTGTTGCTGATGTCATTGATGTTACAACTTTAACTTGGAAAGAAGAGCAGGTAAGAGCTATTGTCTCTGAGGAAGAAGCTGAGGCAATCCTAAATATCCCAATCTCTCACTCTGGAAGACTGGATTTCTTAGTTTGGCACCCCAATCTTAGTGGCCTCTACTCAGTGAAAACAAGCTATCATTTGGCTTTGACTAAGCAAACTTCTACTTTACCCCCTCAAGCGTCATCATCTTTCCAGCCTCCTCTAGAGATCTAGAAATTTATTTGGAATCTAAACGTCCCACCGAAATTAAGGCATCTCTGGTGGAAAGCTTGTTGTAACCTGTTGGCGACCAAGGAGAATCTTCATAGACTTAAGTGCATTCCTTCTCCATTGTGTACAATCTGCAACCAAGAAAAGGAGTCAACGAAACATCTCTTTTTTCAATGCGGATGGACTTTGGCAACATGGTTTGGTAGCAATTTAAGATACAAAGTGGATGCTAAGGCAATCTCGTCTGTTATGAAGTGGGACCATAGCTGTTATGGAAAGCTTGAATTCAGCTAAAGAGGGCTGTGATCTCATGAGCAAATGTGTTGGTTTGTGTTGGCAGATTTAGAAAGCGAGGAATGAATGGATGTTTAGTTTAGTTCTGGTTGATCCTCATGTGTTTTGGAGAAGGCTGCTTTCAATTGGAGGGAGTTTCAGGCGAGCAGAGAAGGGCACAATGGAACTGAGACTGTGGAGGGACTAATGAACACGAACTTGACTGATAGCTGGACTCCCCCTCCCGTTGGCTCGGTGAAAATAAATTGTGATGTGGCCATGGTTAAGGGAAGCAATCAAGCTGCTATTGCTATTATTTTGAGGGATCATAGACGCCTTATTCTGGATGGTCGCACTTCCAAGGTTAGAGCTTCCTCTTCTCTCCAAGGTGAAGCTCTTGCAGTTCGTCTAGCGGGATCCATGCTCCTCCCTACCCATCATAATCTGGCCTCCATTGAGAGTGATAATCAAAGAATCATTAAGCTTTGTTCCACTGAGAATGTGCTGCCTTGGGACTGTACCACTATTATTGATGACATCAAAGCTCTCTCTCACTTGGCTCTTTGCTCTTTTTCTTGGGCTCCTAGAAATTGTAATAGAGTAGCGCATTGGATAGCCTCCCATTGTCTTAACGGTACCTTTCCCCCTGATTGGGTTTCTAACCCACCGCCCCCTCTCTTTCAAGCATTTGTAATTGCGATGCCTTGTTTGAGGTTTTTGATTTATAGAAATGTATTTCAGTTCAAAAATAAAAAATAAAAAATCTCCGCCTTCAACAATCAACAAGATTTATTGATCTCGCAGTATATGACAAATTCTATTCGCATCCCACTTTTTGCTTTGTAAAACCTATTAATTGTTTTTTATGTTTAGGACAAAATTGCCCTCATGTGTAATGACCGTGTTACCACTTAAATTGCTACATATGAGCACATACCTGAAATCCTAATACATTACTTCTAATTTTCTAAAATACAAACCACCATACACCCCAATACAACACATCTTCTATGGCGACGTCCCTCTCCCGACGACCACGCTAGAGACCGGTCAACAATTCTTCTCCATTTTTTCCCTAAGAGTATCGAAATAAAGTAGTGAAAATCAGAGCAATCCCTACTAATTTTTCTTCTCTAAGTATCTTCATTGTAAGAGTAATTTGATGCAACTCCAATTCCTCCCAAATTCCTAATTATTGTCAGCATCATCCGAGAGCTTAACACACCATGGTAGCGGAGGAAGAAGTTGGCGGCTTAGACATGGTAGTTTAATTGGCCGGGAGTCCAAACCATGTCAAGTGGCAAGCCCAAACCTAAATTTGATCAATTCGTTGTCTCGGCCGTTTCAGATTTTGGGTTTTAAAATATGAAAATGGCATATAGTTTCGGGTATAAAAATCCAATATACATTCAGATATTAAAACTTGAAAATAAGAGATTTTCGGGTATTAAAATCCAAATTCGGGTTTTAAAATCGAAATTCGCTAACATTTTTCGAGACTGTGTATCAAGAATTGTGCAGCAAGCAAAAAAAATATTTATCTTTTAGGTTTTCCTGGTCTCTTTGGTGGGGGAGGTGGTGGTGGTGACAGTGATGGAGGTTGTGACGGTGGTGGATGTGGAGGTGGTGGAGGTCGCGATGGTGGTGGGTGGTGGAGATCATGTGGTGGTGGAGGTAGTGGAAATTGTGGTGGCAGCGGCGGAGGTGTGGTGTTTTACTTTTTGGATATTTGTTTAATTTGTGGAAGAGTGTTTGGGGAATAAAGGAGTAATGGACATATTGGAAAGTTTTTTTAATTTTATTTGGGTTGTATTTAGCAAACTCTTTTGCCACCTCTTGGTGGGTTGTATATAATACAATCATACAAACATTTTTATGCACACACAAAAGTGAGTATATGTAAGTGTTTGTACATATGATTGTGTGTAATTATAAATTTATGGATATAACAATTGGGTTGTATGAAGCAAATTATGGGATGCTAATAATAAAAGTTGCCATAGTGTACAGAGTGACCTACCATGCTAACTCCATTTATTTGAATGCTCGTAATCTTGTGTGAATTTGATAAAAATGCCTATCTACCTACCCATTGACTCCATCAGCTGAAAAAGCCAATTATAATCTCATGTTAAATTTGATAAATGAGCTTGGAATTTATATGTATATGTATTTTGATTTCCCAAATCGATATGTATGCTTAATTGCAATAGTTTAACCTGAAGTTAGATAGGAATGTATTTTGATTTCCCAAAATAAGATTGTTTATCTTATTGTGGCTTTTTGAGCTTTTGGATTTTATATTTTGTGTGGGTGTGGATTTACTTTTGAGACTTTTTAAGAAAAAAAGTCAAAAAAATCAATAAGAAAAATGGGCCTTAGTACCCTACGTTCTAATTTATAATCTGGTTTTATTTATTGTAATTCTCATAATCTCTCCTATCATTCAAAAAGAAGAGAAACAAACAAAAAAACTAAGGCTCTATTCTTTCGTCTTTTGGGTTTTACGTGCTTTGTTTGTCCTTTTCTAAATTTTTGTTAGATGTGCGATATATATTTTTGAATTAATCACCTGTCTCGACGAGAGGAGTCTAAAAGTTAAAAAATTATGATAAAAAAAAGTTCACTAAAGTCTAAAGACGAAAAAATTATCAAACAATTGTTTTTTTTTTTCTAAAGTGTCGTCCTATATGAACTTTTTTTAACTTCGGTCCACATTTTTTATTTTTTTTTGATTCCCCAAATCGATACGAATGATTAATATCAAAAAATTACGATGACCATTTTAACAAAAAATTACGAAAAATAAAAAAACTCATTTATACAACAAGACAAAAAAATGGCTCCTACCTATTCCGATGTACAACAAAAAAAAGAGAGAGAGAGAGAGAGAGAAAAAGAGACTGGCCCCTACGCTGGATTTAATCGGCGCCATGCAAATTTCCTGCGTAGTTTAGCTTCTTTATCGGGTCTCTTCTAATCTACGCCGCGGTGTCGGAGTCCCCTGGAGTTGTGTGACTGCGATTGTAAAGCTTGGGAACGGATGGCACCTCCCCTAGATCGGCTCCTCCCTATTCTAACTCTCCACACCTTCGTGCATTCTTATTTGGTGAGGTTATCAGAATTAACATGTAGAATTCCAATCGTTCATCTCGTAAAACGCGTAAAAATAATTGTCTGCATAATATGAATTTTATCATAAATTGGTAGGTATGTGAACAAATTATGTTTGTACGTAGCAAACGGTAACAATGTTTTATACTAAGGGGCCGTTTGGCCGCCTCTTTATCAACTTATTGATTTCTCCTTTTTGCATTCTGGGTGTTTGGCAGCAACACCCAGAAACTACTTCTCCAGAAATCGTTTTTCCATTTTTCCATTTAGAAGCCAGAAATCAAAAATAGGTTTGGAGGTGTTTTTTGATTTCTACTTCTCATTTTCCCTTCCAAAACACATTCTGCACATTTCTTCCAAACACTCCTCCCACATCCAAAACTCATTCTGACCAAAAGCCAAAAAACCAAAAAGCCAAAAAGTCAAAAATCAAAAGCTAAAAAGTAGGCTCCCAAACACCCTCTAAAACGATGATTTAACATTAAAAAAAATAAATTGCAACACGTTTAAGAGTCTATCGACGTGCGATCAAACAATTATTTTGGAAGTGGAAGTGATATTGGAAAATCTGGCATGGGCACCGTAGTCGCCGCTTTTGTGGTTCTATCGTAGCTGAAGATATCAGAACCCACGCAATGAGATCAATCCACTACAAATTAGTGGTGGTCAATCTAAAAGTCAAGGAAATGGGGAAATCTCATCTCACACAATGGGAATTGGTCGTTTAATCATGGTGTTTTGGATAGGATTAAGTTATATATTTTCTACCTTTTACCTATCACTAATTCTTTTAATGAAATTTAAGAATAAATAATTATTCTTCTGTTTATAATCTGAGCATTAAATCACAACAACGGCTCCATAGAGAGCTGGGTGGTCAGATGAACAAACAAGGGAATATTTTTTTAGAAAAATACATGTGATATTTTTGGTTTTATTGTTGTTTAGTCTTTTGAACACCCAACCAATTAATGTTGAACACCTAACCCCAAAATATTTGAACATTTAACTCAAAAAAATGAGCCCACAAATTAATCCAATAAAAACAACCCAATTAGTCATTAAGAAAATCATAGAAGAAAAAGAAAAAAAAAAATTGACTCCAAAAAAGAACAAAAAGGAATCTGGTTGATGGGATAAATGATTGCTCGGTTACTTGATAATAATGTATTTGTTACCGTTGATTATGAGGTTTCAAAATATAAAAACTTGTTGAGAGCAATTTTAATATTTTATATTCTACTATGTGTTATGAACTTTTGCATGCAAAATCTATATAGGATATAGGATGCCCATTTAAAAAGTTCGTCTCAGACCCTCGAAACTTTTGAGGCTCTGTGGGTGGCATTGTTGATGTTAATGGATATATATTTTCTTTTACATATAGTTGTGGTTTCGAGAAGTAGTAGAGATTTCTAAACACCCTTCCTAAGTCGCCATTGTTAAATCATGCTAAACATGGATAATTAATCGAGCTGCACATAAGTTGATCAGACACCCGTACAAAAAAGGAAGAAGAAAATTTTGAATTTTTGTTTAAGATTATGAACAGAACGATGTGCATGAACGGAACATTGATGATTGATCGTAACGGTTGCAATTTTTAACCGATACGTGGGTGCATGTAGGCTAACAAAGATGGGCTGTGTGGGAAATTGCAAGAAAGCTGGATTCTGGTAATATAAAAATCTTGCTTTTTTGTATTTTAATGATGTTTATGGTAACTCCTTGAAAAGTTTTAGCTTTTAGATAAACAAGCAGTAAATCTTAAAGAATTGAAATAACTTTTTGAACAAAAAGAGCACCATAAAGGACCAGAAAACACGGGAAATGTTGGTCGGAAAATATTTTTGGAATAGTAAATATTTTGTAAAAGGGTGTCGTTGTGAATTGGTTCGATTTGGAGTCGCGTAATTTGGACGCATTTGTTATGAACAAATACGTCATTTCCGGTTTCGTAGACACCAATTGATCTATAAATAACGTGTCCCTCATTTCACTTTAAAGTGGATTGGAAAAGTAATTTGTCCATGCTTTCATTGTGGCATAACCTTTTAATTTGAGATAATACAAAACATTAGGTGGTTCAACAGACTCACCGATTGTAGTACTGCTTATGTAGAGCGTGCGATCAAGTAATGTTGGAAGATAAACATCCATGTAAATTGTAAGCACCGTAGTGCAAAAAAAATTTGTTTAAGTTCAAAGTGCAACACTCGCCTTGAACATTATTTTGTTTCAACCAATTTTCAGGTTTTGAATTGTGATTTTATTGCATTCATATTATTTTTTGATCACGTTCACACAAAAATAAGCGTATTTTTCTAAAGAATGTTGCTTGACCTTGCTATTTAATCTAAAATATTTTTGGGTCTATATGAATTTTTATAGATTACACAATTTAGCCATGTACTCCGCAATGATGGCTAGTAGTATACTACTATTTGCAAATGTTATTTGTGGGGTTTACACGGATACGGTCGCGCACTACAAGGTCTCCGTTTCCATTGTAGAATTACTCTTGAACAACTTTTTAAAAAATTAACTATGAGAAACCGATGCCTAGGATAAGACGTTGAAATATGAAATGTTAATTTTTTAACTTCTTCTATGATCACGTGTTTATTTGAGGAATAAAAAAAATGAAAGCAATGACAAGTGCTCTGAATGAATTGATATAGAAATATGTTAATTCCTAGGGCTCTTAATGGATTAGAGAAAGAAGTGGACAGGAAGAGAGTTTTTAAATTATCCCTTCCTTTGTTATTTTTTTCTTAATTAATTATTTCCTCTTCTTTTCTCTTTCTTTCCCTAACTTTTAAACAGATTCAGCTTTTGATCATCACATTTTTATGGGAGTATTAATCACATTTTCAAAATAAACGTGATTGTGAATTGTGATTTTGTAATGGTGGTCATCCTAAGAGTTGATTGTGATAAAATTAAAAATAGTTTACCAGACGTTGTTAAGGATCCGTCATATTCTAATTCTTATTCAGAATATAAGCCCATGCAACAAAAAATGCGTCCGTTGATTTTTACTGGAAACATGGCACTACAAAATGATGGATATAGCAGGTATGGTCAAGCATAATAAATTGTCATGGGATCGAGGAAGAGGTTGTCGCAATGTTTGACAATTCAAAAATGAACCTTCAAATGTTCAAAACGAGAGGAGTCTAAAAAGAAATTTTCTTACACCGTCTGAATTTTTTTAAAATATGTGATTGTGAATTGTGATTTTCTGGTGGTGTTTATCCTAGAGTTGATTTGTGATTAACTTAATAAAAATTGTTTAAGTTTAAAAATAAAACACCATTATCAGGTGATGATTAAAGCATTAAGATAGATTCTATGTGGTCCCTAAAAAAGGGTCTTCTGATGACCGGAAGTCCGGAAGGGTAGCTTTCCAAAACTTATCGATAAATCAATCAAAAAAATTGAATATTGATTGTGCATTTTTGTCTTGAGCCAAAAAATGGTTTGGCACACAAGATAGAGAATTATTTATCTCAAGATAAACGTACTACAACCGTGCGCTGATCAATAACTTACCAACATCATTTTCAGCTTGATTGATGTTACCGCGGAACACTAACAAACCAACGGCTCGTTCGGCTGCTGCATTTGAGGGATATAAGGCTTGGGCCTCAAGATGAGTAATCTCAGGCCTACAACTAAGCCTTGATTTGGAAGCAAATTGGTGAGGGGTATAAAATACAGCCCGAGTTAAATAGTGAGGAGAAATAAGATCGTATGGGATTTTATTGCATTTGTTCTATACAAAACATGGTAAAATTATGTGACTGTCCATTTGTTCTTAAGAGAGTGTGAACCTCTGAAAGTTGTATAGATATCAATATTAAGCCATTCTAATATATGAGGGGGAACAACGCTTTGGTGTGGACTTGCTTTGAGGTGCGCTCACATTTTGCTCTTCCCAGGTTGCCAAAACTAGAAACTTCTTGTTACATTTCAATTAGCCTCTGTATCTACTAACTGTAAGGTCAAAAACGTAAAATGCTCGGACACAACCCTCCATGTTTATAAACTTCCGATAGTTTTGTTTAGTAGTTTTAGTTTAGTTTTGGAGATAGGAGAAATAGAGAGAGAAATGATGGTAATGATTACAAAACAAAACTAAAACTGTGAAACGAATAAGGCCACAAACTCTCTAATCAGTTTTTTTAAGAGCAAATCCTGAAAATCCATGCCTGCCAAAATCAGACACATCTATTTCGAACAAACTGCCAAAGACAATTCAAGAAACAACATTCAAAGAAGTGTACACAAAATCCAAGACAAAGCAGAGAAGGTGTCTTTTGCTTTCATACAATTTGCTCTCTCTCTCTCTCTCTCTCTCTCTCTCTCTCAATACAATTCAGCATTTAAAATTTTTTGAATTGCTAACCAATTACACCTAAACGTCTTAAAAAACAAAAACCAAAGTAGGCAAAAAAATTAAACTAGTATTTACCTTTTTTTTTTTCCCTTCCTTTGTTTACTCTTTTCACTTAATCTTTATTGGATTTCATATGCAGTTAAATTGTACGGTCAATCTGTCAGATTACATTGCATAAATATGGGAAAGATGAATAGTATATTTGGTGTGATATCTCCCTCTGTCCCATATTTGTTGTCCACTTATACTATTTAGTATTTACTGCACCTAAAAAAATTGATTATATTTTCAAATGTATAAAGTTATATATAGTCCATATCGATCTTATTTGATAGTTCTCGATGAATACTATTAAACAAAGTTTTCAAAATTATAAAAAATATTATAGATTGAAATATATAAGCAATCAAAAAATGACACGCATACCCGTAGATGGTCAAGAAATTCGGGATGGTGTACTATTGTTTATCTGTCCAAAAACGATAATGACACACTCGATCATGCGATAATCCGGGAGTTTTTGTGCATTATTTTTTTAATCAAACTTCAACTTACACACGTATTGCGTGTGCCCCGACCTCCAATATTAATAAAGTGAGCAATGCATATCATGGGGCAGCCACTCTGCCATTTTAAGGCTTTTCGTAGGGCCCCCAAATCCGCAATGCCACTTGTTAACACAAAAAGTTTCAATATGTTGGAAATTAACTTCCAAAAATTTTATATCTTGATTAATAACGTCTCTTTTACGAATAAAATTTGTAGTATAGAGAGAGGTAGGAACTTTTTGAGAGTTTCTCTTTCTAGATAGGATCTCCTTCCCCCACCTCTTTTTGCTGCCTTTCTCATTCTCTTCTCCCCTTCCTAGGGTGCTCCTCCCTCTCCATCTTCTTCTCTCCTTCTCCTCTCCTCGATCTATGGCTATGAAGTGGTTCCAACACCGTTTTGTGTGTGTGTGTGTGTGTGTGTTTGTTTGTTTGTTTGTTTCTTGTTGTTTTGGTGAGGGTTAATAATCTACTTGCCCTCCCAACTATTCCATTTTTAGTTACTTCCTCCTCTAGCTACCGCCTACCGAATGATTTTACTTCCCCCTTTAACTATCCAGTTTTTACCCAGTTAATCCAATCAACTAATTTCCATCCAATTGATGGATGGAAAGCATAACCCCAAGGGTACACATGTCCATTCCCTACCAATATATGTATATATTGTTACGTATCCCCTCTTATTCTTCCCCCAGTTCGTCTCTCTCTGCGCGCGCACGATAGCAAAGAGCAATGGCAGCAATCCCAGTTCTGGCCTCCTCATGCAACAACTCAAACCCCAATATCAATCCTAACCAACGGTTTTGTGTATGCGAGCAAAGGTCTCCATTAAAGACCTCTTTCAGCCAAAGAGAACCCAGGAATGGAAAAACTGCAGTACGAACTACAAGAAAAAATTACAGTCCAAATGCAGTTTGGACTAATAAAAAAATGCTGCAAAAAACAGTCCAAATGCCTTATGGATGGTGTCTTAGGCTGCCACTAGAAGATATGTAAAATTGTTTTCCAAAAATAGTCCAAATGCCTTACGTACGGTTTTTGGGAGGGAAGGGTGGAATGTCCAGATTACCCTTGTTTAGTTTAGGGGTTATGATTTCCACCCATTAATTGGATGAAAATTGGTTGATTGGATTAACTGGGTGAAAATTTGATAGTTAGAGAGGGAAGTAAAGCCATCCAGTAGTTGGAGGGGGAAGTAACAAAAAATGGAATAGTTGGAGGGGCGTGTCCTCTGTAATAATTTGTTATTGATTATGAATATATATTTATGTTTGCTAAAAAAAAAAGGATTTACTTTTTTTTTTTTTAAACTAGAGCATTGGCTGCTTTATTGGTCAACCTAAAGGATTACTTGAAAAGTACAAATGGATTGTTTTTTCTTTGGAGTTGTACAATCAATAAATTAGTGTTTCTCTATTTTTTTAATCATCAAGGATACATTTTGAATTAATAAATGTGTAAACACAAAGAGCCTCCACCAAAATTTGTTCTAGGCCTCCAAGCGAATTGGGCTTTACTCCGAGATCATCCCATTAAAAATTGTAATAGGCTCCACAAGCTCCTTAAAGCCATAATGTTTCTAAACTGATGAGTCTGCTCCCACTAAAATTTCTCAAATGAAAGCCCAAGAGGCATCAAAAGATTGTTATTTTCACCCACTATATATCAATATTTCATTTTTCTGGGGGTTTCAATGTGAAGTTACAATATTATGTGATTTTTTTTTTTTAATTTTAAATATGAACGTAAATCTACATGAAAAAGATAAAAACAAGCAGTATAACTAAAGTGAACGTGAAAATTGAATATTAAATCAAAATTCCTTTTATTTGATGAGTTTTGATAAGCAAAATTTTAAAATCGTCGGTCACCTTTTTTTTTTTTTCCTTTCCCTTTTGCCTTGCTACAGGTATTAATTGGAGGTTACGGAGTTTGTAGCTCGAATGGAAGCAAGACTTCTTCTTTGCAAGGAGAGTGGCAGGCTAACCACTGTAAGGACTTGAAATTTTATATAATTTTTTCTAAAGTTAACGTTGGGGAAGTGTGAGGAAATGAAAATAGAGTAATATAGGGTCAATGGGAAGTTAGTATTGCATTTGGGTCTTTGTGAGATGCATTATGAACATGAGGGGTGTTAGTGTGGTTTGTGGGAGTATATATACATATGTATGGCTGATTTTTGAGCAAGAAGAACACACTTCTCCTTCCCCAAAACCAACGCCACTTTCTCCCTCTACTCTTCTCCCAAATTTCCTCCATCTCTCTACAAGATTCATACCTCCAAACCTCATTTCTTCAAGATTCAACCTCATTTCCGTCATCTACGCGTGATTTGAAGTCCGGGAAACCTTGGAATCATCTTGGAAGAGCTTGTTTCGGTTGGGTTTTGCTAGGACAAGCTAGGGCTTTCTCATCTCTCTTCATTGGAGCTAAACCCATGAGGTAGGGAACCCATTTCTACCTCCTCTAAGTGTATATGGTTTGAATTAATGCATAATGTTCATATCTCTCCTTGATTTTCTACATAACTTTCATACCTCCATGGAAATTGGGTTTGAGCTTGTGTAATCTTGATTCTCCATAATTTGTTGGATTGGTCTTTGATTGGGTGTTGAGACATGCTATAATAATGCTTTGTTGTGCTTTGGAACCTCCATTTTTGCCTTGGATTGAAGCCCCTTTCATTTTGAACAAGCTGTCAAAATTTCACTCGAAACCCGTTTGGATCGATCCAAACATAAGTTGGATCGATCCAAAACAGTCTGATGGTGTTTTGAACCATTTTGGATCGATCCAAGATTGTTCGGATCGATCCAAAACCTTCTGTTGGCTCCCGGATCATTTTGGATCGATCCAAACATCTTCGGATCGATCCAAACTCCTCTTGTTCAGGCAGATTATTGAACCAACTTCGCGGGCACGTCCCGGCTTCGTCCGAACTCCGATTGAGGTGATTCTTGAACCGTTGGAAAGCTCTATGAGTCTACTTTCAAACTCAATTGATCTCATATTCATAGCCTTTGTATTTTGAGAGATATGTGCTTTTACTATCAGCGTGTCGTAATTTCTTGAGATTTATAACTCCATTTTTATGTTCCATTGCTCCGGGCCCTCATTGGTCCTTTCAAAGCTTCTCATATTGACCTCTAAGCGGCGGTAACCTATCATGGTGCATTTCATGTTTTGTTTTGATTGTCTTGGTTTCTCACGCACTTGGACATGTGCTAACTTGACCATTACCGACACGTTTTGAGTTTTTGGAACAAAGATGATTGTGTGAATGTTTTGGGCACTAAGTTGAACTTATGAGTTGATAAATGGAAATGTAAATGTGAATTATGTGACACGGGGCCCGAAAGGGTATGCCCGGAGTGACACGGGGCCCGAAAGGGTATGCCCGGAGTGACACGGGGCCTTTATGGTATGCCCGGAGTGACACGGGGCCTATATGACATGCCCGGAGAATAAACGAATGATTAAAAGGAATAAGATGTATGTGATAAATGTAAAGGGCACTTGGGTTATTTTAGATGTTTTGGGTATTGGTGAAGTATTGTGAAATGAAAAGTTTGTGTATATGACTATGTTTTGAAGGGACTGAACCCATGACGCGAAATGTAATGGTTATGAGGAAACTTATGGACATTCTGGTTTCATTAGATCTTTGAGGCATCTCCTAGACACTCCGTCATCGAGTTGATTTATCTTGGTCCATCTTAGCTTACTCATTCATGTGTATCATATCTTCATGTGCATCTTTCATTCTTTATACCCTTAGTGTTGGTAGAAAAGTTTCCTACGAGCTAGTGAGCTCACCCTATCCTTCTCAGGTACACGGCATGGAGCATGAGATCAGATGCTTGGAGTGCGAATGCATGTCATGAAGATTTTATGATCATGAAGTTATTTTCTCATCTTCATACTAAGTACATTTTTGGAAGATGATCCTGTAACTTTAATTCGTCCAAGTTTTTTGACTATTTCAACTTATGTAATAACTTTAAAACCTTTGTTATTTTACATGGGTACGGGTATCCTTGAGCAGAAGCTTATTGTACTTTGACTTTGACTTTTTATGGAAAATTGTTTGACTTTGATCGATCCTACGTGGATTTTAATTGTATTTTGGCTTATTGAAATTGAGGGCGTGACAACCACCCTCACGTTACGTATGGGGTGTTCATTCACACATTATGAACATGAATTAGCATCATTGCATCACTATAACCATGGCCAGTGTAAATTGACTATCCAAGCCTTTCGTGAGCATAGTTTTATCCACTTTTGACTATTTTCGTTTATATTTTTTTTATCGGCAATTTCATTTATATTTTTACCTCGATAGTGAGAATCACTTTATTTTATAGAAATTTACTTATTATGAGATCACGTGAAATCCAACTCAAGTAAATACCGACAAGTATTCGGAAATTCAATTATGCTCAAACATATACTTGAGCCAAAAATCGAATTTATGATCAAAATCCAATTCAAATGTTTTTTTACTTTCCACAATCTCCTAACTAATCAATTCGTGCAAATTGGGTAAATCTTATCATTCCAGCAAATCGAAAAATAACCTCACCAAATGAGTTAAGTACATGATTGCGGGAAAAAAAGAGAGAGCAGAGTCTCCCTTTTGTGTGTGCATTGACAATTTGGGGAGTGCCAATATCAATTTCCAATAAATAATACCATATGTATTTTGAAAATTATAGCAAATGTATTGTAAACATTAAAAGACAAATTTTGAAACTTGGTTATTAAAGGGGGTAAATTTCAACGACCTCCCTTGAGGTTTTTGAGAAATGCAAAAATCTCCTTGGAGGTTTTTCAAATGACTTTCTGCCCTTCGTTGTTTTTTCTGACAATATACATATTCGCCCTTCTGTTACTTGGCCGCTAGAAAGTCGACAGAAAAGGCAAAAATATGCTGGTGTCATGGTATCCCAACTTTGGATATAACAACAGTATCATTAACCCTTTTTCTTTTTTGGTAAATTAGAAATTATCCTCAACCTTTCTACAGTATTCAATTACATACAATAAGTACTTCTAATAGTAAAATAATGTTTTTTCAACTTCGTAATGAATTTTTTTTCAAAATGGTTACGCAAGTGAACCTCTGAACTACATTGATTAAACTCTCTCTCTCTCTCTCTCTCTCTCTCTCTTTTTAATGTAAAATTAATCATGTAAATTTACATGCAAAAAGAAAAAAGAAAAAAGAAAAAAAAGTGTTGTTATAAAAAGAGGTTTATGAAAATCTCTCATTCCTTTACACAAAGATTTACTTTACCTTGATTTTTTAATGTATTGTTATCCCATTTTTCAAGTGCATGTGATTGACGTGTTCCTTGACAAAACGACTACATGAAGTAATTCATTCGAAAACAAATGTATGAGTTGTCAAATTTGAATCCCCGAGTCCAATTATCGTCGCGCAATAGAATTGCTTTTCCGTCAAACTTTCTAATGGCCAAGTAACCGTAGGGGGAATATGTATATGGTCAACAAAAGCAAGGAAGCGCAGAGTCATTTCAGAAACTTTAAGGGAGATCTCCGTATTTGTTAGAAATCTCAGGAAGGTCAGTGGAAATATACCCCATTAAAACTGGGGTGGAAATATCATTCTCTCACAACATCTGTGCCAACAAATTGACACTCCGGAGTCCGGGCCCACTGGCGATCCCCAAGAGCCAGCGAAGAGAGGGAGAGAGAGAGAGAGGAGAAAAGATAAATGGAGGTCCAAAGGCACCGTAAAACAGTACGGAGGAGTCGTGAAGAGATGACTGGTTCGGCTGATAAACCGTCCGACCTATCAGGTACTTAGTAGTTTTCCGTCAACTTCACCATTATTCTGATCCATCTCTTCACTTTCTCCGACCAGTCCATGCAAGCTTAATCCCATTTGGGTTTTTGCAATCTGCCTTTAAATTCGTTTTTGTGTGTTGATATCTCTGTTTTACTAAATCCCTCACTGAACTAGGGTTTAATTGCTGTTGATTTTGACAACAGGTTGGTTGATAACTTTGATTTTATCTCAAATCCTGTTGCATTTTATCTCAAACATCCGCAGAGTTAGATTTTTTTGTTGAACTTGTTTTTAATTTCCAAAGTAACAAGGACAAAAAGGGCCAGATTTTTTTCCGCGGTTAATTTTTTTTACTAGTTTTGATACTGATTTGGCAAAGAATTCATTGTTAAACTCGATCGAGTTCCATATACTTGTTATATGGCAGTAAATAGCTCGTAGGATCGCCTCTTGGTTTGCTCCCTTGATAAGTTCTCTGGTTCGATACCTCCTAGGTGTTATCAACTCTTAGGGGCAGTCCTTCTGGGGCTTTGACACTGCTTTAATCAGACTCCCCGCTAGTGGACGGTGGAATAGGGCTGCGAGGAATTTTCGAGGTGCGTGTAAGCTGGCTTGGCTTGGACCCCTTAGTTATATATACAAAAAACTCAATAGGATTACAGCGTGGTATCCGAATCATGGTTGGGTAATATCTCCGTGCTACTGACTTGGGGAAAATGCTAAAGCAGATTCGGAGAAAGTGTGATATACTAATTGGATTGGGATTTGATGCAACGTTGGATCCTGTTAAAAAAGGTTGAAAGTTTTTGGTATCCATACATTCACCGCTGTTTTTTTTTTTTTTTTCCGAGTTTAATGATTTCAAGGGGGTTTGATGCTGATTTTGGAAAAGGCTTTGTTGATGAATTGGGTCATGTTCCAAATACTAGCTTATGTTGTGTAATGTATTATTTTAGCATTACGAGTATGCGTTATGAATCATGTAATTGGTGGAATACATCTATTCTTATATATAAAGGGGCTACCATTTTTAATGTTCTCTTTTTTTTTTTGGAGATTGTGTATACATTTGTACTGCCCAAAAATAACCCTATATAATTTAACTGAGCAAGAGTTAATTAAAATAACTGGAAGCGGTAAACTAAAAATGAGAACCCATAGACTTCCAATACATTTACCCATGTTCAACCACATCCCACCCAATTAAAAAAACCAACCGCTTAGTGGCAGTTTAACTCTACTTCTTAGAGACATTCCGCTTCCTCCACACTGCAAAAATTGGTTGTACATCCAATAATTGCTATGGATAAAGTTGAACAGGTATGAGGTTCGAAGTTTGTGTCGCTGTATTCGAGACTTCTGCTGTAATTTGTTCATGTTATTTTTCATACATTTTAGGCAATTGAATTATTCAAAATGGTGGTGGTTTAACTCCAGATTTTCTCTCATCAATTGCACACGCGATTAAATGCTAGTTGAACGCTAAATCTCCCGGAAGTTACATCGGTAATACGATCTACATATTATTTTGAAAGCTTTCGGTCATGGTAAACGATGCACTAATTTGACAAAGGCACTATAATATTGCTATCAGCTTTTATGGTGTACCTTTCGTTTATTTCCATATTTTGAAGGGTATTGTTGTTTTATCAAGATCTCGTGGTAGTTCTCTGGTGGCTGATGTATTGCTAACTCGATGCTTGCAACCTTGCTTTGTGTGGTAGATAGCATCGCCCAAAGTGTAGGGCTAGGTCAGTTGTAGCATGATACTTAGAAGTCCGAGGTTGATTTCCACAGGGAAAGAGACTGGTGATAGTGGGGGGCTTTTTTTACGATGGGCTTCGGCATTAGGATGGCCAACCTTTTGGGTTTGATTGTGGAATTATCTCTCTACCTCAAATTCAATTGAAAATGAAGTTTTGACACTAAATTAAAAGCGGAGAGGTGTAGAGGTTCATATCACCCATGACTTAGGATTTTTGACGGCTCTCAAAGATAACTTCAAGAGAGAGTCAAGGTCTCTTGCTCTCACTCGGAAGATTTGACTATAAAAACCGATTTTTTACAAGTTAAGGGGTTTGGACGTTTGGTAATGGAAAGAAACTCGTTTAGGCATTTTATTCATCTACTTTATTCTTAAGAGGAATCCTCCGCCCGAACCTACCTCCATTGTCATAAATCAAATTAACTGCTGCCGTCCATTGCTTCAGGTTATCCAATCCTAATGGATATTCTTTGAAGCTGATGACTAGTATATTATATTATTAGAGGTGGCAATTGGAAAACCAACCCATGAACCCATATCAACCCATATTTACATGGGTTGGGTGGGTTGAAAATGGGTTGGAGAGAGAGTAAACTAATAATTTTCCAACATGAGGGACTGGTAACTTTCGATGGGTATTTCCAATAATCCTCCTTTTAATCGTAGTACTATTCTGTTTATTAAATGGGTATTTTTGATAATCCTCCCTTTCTCTTTATTAATCTCTGTCTAGAAATCAATGCTCCAAAACGCCCACTAAAGGATTTCTGGATTTCGAGTGTGCTTTTTATTATTTGATTCTACCATTTTTTTGCAAGTGTGATGTGCAATTTTACTTTGCCTGTGGCTTAATTTTAATTTTTCTCTGGATATTCTCTGCAAGAGCTGGTTTCAGGGATTCTTTTTCTGGCTCTGGTAAAAAAGAGGGTTGGGTTGGGTTAGGTTGGGTTTGGCTTAACCTATATTCAACCCACCCATATTTAACCTGCATAATATTAACCCATATTTAACCCACCCATATTCAACCCATAACCCACATCAATCCACCTCAACCCAACCCAACCCAACCCACCCATTTTGCCACCTCTATATATTATCATGGGCACTCAAAGTGATTGCCGTTGTATGCTTATGTTGAATTAGTTGCTGGCGGACCAATACTCTAGGTTGGTATCATATTTGGGGTTGTGTGGCTTGCTTTTATGTTTTCATTGTATTGAGATTATTGATAGACTGTTGTGGATATAACCTTGCTCCTAAACGCTTTAGCCAACTCTAAAAAGAAAAAGAGAACACCAGTTAACCTCTAATAAATTCAGCATGTCAGAAAATGTTATTAAAATTACTGGAGGAGTTCAAGGTCAGGTTTCGATCATGTTGAGCTTATTTTTCAATCTTCTTATTCCTTTCGCTATCCCTGTATGTTCTTGCATAAAGTGGGTAACTTGTGGAAATATTATTTTTCAATTTACCTAATCTAGGTGACATTCATGTGTTTATGTTAAAGGGCTCGGAATTTTGACAGTTGAGTTTTTCTGTTGGTGTAGAGGTTTGTGGACATCACATTGAGAAGCATCCCGCATGCCAGCCACACATTTCTGGGTGCCCGCAAGCTAATCAAAAGATAAAAAGTATCCAAGAAGGCAAAGATAGGAAATTAACTCCCCTGGATTTGCTTGGTGGCTTTCCTCGTCGTAGTCGATCAAAGAAGATAGTTAACCACAACACTATAAATGCCCCTGAAAATTCTGGTATTTTCAATACTCGAAACTGTGCCTGAAGCTCATTTCCAGTAGTTGAATTCCGTAATTGTGTTTGGAAATTTAAGGACTTTATGTGGATGATGTTAGTCATACTCTTCTTTCGTTATGTACATTTTCCCTACTCTAATGCCTTGGCCTTTTGTTTACACATGTTTGGATGAGTACTGTAAGCATAACTAGATAAGAACATATACTTGAATGAGGTTTTGCACGAAATTCAAAATTTCCAAGATCAGGGTGAGATGGGGACTTCTCAATAACTATTACATTTTTGTCATAAAAATTGTCAAGTTCTATTTCAAGGCTGGGATTTTTTTTCCAAAAAAAATTCAGATTTCCCTGCAATTGTAATTTCCCTTGTTTGAAAGATGGATTGAAGCTGGTTTATGAGTTATTTGGGTTGTACTAGTTTCGAAATTGAATCATGAAGCGTATCAATGAAGATTTTATGTGGTATAATTCATGCTTGATGATCGGTAAATAGTTTTGATGAGTGAGCTTGTTGTACAATGGTAGACTTCCATGAAGAGCTACCGGCGAAGAGTAGTGCAAGTCAGCCACCCTTTCCAAATCGTTGCCGTGCTTCTGGAAAGAAAAAACGTAAACAGAAAGATGAAGAGACCAGTGACTTACATGAAGAGCTACCGGCGAAGAGTAGTGCAAGTCAGCCACCCTTTCCAAAATGTCGCCATGCTTCTGGAAAGAAAAAACGTAAACAAAAAGATGAAGAGACCAGTGACCCTGAAGTAGTTAAGCGGTCTTTAGGTCGTGAACGATCAAAGAGAAGAGTTAATTGCAATAATGGAATCGTCCCACAGCAGGGGAAATTGGATAGCTCTGTGTTTGAATGCTATTTGGAGTAAGTTACAGCTATTTTGTATAGTCTCATGTAGGCAATGACCTTTTCCTTCGTAATACATTTCCCTTTTGTTTCTTCATTTGTTCTTAAAAACATGTTTCGGGCTGCGTAGGAACCTATGGATGAGCTTTTCCGAGGAAAAGAGGAGCTCATTTACATATCTTGATTGCTTGTGGTTTTCCTTGTACACAAAAGAATCTTACAAAGCAAAGGTGTTGGATTGGATTAAGAAGAAGCAGATTTTCTCAAAAAAATATGTCTTTGTCCCAATTGTTCGCTGGTAAGTTTAGTTTCTTGATTATCTCATGCAACAAAAGCTTCGTACTTGCCAATCTGTGGTTTTGTAAAGCTGAGTGACCTTCTTCTAGGTGTCATTGGAGCCTCTTAATCTTCTGTAACTTTGGTGAAAGTCCACAGACTAAAAGCAGAACCCCATGCATGCTGTTGCTCGACTCCTTGCAAATTGCAAACCCTCAGCGTCTTGAACCCGAGATAAGGAAGTATGTTTATATGACCTCCCAGCTTATAACACCGCATTTTAAAAGTTAATGGCTTAACATGGTCTTGTTGTTGGATTCCTCCATGCACGATATGTTTATGTTTCCTATTTCTGGTTCCATTTTTGTTCCTCAGGTTTGTGCTTGACATATACAAAGCAGAAGAGAGGCCAGAGATCAAGAAACAGATTTCTCGAATTCCTCTTAAGATTCCTAAGGTGACATTCTTCCTTTTTTGCTTCCCTTGGCCATGTTTGTTTGTCTGGAAAGCATTGGGTGGACTATTATTCAAAGGCGACCATATATTCTGTGTTTGGTTTGAATTTTGCGGTTATGATTATGTACCTCTGATATAAATTGTGCAAAATGTGGCAGGGCTTGTGACCTAGGGCGCCCAATTTTTGGGCCCGAAAGTGGGCCCCCATTTCTGCGAAAGTAATGACTAGTAGTTCATTAAAATCTCAGTTGTTTTGAGTCTAGTTCTTAGTCACACAATTCGTGACCTAAGAGTATCGAACCTCAGACTGGTTCGCAACTCAAGAATTTCAATGTGGATGCCAGTAGAATGCGCGCATTCGCTTTTGGGAGATCGCGAATTGATTGCTAAATCAGATGAATTTGGTTTATTGGACCAATGGGTTTTTGTTTACGTGCTGTGCAGCCACTGAAACCACTGGGTATCAATGTACACTGCAGACAAAACAATTCACTCTCTACTAACGTCCACTCAAGCTTCTCTTTTTTTTTTTGCGCGTAAAAATGTTGTTGAAACTTGAAACCGGCAATTACACTAACCGGATAAAAAGAAAATTACACTAAAGTGAACAGCAAAAACCTTCCTCTAATAGAACAATATAGTAAAATGTTTTTATTATATTGTGTAGATTAGTGTATAGAACGCACAAATACCACTAGACATTATAATAAAATATTTGTATCTTATTAATATTGGGGAGGAAGTTGGTGTACCTGGCGAGAACGTAGAATATGAGTTCTATCGGAGAGTACAAAAGTCTGAAGTGATCAAGGCTTTGAGGAGGATGAAACCGGGTAGGGCCTTAGGACCAGATGGTATTCCCCATTGAAGTGTGGAAGAGTCTAGGTGAATTAGGGGTGACTTGGTTGTCAAAGTTGTTTAACATGATTATTATGACTTGGAAGATGCCTGATGAATGGAGAAGAAACACCTTAGTACCTATCTATAAGAATAAAGGGGATATTCAAAGTTGCAACAACTATAGAGGTATTAAGCTGATGAGTCATCCAATGAAGTTGTGGGAAAGAATTATTAAGCATCGACTAAGGATGGTGACTACGGTGTCGGAGAACCAGTTTGGGTTCATGCCTTGGAGATCGACCATGGAAGCTATCTATCTATTAAGGAGATTGGTAGAAAAGCACAGGGCAAAGAAGAAGGATCTCCATATGGTTTTCATAGACTTAGAAAAGGCTTATGATAGGGTGCCTAGAGACATCATATGGTGGATTTTGGAGAGAAAGGGGGTGACCAAAGGGTATATCGACGTGATTAGAGTCATGTATGAAGGTGCCGTCACAACCATTAGATCACTAGTAGGGGAAACGAGTGAATTTTCAATCACAGTAGGATTGCACCAAGGGTCAGCCTTGAGCCCGTACCTCTTTGCCTTAGTTATGGATGAGTTGACTAGATAGCTTCAGCAGAATATCCCATGCTGTATGCTGTTTGCAAATGATATTGTCCTCGTAGATGAAACTGCTAGAGGTGTTGATAGTAAATTAGAAATTTGGAGGGAAGCATTAGAGTCAAAGAGCTTTCGGATAAGTAGGAGTAAAATCCGAGTATATGGTGTGCAAGTTTAGTAGTACCAGCAGGGTGTGTGAAGAAAGAGTGATGATCCAAGACTAGGAGATACCAAGGAGTGATCACTTTAGGTATTTAGGCTCAATTATGAGTAAAGATGAAAAGATTGTAGATGATGTGACCCATATGATCCAAGTGGGGTGGCTCAAGTGGAGAAGCGTAGCAACTGGTGTACTATGTGACAAGAAGGTACCCACAAAATTGAAGGGAAACTTCTATAGAACTGTCATAAGACCAGCGATGCTTTATGGAACAGAATATTGGCTTGTTAAGAAACAATAGGTGAGCAAGATGAGTGTAGCGGAAATGAGAATGTTGAGGTGCATGTGTGGTAAGACTAGACGAGATAGGATTAGAAATGAAATGGTTCAAGAGATAGCAGGTGTAGGACCTCTAGAGGAGAAATTGAGGGAAAATAGGCTAAGGTGGTTTGGGCATGTCTACCATAGATCTGTTGATGCAATGGTTAAGAGAGCAGATATGAATGATAGCTTTGGGTAGCAACGCTACAGGGAGGGGAAGAGCTAAATTGACATTAGATGCGGTCGTGCGCAAAGATATGAGTATAATGGGTTTGAGTGAACAAGTAGCCCTTGACAGAGCTCATTGGAGAAAAATGATTCATATAGCCGACCCCAAGTAATTGGGACATAGGCTCGGTTTGGTTTGGGTTGGTTTGGTATCAATATTGATGCTCTCAAAACGCACTCAAACTTAATCCTTTTAAAAATTGACGCTTCCACACTCCCGCATTTGCACCCACTCACACTCGCTCTCTGTGTGACTTAGCCCCTACATTTTTGGGCATTACAAGTTTTAACACCAAAATCAAGTTTTTTCTGTAGTACTGTGTATAAAACTGGAAACCCCTTTAAATCTAATGCATGGACAGTAACTTCACTTGGAGTTTTATATATATATATATAAGATAAACTTCCAATAAGGGTCCCTTATTGAAAAAAACCATGCGGACCTAGCCTTTTTTGTGTTTCTGGACCAAATTTTGACGATCCAAACCGTTCAATGTTTTTAAAATGCATTTTTAAGGGCCTCCGCGAGGATTCGTCCAAAAAAAATACCCGGAAGGGCTTCATCCGATCAGTTTTGGTTAAAAACGCTATATATAACGTTTTTAACCAAAACTGATCGGATGAAGCCCTTCCGGGTATTTTTTTTGGACGAATCCTCGAGGAGGCCCTTAAAAATGCATTTTAAAAACATTGAACGGTTCGGATCATCAAAATTTGGCTCGGAAAGGTGAGGTCCGCATTTTAACTTCAATAAGGGACCCTTATTGGAAGTTTATCCATATATATATATATATATATAATTGATCTAATAAGGGATCCCTTAACCAAAATTTGGTGCGGACCACCCCTTTTTTCACCTTTCTGAGCCAAATTTTGACTATCCGAACCGCTCAATGTTTTTAAAATGCATTTTCCAAGGTCCACGTGGGAAATCTTAAAAAAAAAATACCCGGAAGGGCTTGATCCATACAGTTTTCGGTAAAACTGTACATATGTACAGTTTTACCGAAAATTGTATGGATCAAGCCCTTCCGGGTATTTTTTTTTGCCGAATCTCTGCGTAGGCCCTTAAAAATGCATTTTAAAAACGTTGAGCGGTTCGGATCGTCAAAATTTGGCTCGGAAAGGTGAGGTCCGCACCAAATTTGGTTAAGGGATCCCTTAGGAGATCGTTATCCTATATATATATATATATATATATATATATATATATATATATATATATATATATTTGCGAAATGGATTTTATTTTTACAAAAAGAATCCAATTATAAATTCTTATTCTGATGCAGGGCCTAAATGTTAAATAAAAGTACTTGTATGTACAATTTTAAGGAATTACTTGATTCAAGTAGTATTTATTTTTCACTGAGTTGTAGCTTCAAACAACGTCGCAAGTACTTTTCTTAATTGTGTGATTGACGATTTAAACATGGTTCAAAATTCAACATCTCTCCTTTTATTATCACTTTCATAAACGAAACCTTATTATTCTTATCCGTTAGTAACTACTAATAACCTAAATCAATTACGTTGGAGCTATAGAAAAACATATTGTACTTTGTAAATCTTATGGTAATGTTATTTTAAAGTTTACTTAATGTTTTCTTGAAATATCCATAACATTACATACGGGACCCATTTTACAGTTTTGACTAGGGCCCCAAAAATCACAGAGCTGGGCATGAATGTTGGATAAACTACTATTATGAAATGTTGTATTATTAACTTATCCGTATTCGATGTAGCACGGATACAGACAGAGACACAAGACACGAGATTTCTAAAGAAATGGAGGACACAGACATAGCAGGGAGCACAGCGAAAATACATAATAAATAATATTGACGTTATATGAGTGGAAATATAGTTATATGTATAAGCATGAATATATATATAAACAAGCATCATATATACATCATATTACACTTTTAACCCAAAATACTTGAAGTAATACACATTTTCCCCCCAAAATTTAAATATTATATATATTTATAACCTGCAGTGTACCCCTTGCGTGTCCCTCCGTGTTCCTGCCATGGCCCCCTAAAAATAATAATTAAATTTAATGGACACATCAGTGACGCTACCATACATAGTTTGCCAGACACGGGGACACACTGGCCTCTAGGAGTGTCGTCCATATTAGTCTGACGAGATGATTTACCCTATGGGTTTATATATCCTTTCTCTATTGGCCAACACAAATAAACAGGGCCTTATTGTCTTCTTGATTTTTTCAGAGTGATGCTCATATGCTCAAACACACTTTCAGGTGCCACAGCAGAGAAATGGGGAGGAGTGTGGAAATTTTGTTCTTTACTACATAAACTTATTCATAGAGAGTGCTCCTGAAAATTTTAGCATATCTGAAGGTTACCCTTATTTTGTAAGTTCTTCTGTTTCACTACTGTTGTGCCACTTTTCTGAACAAGGCATCATTATCTTTGAATGACGGTGTTTTCCTTGGTTGCGATATTGTATAGATGAAAAAGGACTGGTTCACTCCAGAAGGTTTGGAATGCTTCTGCAAAAGATTCGACTCAATTTGACTGTGAATTCTTTGGGCCATGGAGATGCTCGTTTGTATATAATGTTTTGTGGAGAATCGGAGGAGATACAAAGGAATGGCCCGTATTGTTTGGTTTGTTTTCTTAGGAAATGTTCTGGTTTATTACATAGATGGAATTAGCAGTAGTACCCATAGATGGGATTCTCAAGAATCAATAGCTATATTTTCCTTTTTATTGTTGGTGAACCTGAAACCCTTTCAAGGTTAGGTCAATTTGGGAATGGGTGTACATCTTCTTTTTGGCCTTTTATTGTTGTTTTGGGAACCCCTGACCGTTGCCTTACATTTTTTTTTAATCTAGTTTACTCAATTCTTTGTACAAGAATTCCAGTAGTTTATGACATGAAATTTTACCCAACAGATTCGTCTCTCGGACATTACTGAGATTTATTAATTTATTTTTTGCTTAGCAAGATGGTTGCTCTAGGAGCATTCAACAAAATTTCCCGTTTAGGGGCGAATTCAATATAGGACAATGGAACACGTTTCCCAGGATTTTCAATAACTAGTGTATTATCCATCTAAAAAAGGCTTCTCTCATCACAAATTACACCATTGTGTAGCCTATTTTGCAAATGCAATGTCAAGAAAGTTAGCATGGATAGTGTGTTGCGTCTTCTACAACAGTACCTGTGGGATGTCTGCTACAGGTATCATGCTATCATTGTGTGGAATAATCATGCCTTGCCAATGGCATTGGTTATGTGGCATCTGAACAGGCATGCTCCGATCTTTGCTTTGTATGTCTTCTTGAAATCAAAATTTTGAAGTTTTGCTTATAATTTCATGAATGCCTTCAAAATTGTACAGTAGCAAAAAATTGTACAGTAGCAAATTTTGAAATCAGACATTGGAAGCTTCAGTTTTCAGTGAGAACTTTGAAGGGCGGAGTAGAGGCACATGTACATAAATTAGTCTATCTTAAGAGCCTGGAAAGCTCGACAAAGGAATGTTTAGCGCGAACATTATAAGGAAATACGAACATCAATCTCAAATCCATATTCTTTACTTTTCTTTTGCAATGCATCTCTTCACTTTTCCTCCATTGAATACTTCCTTAGTTCTATTTCGAAAGTGAATTCATAAGATCCAACATTTGTTAAAAAACAGTTTCAAAAACTATTTCTGGCAGGTAATCATCCCAAGTTATAAAAAGTAATGGGTGGTCATTGTTTTTCTTATGAACAAAAAACACCAATGCGAGACTTGACATTACTAACTACAGCAATCTCTAAATGGATAACCGAAAACTGATGTGACAACTTTTGGTTATTCAATTTTAGTTAGGCATTAAGGATGCTCTAAGTTCCAAACTCAGAACCTATCATAACCAATAATTTGGAAAATAACACACGACTGAAATACTTCGTGCAAAGAAATAGTAGTACTTGTTATGCTTATGATGAGCAAATTTTTTTTTATGATAACTCAAGATGTCTGAATTAACTTATGCACACCTTGGCTAATTCATAGGGACAAGCAATATCACGCGATAAACAATAGCCTAGCAACCGATACAACATAAAATATTTCCAGAAGGCACAGCACAGCATTAAAGTCCAAACGAAAAGTACTTCAAGTAGATAGATATGAAGATCCATCTGAAAGTTCTAATTCCCCTCAAGAATCTAACAAAAACAAAATTCAAAGAACTCTTTTTTAGAAAAATGGTCCAACTAACACAGACAAAAATGAAAATTCTGCCCCTTTTTGCATGTAGACTTTGTCGCCCCGCTGTTCAAGAAGATGCGCCACTGCGGAGTGCTTTACCCTTCTTGGTTCCTGAAGCAACTTGCATCTCAGGCTGCAAAATGTCAATACTCATGAGATGTAATCCGAACTGTATATACAAATGATTGATATTTTCAATATTACAGTGTCATGCTAATATTGCGTTTATGTGCATGGCACAGACAGAGAACATCAATTCCTCTAAGTAAGCAAATATAAATCGAAGATTTCAATGAACAACGTTTCGATAGACTACCTCTTTCTTGACAGGTTCTTCCTTCTCAGACAAAGTCAACTCAATATGGCAGGGAGATGACATGTAAGCTACAAAACAGAGATTTGTTATAAGTTGCAAATGGTAAATAGTTACGGCAGGGAGATCACATGTAAGCTACAAAAGAAATTTGTTATAAATTGCACATGAAAAATAGCTACAAGTTTGCTAATAAGGGAAAGCAAGCACTCACGGTTGATTCTTCCATGGGCACGGTATGTGCGACGCCTCTGCTTTTGAGCTTGGTTTACCTGGATGTGAGATATGTAAAGAGTATCGACGTCCAAGCCTTTCACCTGAGGAGCACATGAAAGTAAGATTACATCAGTTAAAGACAAATGAAGTAAGAAGAGGGGAAGGGCAAGATCAGTAGAACAGAATACATACTTCTGCATTACTCTCAGCATTCTTAAGTAAATCAAGAATAAATCCTGCAGATTTAACAGGCCAGCGTCCTTGACCATTTGAGTGGCGGTTCTTTGCCTGAGCAGTTCGCCCAACTCCACGACAGAAGCGAGTAAAGGGAATGGCTTGTTTGTGGGCAAGAACATCTTCCAAATACCTTTTGGCCTTGGTCAGAGGCAGCTTTCGAATTGCATGGGCTGTCTCTCTGGTGTTCTGGGAGGACAAAATCAAAATGATGCAGTTAGGGACCATGGGGAGAAATGAACACAAGCACATAGAAATGCAGAGAGCACACAGGAATTCAGTTCAGATTCTTCAGAATGAACCAAATTATTTTACCCACCCATCATGAAACCAAGTGTGAGACTCTGAGCAATCTATGAAGATCAATACTAAAGGACAATTGGTAGACAACTACCTGCAGATTATAACAACAGGATGATGCCATGATATTACCACAGAACCACATAACTGACAAGAAAATTCGGTAGCTTCATGACTGCCTGTTTTCCACAAAACAAGGTTGGGATACAGCTTTAAGACTACTTGACTACTTCTATCGATAGCATGCCATAAAAAGGAGAAAACTCCCATTCCGAAGAAATACTAGTTAACTTTCAAGACTGGACCTTTCTTAAATGTTTTGTCTCTTTCAGGAAAGGGCAGCGGCCATTAAAGAAGGGCGTGATCTCAAGAAGGCAAGTAAACTCACATTAAAAAACACTCACGAAAGATGCTCTACAACTCTTTTCACATAAAGTTATAGACAGCATTGTCTGCAATTTGAATTGGGACTTGGACTCTGATTTCATTTCAATTCTAGACGGGCAAACAAAGAAGCAGAACTCTAACTAAAAGAAGAAAACATAGAATACTCTATCCCTCAGTTCTCCCTAGTAGTTTGTGAATATTTTTCAATATTTGCACCATTGATTTGTATTCTAGTTGAGAATGAGGTCAGCAGTCTCAATCCCTAACTTGGAGAAAGTGGACCATGCAACACCCTGGCTAATAACATGCCCCGCCTGAAATCCATGCTATGAACACTAGGATTCAGACTGCAGTTGAAATGTACCATTATTTTACTGAACCTTTTGTCACTAAAAAAAATTCAGAAGTTTATCCGATAACAATGCAAGTACTTTCCCTGAAGATTACGAGAGACCAACCCACAACAGGCAATAGACCTTGATTTTTTTTTTTTTTCCATTGGAAGAAAATTTTATCAGGCCTTGGAACACATTACACATTCCAAAGGTTCCAATTTCAAACAGTAGTACCTTTTTTCCAAACCGCCAACTCATCACATTGCATTATCTGGATCCAACCCATAACATTCATACCTCAATTCAGTAACGCAGGTTAACAGTCTGATTCAACTCCAGTATGTCACATGATCGCATACCCATATTAACCCAGCTCTATCAGTAAAAATGCAAGGCCCAGAACTATCTAAAACATAATGGACAATTTTCCTCATATACGAACGACAAAATAACACCAGAGATAACAGGATCAAAACCCATATGACTAAAGTCTTAAAATAACCAAATATTAACTCCAGAAAATTTCATACCTTAAAATGAACTCGGAGATCAGATCCCCTAGCTTTGCAAGCTGAAACGAAGGCAACCCGGAAAAACAAAAATGTCATAAGTCATAAATGGTGCATACAAACAATTTAAGACCCAAAACAGGATAAGACAATATTTTTCTCTTAATGTAAGTATATATCCATGGAGGTCACTGTAAATCCTCTGTTTACCATTTCCGAGGAGAATTAAAAGAAAACCCAGACATCAAAATATTTAACTAAAACTAACAACCAGTAATGATTCAAAAAACCTACACTTGGTTGGATTATCCGGTTCCCTCGAATACTTCACCTGAGAAGGAAAAAAAAAAAAAAAACAAACAAACAATGGGTCAGAAAACACAAACATTCACATACGTTGAGATAGATGTACCGATACAGGTAAAGGAAAAAAGAAAGGAGAGAGATTGACCATGGCTGCTGCTGCTGCTGTTGCTAGAGATGGGTTCAAATCCCAAATGAAGAGAAATGAGCTAGGGTTTTCTCAGTAATACAAGAGAATAGAGACCGAAACCCTGCGCAATAGAATCTGGGCTTTCAGAACTTTAATTTGGGCTGGGATTTTTAAAGGGCCTACCGGTGGTTTGAATTAGTATTGGGCTTTATATGGGTTGTTGTTTTCGGGAGAGGGGCTTTTAAAGTCCAGTATGCCCAGCCCGAAAAAAAAAAAAAGTGCTATTCTGGCAGTTCAAGTTAACATACGCGCATCTCGAATAATTTCGTGTGACCAAATCACTCACTGTCTATATTAAAGGCGGGCTCGCTTAAAATTGGGCAAAAGTCTCCATCAAGTGCCGCGAAACTTAAACAACGTTATCTTTGTTGGACAGATCTCATCCACTAACACTGGAGATGTGAACACTTTGGATCTCCTACTTAATTATACTCGATAATCCTTGCACATTGCAATCAGTAGGACAGGGGTCACATGATCACTTCATTTGTCATGTTGGATCTTTTTTTTTTTTTTTTTTTTAACAACGAGAAGGGGCAACCAACGTAGTTTCTCCATGGGTGTCACTGAGGGAATTCCCACCACTATGATGACGGGCTGTCCTCAAATGGCCGTGGTTTATTTTTTTTTATTAACCTTTGAACTGGTATAAAGATTGAAAGGATAATAAACACACAATATCTAAGCACCAAAAAAAAAAAGCACACACACACACACAATAGCACAACTAGGGGACTCATCCTAACTATGTTAACACTTAATTCCTAGACAATCATCTGCCACACCGGACCCAAAGAGCAAAACCAGTTGACAAAGAGCACCCTGTTGTACTGACCCCTGATCGAGAGAAGTAGTCACAAATGCGTGTTGGTTTTTGCTGTTTTCCCTTTTCTTCTTTTGATAGGCTGAGTGTTGGTTTCCCATGGACATTTCCAATCCACTCTCTATTTCTTTCAATATATAGGAAATGCAACTCCAACCCATCTCATATTTCACCTTTTCCCCTCTATTTCACTTTATGGAATGAATAGTGACACAGAGTGTCCCATCAACTCTCTAAAATAGAGGACCGGGCTCCTCCGGCCCTCCATAATTAAAGGACAAACTCCACATAAAAGGTCCAACACTTGATTTTAGAGGATTGATAAGACATTTCGTGTTATTATTTATCCTCATAAAAGTGGAACGGAGTGGAAAACATGAAATTGAGAATTGAAAAAAATAGATTTGAAGGAAAAAATAGAGATAAAGTGAATTTGGTGATGCTCTTCATAGTTATCATGAAGTAAACTTGAGTCAGAATGCTATCATTGTCACTTTAGGTGAATGAACATTTTAGTGGGAGACCCAAAAATGTTCATCAGTTAATCCATAAATGGTTGGGAGATAGGGCTCCAATTTTACTTGCACTTTGGGTGAGGTCTGGTAACGGAGCCTGCAACGTGGCGACAAAATCAATATTCTAATTCTCGGCGGGAAGCTATAGCTTAAGTCGATCTAAATAATTTAGGTCAGGTGGATTCCTTAGTTGATTGAGGGGGTTGCTACACTAGTTCCAATATCAGAGAGTTAGGTTTTTGGTCCGAGAAGACTGGCTTAATAGATAGTCTTTATCTAAACATATAGTACTTATAATATGATGGAGCTATCGATTGCCAATATAATGCATTGTACAATGAAATTCTTTCGGTCTAATATAGTAAAAGTCTATGAATCATTTTGTTATATACTCGTATTTCTTTAGGCGACAACAATACTCATGTGCTTATGTTTTATGTATTAAAAAAATTGAGTAGTGAGGATGTAAAATAACTTATTGCTTGTGAAATTGAACTCAAATTATTAAGATTATAAGCAGTTATTACTCTAACAATATCAATAAAACTCAAAATTAGATATGATATAAATCGATTCTAGGGGACGTCTGGCCCTTACACATCTCCGCCCTTGGCTGGTTCAATTTAACCCACCCTTTTGCACATCTAGAATTTATTTACCATCCCTCTAATTTTTTGGGTACTACTATTATTCTTCTTTATTTTTGTAATTACATACAATTTCTATAGACATGCTATTATTATTATATATATAAGTTAACAACAGCAGTCTCCCCTTTTACGGACCCTAACTTTGAACCCACCAGCCATACAAGCTGTCAAGAGAGGCACAAAAACCGGTTCATGAGATAGAACCGGGCAAACCTCGAACTGCCTCAGAACCGAAGCCACCACATACTTCATCTGAATAAAAGCCATTTCTTTCCCCAAACACACCCTTGGACCGGCCTGAAAAACCGGAAACTTGTATGGACTAACTGCCTTCATTATTCCCCAGCCTTCTTCCCACGGTTCATCAAACCACCGGTCCGGTCTAAACTCGAACCAATCCTTCCCCCACAACTCCTCCATCCTCCCCATTCCGTACTGGAAGTACGTCACTCTGTCGCCTTCGTTGACCACCGTCCCATCTGGTAACCGGTCAGAATCCGTCGCGTGTTTGGAGTCCCAGTAGACGGGTGGATACAGTCTCATGGACTCGCACAAGCACGCTTTTAGGTAATTCATCTCCTTCATATTATCGAAATTTAGAGTGTATTTGGAACCTGTTACAAAAGGAAAAAAAAGAAAAGAATATACGTTAGAAGGGAAATATTAGAGAAATAAGCTGTATATTCGGTTAACCTTTTTTTCTATTTCGAGCTAATTTATCCAAAAAAAAAAAAAGAAATAGTAGAGAAAGGTCGTTATTTCTCTTTAGTTTAGTCGTGCAATATTGGAAAAGGAAGAAAATGAAAGAAGAATAATTTTAATTTTTCATTTCAAAGAGAAGATGAAAGAAAGTAAAAAAGCCAGCTAAGAAATAAAAGTTTGAAAATTGCATAAAAAAAAATTTAAGAAATAGATTTTTCTTGGATGTACTTTAAAATTTTACTAGCATTTTTAGTATTTTCAAAATGGTGTTCTGCTCCTATTAATTGAAATTGTAAAAGACAAAATTTAAAGTGCATTTATATAAAAGTGGAGAGTAAAAATAATCATTGGTAAAATATATTTTCCATCTATTTTTCTTTTTAAAAAATGGGAATAAAAAATGGAATAAAATTCTTGCATTCCTCAGTAATTTCTCACCTTCTTCAGTAAACGACGTCACTTCATCGATAATCTCTTGCTCAACCCCACGGTGGCGGGAAAGCAGCCAGAAGAGCCACGTCATGGCGGCGGAGGTGGTGTCCCTTCCCGCCAGCAGAAAACTTATCACCATATCTCTCACCACCTCCTCGCCGTGTCCGGCCGCCAACAACCTCGACAACAAGTCACCGCCACCGCCACCGCCGCCGCCGTCAATTTCCTCTCTCTTGTTCCGTATAATCGCCGTAACGGAATCCTTCACCAGTCTAACGGATTCTTTCAGTTTCTTCTCCGAGCCGACGTTCAACGCCCGTTTTATTTTCCACAGGGCGGGGACGGTCGCGGTGCCGCGTCGTGCGCTGATCTCGGCGGCGGTGTCGAAGGCCACCACGAGCGGCGGAGGAGGGCGGGAGAGGTCTAGGCAGTGGGGATCGGTGCCTAGTGAGACCTTGCAGATGGCGTCGAAGGCGAATCTTTTCAGGATGTCTTGGAAGTCCAAGACGGCGTCGGTTTGGGCGGCTGATTCGAGTATGGGGAAAAGACGGTTTTGCACTTCTTCTTCTAGGGTCATTACTACGAACTCCCTCAATGACCTGTTGGAATTTTAGGCATTAGATTAGTGATGAAAAAAAAGAAAAAAAAGATTGTGAACTTAATTTTGAAAAATTGGAAATTAATGTGCGGATAATCGAATAAGTATTGGCAATAATTATTAAAATAAAAAGTGTCGATAAGAAATGTAATTAAAAAGTTAATCTAGGTGTGCGAAGAAATAGTTTGAACCTTGAGTTAATTAGTGTTTTTCTGAACGCTATCTATTACTTTCCATAGCATTTATTGCAGGTGATAGAAAAGCGATTTTTGATTTAGTGTGAGTCACGAGAGGTTGCTATTATAATGTTATTCAGAAATTGCCACATTTTCATAAATAATAGTAAATGTAATCAAAGATTTCTCAAATGGCACACTAATACGGTACATCAAAATAGAACAATCAAAACAAAAAAAAATTAATGAAAGAGAAAAACGTAAATCTCAATCGCCTCTTACATTATCGAGAAATTTTGTGCATGGGGCTACAGGAGAATTATTGGTCGTTAATTTCAAGATCCAAACATAAGTCAAGTTGCGCGGAAGCATGACGAGAAAATTTTTCTGCTTTAAAATGAACCCCAAAAAAATAATTCTGGAGCCGCCATTGGTACGAAGAAGTGGACCAATTGATACATGCCCATGCAAACATCGAGGTCAAAGACCTTGACAAAAAATATGCCAGCAAAACATTTAACCATCTATATATTCACCTTAGAAGGTTTTTTATTATTTTTTATTTATTTTTTATTTTTTTATTTTTTAATAATTGGAATTCTAAAGAGACCCAAATACATGAAAAGTATAAGCAGTCGCCGACATAGACTAGCAGTAGTAGTTGGTACAAAAATGTGGAATAACGGAATTGTGGAGGAAAATATATAGTAGAAAAACTATACAAGGACGAGAATTGTAAGAATAGTGACTTTCTTTTCCACCAGAATTTTGTAGACTAACAATAAATACAAAAAAAGACAAAAAAAAAAAAGAAGAAAAAAAATGCAACTTCATTTTACTTTTTATACTCGTTAACATATCTTCATACATTTATCGCACATTTTAATTTACTTTGTAAGTGCCTCTGTACAGGGGAGGAGCCAGGATTTCATCCTATAGTAATATAAGTGTGATGTTAAGATTGTGTTACCTTATATTATTATTTGTCATTGGCTAATTTTATCTTCGCTAAACTTTTATCCTTTGGCAATGATTTCATTATGCTTTAAATTCAGCTCGATGGGACAAGTTAAAATATTTATTTGGATGAACTAATTTTGAAAAGTAATATGAATACAAAAAATAAGTCAAGAAGATGATTTTCGACTAATAATAATCTTTAGTGGTTTTTAAAACTTTTAATCAAATTTTTATTTTTTAAACCTAGAATTATTAAATTAGACATTCTCGTAAAAAAATACTTAGGGAGTTTTTCTTTTCATTTTTAGGGAGTTTTTCTTTTCATTTTTTTTTCTCTTAAATAATTGGGATTCTAAAGAGGCCCCAAATACTTGAAAAGTAGAAGCAGTTGCCGACATAGACTGTGGAATATTAACGGAATTGTGGAGGAAAAATATATACTCCGTAGAAAACTATACAAGGACGAGAATTGTAAAAATAGGCTTTCTTTTCGACGAGAATTTCACTTTTTGGGACAAGTGGACAACTACATTTGCAGAGGAGAGAGAAGTGATAAAAGAAGAGTAACGGAAAAAGGGTCGTTCAGTGGACCGACAATAAACACAAAAGAAGACAAAAAGAAAAAAACAACTTCGGTATAATTTTTACACTTTTTAATAAGTATATCTTTATAAGTACGTTTTTATACACTTTTTGCACATTTTAATTCACTTTGTAAGTGATGACTAGTATCCCATACCTCGGTACATGGAGTCCCCAATTCAGTTATCAAAAAAAAAAAAAATTAAAAAGATTTAAACCCTTCAATTAGAACAAATAATTTATATTAGTGAGTTTTAATACCAAAAAAAGATTAATAATTAAAGATTTAAAGACACTATGTGGAAACTATAAGTTACACCAACAAATGTGGTAATTTGAAATCAAAGTATCGTATTATTTGTCATTGGCTAATTTTATCTTCACTAAACTTTTATCCTTTGGCAATGATTTCTTTATGTTTTAAAGTCAGCAGATGAGAAAAGTTAAAATATTTATATAGATGAACTAATTTTGAAAAGTAATATGAAGATAAAAAATAAGTCAAGAAGATGATTTTTGACTAATACTAATCTTTGGTGGTTTTTAAAATTTTTGACCAAATTTTTATTTCTTAAACCTAGAACTATTAAATTCGACACCCGTGTAAAAAAATGTTCACAAAAGAAAAAAAAAAAGGAAGCAAATTTAAATAAGTTCGTTGTAACTCAGCCTTAACAATCAAAAATAAAATAAGAATTCGGGCTTCCAAACTCGGCCTAAAGTGCTCAAAAATGTTCATTTATAGTCCAAATCTACCCTCGTACGTGTAAAACAAGCTATCTAATAAGAAACTCTCACAAATCTAGACTACCTATTAATAGTCGAGATGGACGATCGACACGTGACAATTTGTCTGTGGTCCAAATTTGAATTGTGCGTTGTAAAATAAAACAAACTTATAAATCCAAAAAAAATTGCAAAAAAAAAAAAAGACCTTGTGCTAAACTCGTGGCTGGCTAGCTTCCTTTGTGTGCTCCACATCTCTCCATCCACGTTAAAGATTCCAAATCCAAGAAAATCGCCAAGAATCTCAGTAAATGGCTTCCCCTTGGGGTATACATGGAATTTAGTCTTGAGTATGTGCTCCACGTTTTCGGGGTTCGCGGTCACAATGGTTCTTCGGGCACCGAACCGAGTCAGGACAATGGTCCTGGTCGGGGACACGGATATGAGATCCGTGTACCATTGCAAGAGCCGGTGCCGGTTTTTGTAGAAGGCGAAGAGGCAGCCGATGAGAGGGTACGTTGGGGGTCCGTTTGTAGGGTTACAAGAGAGTCTGGCACGAGTGAATAGGATTAGGAGGAGGAGAGAGAGGAGGAGGAATGCTAGAGAGAGAATGGAGAGTAGAGTCATGAGAAGCATGGTTGCAGATTTTTGGAGAGTTGGTTATGAGAGTGGTGTACATGGATATAGCAGTGGAGACTGGGCGTGTTTATATAGTGTGTGTATGTATGAGAGAGAGAGAGAGAGAGAGAGAGAGAGAGAGAGGAATGCAATTTAGCCACGTGATTCTCGAGGGAAAAAGAAAAGGTGCGGGTGTGGGCATGTTAGAATTGGTTTCGTCTTATTGAGTTGCAAAACATTCAGGTCAAATTCACTTTCTTCCGGTGTACCACGTGGCATTGCTACGTAAATGGTTAGAAATACTGTATAGGCAATGTCACACGATATTACGAGAATGTATAATAATTATTCGAAATTATGAGTTTTACTCTTTTCGTCCGGATTTGCTAGTCCATTTCGGGAATTTGTGCCGATTTTTAAATGATTATATCTTATAACTTGTAATCTTTTATGTGATTTAAAAAATGTTGTCTTATAGAATTAATTGAGATCTATTAAACAAGATTTATATTGGACATATAATTAGTTACCAATTTAAAGGTATCACTAATTTTTTATCCGGTTACAATATAACGAGGGACAAACAAATCTGGACGGAGGAAGTATTACATTGAATTATTGATGATGAGATGTGACTTATAGCTCATCTAATTGTACCTTTTACCTGTTAAGAGGGAAATCGGGGGTATATATCGAACCCTCTTTGTTAATAAATCCAGTGACCAGCTACTCCACTAAATGAATATTGTGACACAAACAAGAATTATTGATGAGTCAATGACTAGAAGTAAACGGTAATAAGCCGCCATGTTATAAATTCAAGTATTTTGTGGAAAAAGTTGATGAGAAAAAAGGTGGACAAATGGAATAGTCTTCAAAAAGGTTTTGTCTTTTGAAGTTGCAAAACGTTCAAATGAAATTATAACAAAAGTGGCATAGATAAGATTCGACATCGGAGTAAGCGTTTTCTTATGGAAATTGACATTGTATTATTATATTTCATCTGTACTAAAAAGAATGTCTAAAAACACTTTTGACACTTTAAAAAAAAAAAAAAATTTTTTTGGTGATTTATACTATACTTTTCATGATTCTAAAAAGTTTGTTTAATATAACTAATTGTAAGATCTGTCAAATAAAATCTATATTGCATATACAAATCATTATAAGGAAAAAATATAGACAATTTTAGGCGAAAGCTATGAATAGTATTTTTGGACATTCTTTTTTGAGACGGTGGGAGTATATTGTTTCCTAGGAATATAAAGATAAATGTTAAATTAATTAAAGTCAAACTTAGTCCTAGACTTTGTTTTTAGTTAAAAAGCATGATTGAAAATTCTTTTTTTTTTATTCAAAATTATTGTGTAGCATTACATGATTCAGATCAGTCACTTTTTTAAATCACTATTTTTATATTATTTGTGTAGACCTTCATTAGTGCAAAATACTCCTGCTGTCCCAAATTGATAGTTTCTTATTCCATTTTAGTACTTCCCAAAATGAATATCTACTTTCCAAAAAGATCAATAGAAACTTGTTAAAGTAGCATGTTGCCCTTGTGTTGAAATAGAACTAGCTAGTTATGTTCCATCCATAAAATTTCAAATCAAAGGGCATATATGGAAAGTGAAATAATTTTTGAAGCAATCACTAGGCTCCCTTAAAAAGTTGGAATACTTGAAAGAGACTATGAAAATAGGAGACGGAGCTAGTTTTTTTTTTTTTCTCTGAAAACGGGGTGGCTCCCCTCTATACTGCTTCGTCGATGACAATGACCCAAGAAGTAATTTGAAATAATAGGGAAGATGCCCCTGAAATCCTAATTAAGTAATGTACTTCGTGCATACGCAGGAGTGAAAGCATGGAATTGTCACATGTAGCTAAATTCTTGGGAGATAAGATTAGGAGAAGAAGCATAGAGCAAAGATTAAGGACGGAAGAAAAGGACACTATTAATGCGGTGACGGGAGGAGAGGGGTTTACCTTTAATGGGTGTTTTCCTTCTTCTTAAGCGAAGCCCCTTTTTCTCGCTTTTAATCACCACTCCTTGCTAATGAGGGTTTTCTCTCTGATATCAGATCTGAGAGTTTCTTTGTGTTTTTCCCTCCTTTTCCTTTCTTTTGGCTTCTCCTTC
Organism: Vaccinium darrowii; assembly: GCA_020921065.1. NCBI lineage: Eukaryota > Viridiplantae > Streptophyta > Magnoliopsida > Ericales > Ericaceae > Vaccinium > Vaccinium darrowii. The sequence continues at coordinate 35,534,323 of CM037159.1, forward strand.
ATTATCAAGGTGCCGTTTCAAGTTCTAACAACGGTGGTAGTGACGGTCCTTTGACAAAGCAAGGTGGCGACGGTAGTGGTCGATAATAAATCAAATTGGTTGGACCGTTTGCCATCAGTTTGTGGACATGATTATTGAGGGTATCAACACCTTAAGTTTGTATTCGATTAGTGTGATTGTGTGTTTGAGTGCCAATGAGAGGAGGTAGTGGTTTGAGGGTGTGACAACCTTGACCCTTTAACTAATTGTTGCTTTTAATTTATAAATTTATACTTATTGTTTGATTAAGTGCTTGATTTCAATTTAGTTATATGTGCCCTAGGTATTGGTTGGTGGTTATATAGCTCTTTTACCACATGGTCTCACACACACACACAATGACGGATGGTACTTTTATATGCTTAATTATCTCATATACATTTGTTCTTCATCAATGAAGTTTCTACCATTTTGACAGACAAAAAAAAAAAAAAAAAAGCGCAAACAAACAAACAAAAGAATTAATTGGTCAGATACCTGCAAGAAATGCAATACCAAAAGCACACCAATTCTACTATTACAAAGAATTGCAGCTAAAAAGAAATTGTACAAGCACTTACGGAATTAAAACCTTAATTTCGACAAACAAAATGATTGACCAAAAAATAATCACTAATCCCATTCGCGGTAATAACCTGGTTTCCACGATTTCAATAACACCAAATAAATTCACCTCCACGGCTTCAAAAGCTATGCTCATCCTACTCAAATGCCACCAAATAATAGCAAAGATAAATTGACTCCCCAACAACCTTCTTCACTATGCCAACTACACATGAGAATAAATGGAAACATTATAAAGAAAGGAGCGAAATATGTTAACCTTGTGCTCTTTTTTGGATATTGGACCTATATAGATACCCGATCATGTGTATTATTATTATTATTATCATCATCATCATCATTTTTTGTTTATCTTTTCCCTCTACATGCATTTAAATGGGAGTAGGGTTGCAAATAAGCCAAATAGAGAGGAGCTTTGGGGTGTGTTTGCGATAGTCGTTGATACAAATTTTACGAAAAGTTAAGAAACACTAAAAAAATATTATAATTGGCCATGATTTGGCACAATATGAATCATACAATAGATGCATATGGTACACATCTTTGAAAATTTATATATGATGTTCTCATGATATATACATGTGTTCCATCTTAACGAGTGAAACCGAACCGAATATTGTCAGTTTTAAGTTCGGCTCATTTATTAAGCTCGCTTAATAAATTGAGGTTCACGTTAGTATATTCAATTAATAGAGGAATCGAACTCAAATGAGCCTTCAGCTAGTTGAGCTTCGAACATTTCATGTTTTCATCTTTTAGTTTTTGAGTTAAAATAACGCATAGCTGAAAAAAAAGTATATGTGTGTGTGTGTATATATATACGATTAACATTCAAGATTTCGACTGGTGTAACATGAGATAGTAAATGTAAATTAAAATAAAACTCATCATAACACTTTAGTTGTAGTTTAAATCTACAACTTGTTTCACTAAAGTGTTTTTTTGGTTTTTTAGTTGTAGTTTATTGTAAAGGGTAGTTGGTTTTTTTTGGGAGTTTTTTTGTTAGTGGAATAGAATAGTTTTTTAGTTAAAACAAAACTAGTTTTTTGGAGGAGTTTTTTGTTAGTGGAATAAAATAGTTTTTGAGTTAAAACAAATCTAGTTTTTTGTTAGTGGAACACCCCCTAAATATCATTTGATCAAACCAGTTGATAATCCACATATTATCGTTGAATGATGGAAAGAAGAAAAAGCGACCATGTCGTAATAATATGCATGAAAAGTTTGTCCCTCAAAGAAAGTCATTTGATGTAAAGTGTATGTATATGATTCTATATCTTATTTCACAAGGAGCCCAGTCCATATAATTTTTTTTAGGTCCCTTCCTTAGCCTTATAGTAAATATAAATATATTGTTATGTTTTTCAAGTCTCACAAGATTTCCTAATACTTGAAGTGTGAGTGTGTGACTTGTGAGAGAGAGAACGCAACAATTGAGTACGTGATCAAGATATAAGGGAACGTGGCCGATAGTGTTTCATCGAGTTCAGTTCAGAATGTAGGAAACAACTTGGAGTTCCATAGCAACTGGGTCTGTCGAGAACACAAAAAACTTCAACCATCATTTTGTTTAGCACATGGATGGAGCCAGGGAGGGGCCAGTAGGGGCGGTCCCTCGGTGTAGCAGGAGTTGAGGTAAACCTTAGTTCTGCAATTTAGCACTTTCATTTTCTTGTTGTCTAATCTGTACGTATTATTACTGAGTTTTGAGATTCAGTTTCCAACCGTCAATCAGAGAACAAAGTTGGGTTATGAACATGTGTGGGAATTTTCAGCCCGAATCTGAGGACGTGGGCTTGTTGATCGAGTTCTTTAGGCCCTATCATGGGCCCATGTTTAAATTGCATGTGATGAAATGAACATTTATAACACGTTTTTTTTGTTCCCCAAAATGAGATCTGCCTTTGTCTTAAAGACACAACCATTCTCATGTCAACATCGACCAATTTCAACCTCACAATAACACAGGCTAGTTGTGTGACTTTGATACGTATGGGGCCTCTCACTAATGTGTTGATGTTGTACTTGTATTGCAGCTAACTTTTTTTTTTTGGTAAATTAAGATCTTATTAAGCAAACAAACCAAAAACATGCGGGAAAGCAACCCTACAAGCAGCGCAACGAGAGTTCCTAGCTAGCTAGAAACCAAAAACACAAAAGACGCTAGAAACAAGATAGCAACAAGAAAAAATCAAACAAAAGAACCATCCCCAAGAATTACAACGGGCAGCACTACGGCCCAAAATTTTTGGGGCTTAGGTTCCAATCTCTAGCCAGCAAACGATTTGCATCCATTGACTTGAGGCGTCGCCACGAACATAGACAGGCCCGGACCTCATCAATAACCTGAAGACCCAAAGCACAATCAGGCATAGCTTTGCCGTGAAAAAATCTATTATTCCTCTCCTTCCAAACCCAGTATATAGCAGCGGCTAAGGATATCTTGTACACTGTACAAAAGCCAGAAGACGCTCTCCTATTATTGCACAGCCAATCCACTTCACCTGCCAGCCCAAGACAGGGTCTAAAAACATGATTTTTCTGCAACACCAAACTCCACACAACTTTGGAGTAAACACACTAAAAAAACAAGTGGTTATGAGTCTTAGGCGCAGTAGAACAAAGCAGGCAGCGAGCATCCACTCCCATACCCCAACGGAGAAGTCTATCTCTCGTAGACAACCGCCCCAAAAAACTCAACCACTCAATAAAAGCCCAATGGGGAACATGGTGAGGAAACCATACACACCTAGCCCAGGGGACAATAGGTTGCACTTCTCGCAATGCCTGCTATGCAGACCTAGCAGAATAAACGCCAGTACCAGTGAGAGTCCATCGAACAGAATCTGCCATAGATGTGTTAGGGATGAGAGTGGGGGAAGTGCTAGCCACAATTTCCCTTGTAATCCAGCTTCTCGGTCTTGGCCATTTCCACCCACCTTGGTGAATGATAGATGCCACTGTAGCATTCAATGAGCTGCCCAGATTAACTTCCACTACACAATCAAACTTCTGATATAAGGGTCCCAAAGTGTGCCAATTGTCAAACCAGAGAGAAGTAGACAACCCATCCCCTATGACACACTTAATCCAAGGTTGAGCAAGACTCCTTAACTTCAAAAGTTTCCTAATAGTCCAGGATGCCTCATTAGGAACTCGAACACTCCATAGGTTGCGATTTTTCAGAACATATGTATGAATCCACTTGATCCATAAAGTATCAGCTTTGAGACAAATAGCCCACAAATGTCGTAACATAGAAGCCTTATTCCATACCTTCAACCTACGGAAACCTAAACCACCTTCCTCCTTTGGAGTCCAAATACACGGCCAAGCTACTTTTGCACCAAAACTCTTAAGTTCAGAACCGGACCAAAGGAAGGCCCTTAAAAGACCCTTAAAAGGCTCTCAATATCATTCAGAATTTTCTGCGGCAAAATGAAGATGGCGGACCAATAAACCTGAATATTGAATAAAATTGATTTCACCAATTGAGCTCGGCCACCGTAAGACAAAGTGGTGTTTGCCCAGGACTGTATCCTTCCTAAGATTTGCTCCTTTAACTGCTCACAATCAACAGCTCGAAGTCGAGTTGAAATAAGAGGTACACCAAGTTACTTAACAGGGAGCATACCCTCAGGAATGGGTAAAATATCACACAATAGAGCCTTTGTTTCAGCATTAACACCTGAGAAAAAAATAGAGCTCTTTTGGAGGTTAGGCTTAAGCCCAGAAAATTGATGAAAATCAAAAAGGACTTCAGCAATTAACTGGAAAGAACCACACTCTGCTCCACACAAGATAAAAAGATCATCAGCAAAAATAAGATGAGTAAGATTGAGCTTCTTGCACCTGGGGTGGAAAGCGAAGGATTGACATTGGCTGATTCTATATTGGAGAATTGAAGTGAACCCCTCCATGACTAAGAGGAAAAGATACGGAGATAAAGGGTCCCCTTGTCGAATGCCCCGTTTTCCCGGAAAAAACCCTGTTAGTTCCCCATTGATAATGATAGAGAACATAGGAAAAGTAATGCAACCCCTCACCCATTGGACAAACTTATTTGGGAACTCCATAACTCTCATCATTGCAAACAGGAAACCCCAATCAACTGAGTCGTAGGCCTTCATCAAATCCATCTTTATGGCACAACGGGGCTGCCCCCCTTGTTTGTGATAATTCTTGACAATCTCTTGCATAAGTAAGATATTATCCATGATGGACCTCCCTTTAACAAATGCAGATTGAAAAGGGCTAATTATATTTGGTAATAAAGGTTGTTACCTATTCGCGAGCACCTTGGTAACACACTTATAGACCACATTACAACAAGCAATTGGTCTATAGTCCCTGATAGAAATAGGAGATTGACGCTTAGGAATCAGAGTAAGAGCGGTACAATTCCACTGTCTAGGCAAAAAACCAGTAGCAAAGAACAACTGAATAGCACTAACCACATCACTGCCAACTATCTCCCAATTCTTCTGAAAAATGCTGAGTTGTATCCATCTGGCCCTGGAGCCTTATCCCCATTAATACTCCACATAGCAGCCTTTATTTCTGCTCCAGTAATAGGTTTGGTAAGAGATTCCTTCATAACACTCGTTAATTTGTGTGACACAGAAAGGTTTAAGACCTGAGAAACATCCACTTGTTGCTCAAAAGGAGAACCAAGAAGCCCAATATAATAGCCTAAGATTTCACCTTGAACATCAATAGGGTCAGTCAACCTTACCCCATTAGCATCAGTGAGACTTAAAATTTTGTTTCGCAAATACCGAGACTTCATTTTAACATGGAAAAACCTTGTATTCTAATCGCCTAAAGAAAGCCATTGAACTCTAGATTTTTGTTTCTTGAAAGATTCCTCAGCCAAACTCAACTCCACAAATTTCACATAGAGTTCTTGTTCAATGTCCACCAAAGCACTGTCATAAGGACCTTGTGCACACTGCTCCTGGACATGAATTAGCTCCTCCCTTGCCTGACAAACCCTTTCCCCAATCCTAGAGAAGAACTTCTTGTTAAAAGCTTTGAGGACAGGTTTCAATCTTCGTAATTTCTCACACAATCGCAGACAACTAGACCCTGCCACAGGCAAACACCAAGACTTCATCACCTCCTCCTTAAACTGGGTGTGCTTCATCCAAAAACTAAAAAACTTAAAAGATCGTCGCCGTGGAACATCAGGTAAGACAGTGACCAAAATGAAACTATGATCCGAAACTCCTGGAGCAAGAAACGTAGCTTCTGACTAGGAGAACTTATCCATCCAAGCGACATTTATAAGAACTCTATCCAGCTTGCTCTTGATATCACCCATTCCACCTCTTTTGTTTGACCAAGTGAACCACATGCCCTTAAAAGGCATGTCATCCATGCAAATAATATCCAGACAATCATTAAAATCCATGGCAGCATTGAACCAACCAGTCTTTCAGATCTTTTCCGAACAACATTAAAGTCACCTAATTGGATCCAAGGATTGTCACCAACTACAGAGGAAATCTGCTTCATTCCTTCCCACAAAGCCCTCCTTTCTACCAGTAAGTTTTGCCCATAAACAAAAGACACAAAGAACAAACTCCCATCTTCTGTGATGACCTTAGCCACCATTAATTGAGATGAGGAATGAATAAAGGCCACCTTCAAAAGAAGACCATCCCAGGCTACCATCATTCTAGCCACCCTGTTATTGGGAATATTATGCTCAACAGACCAGTGAGAGGGGAAACAACACTTAGCAATCTGAGCAACATTATCAATTCTAGCCTTAGCTTCAAGAATTCCTATGAGACTTAAATGATGAGCTTTAATCATAGAAAAAAACTTCCTTCTGCTTAAGGGGGTAATTAATCCCCCTAATATTCCAGGCCCCCATACAAACTTTATTTGTGAACGGATATCTTTGAACCACCACCACCCCCCTTCTTATTTGGAGGGGGATCGACTTTAGGATCAACCTTACCCCTACCATGCCCTCTCCCCTTCTTTGCAACAGGAGCAGCAACAACCGGACTTGGGGAATCCCTTAGCGGAGAAAGATCAAGATCCTCCTCCACCGCCAAATCACCCTTCTCTGAGTCCCCCTCATCATCAGTATCAAGATGCAAAGTGAGAGCAGAAAAAGAGTTAGCATTCCTCATTGCAGAGCTCGTTCTAGCAGGTGGAGAAGAAGGTCCACTCTTAGTACCACTTTTCCTTGTACTAAGAGGGATATATGTGGCTTGTCCTTTTCCTGTTGGTGAAAGCAACCCCTCCTCTTAACCAGTTTGAGCAGCCACCTCCTTTGCTACCTCAGGTACACTCAGAGAAGCACCAATACTACCTTCATCAATAGGCTTCCTCACCCATTCTTGATGAGTCTTACCACCTTGAGGTTTAGAGGGACACTGAACCTCAGAATGACCAAATACGTGGCACTCCAAACAGTGCATTGGTTTCCACAGATACTTCACGCCTACAGTAACCTGACGCCCATCGGAGTACTCGACATCTACTGTATCAAGTAACACTGCATGCACATCCACCTCAACATAGATCTTTGCATAACTGAGACGTTGAAAATTATCGGTGAGCCCATCAGCATACAAACGAACCCCAATTGCACTAGCAATATAGCTCAAGCCATCTTCATTCCATAGCTCCATGGGAACATCATAAAATTGAGCCCATAAGGGAACCTTCGTCAGCTGTTCTTTCTCCAATTTCACCTCCGGAGACCATTGCTTAAGCACTAAAAGCCTTCCCCCAAAATGCCAAGGACCAGCAATCCATGACCTTCTTGTACGCATCTGCTTGGGAAAACTGAAACAAATAAAACCCTGTCTCATTCGAACTAACCTTCTGAATCCCATATTTCTGCCAGTTATTAAATGCAATGTTCCTAACAGCAATATATGGCAATCGCTTATCCAAGAAATACCCAACCAATGACCCAGACCATCGCGAAACCCCAACATCAACAATATCATTCGGAGGACACACAACAACTCTAGCCGCCTTAAGCTGAGGGGGGTGATAGGAGAATTTCATACGGTTACTACTTCCCTGCGGAGCAACCACCTCAAACCACAAAGGTTTAGAATTAGAGATAGGTACAGTAGCTGGACCATCTGCACAAACAGGAATTTCTGAATCCAAATCCTCACCAATCGTGGTATCCTCAGCATCAAGGAGAATTTGATCCATATTCTCCACAGCAGAAATTCCTAATCTACCAAAACTAGTATCCGTAATCACAGGTTTAACACCAAAAGCAGATGCAGAACCCTTATTCACGAAGTTAACAGCGCGAACAGAACTCGCAACCGGAAAACTAGGGTTACGCAGTAAACTAGAAGAACGAAGAGCTGGAAAATGTGTTAAATCCATAATCAAAAGGCTAATCTAACCAGATCAGTAGATCGAAAGGGAAGCAGGAGAGAAATCAATCGAAGAAGATGGAGCGCTGAGAAATCGCATTTTCGCCGCTTCCCCTTTCGCTCCTTGGAAGCTCTCAGTTTTTCCCAATTGGTGGTTTTTGTTAGAGAGTCGTATTGCAGCTAATTTAGGAGCAAGAAAACAACTATCATCCGTTGTTTCACTTGATTCCGATTGTAGATTGCGATCGGAGAAGTTTCAGTCGGAGAACATCAGCCTCTGTTTCGAGAGGCTAATAGATGTACGAATATCCTAGCATTCTCGAACCTTTGTGCTAGTGTTGGCTTAGTTAATTATCTTTCCATTGTGTCCTGCTTTTGGTGATTTCAATTCCATCAAGATGTTGTAACAATGTTAGTCTTGTGCCTGTCATACGGATTGCGAATACTGCTTGTATAATGCATGCAAAAATGATTGTACTTTTGAATTCACATTTCAAGGATATCACTGGACATTAATCACAAATAACAATCTACTTTGTACACCTAATCTACAGTTCTAAAGAAAATCCTAGCGGCTGTGTTTGGTTAGATAATTTAGTTTAGTTTTGATGATGTCATTAGGTGTAATGAGTGGAGAGAGATAGAGAGAGAAATGAGGAAAATGATGATATCATTAAAACTAAAACTAAACTGGGAAACGAACAGGGCCAGCATTTTTTCAAATAAACATATGGTACTAATACAAGTTTTAATATGGTATGGTAGTGGGAATTATGTTCAAAATGGATCTAAAAGCATCTGCTGCATGTCCAATTTTTTGCCGATTAAAAAAAAAAAAACTTTTGCTTCAAAATTGGGGATGTCAAATTGTTGAGAAAGACTTATGCGATAATTTGGCATCCAGTACATCTCCACCATTGCTCACAGAGTGTGATTAAAGAATTTATTGTACTTGTTCAAATTTCTGACTTAAAGTCAGGAATTGGCTTAAATCAATTTTTAAGTCGATGTATTGTTAGAGAATGATCTGTCTTGTAAAACACAATAAATTAATTTTGAGTTTAAACCAAGAATTGAAAGAAGGATTAATATTTAGAACTTTGTAAGCAACTGTTTTAAGATTTTTAAACGCGAATGCATATGCCCGAGGAAGTTAGTTGTGAGTTTAACAACTAAAGAGGGTTTGATGTCTCTACATAGGCTCGAATCCCAAATCTCATCCTTGACAAGCAACGGTATAACCAGATAAAAAAAAAAACAAATAAAAGCTTTTACTGGGTGTGGTGTTGTAAAATAAAATTGTTTTCATTTTACGACGACCTAATTCCTCAACCAAAAAAAAAAAAAAACCCGTCAATTTTTGCAAATCTTTTGGGCCAGTGGAAATCGGTATGGGTGGACGACCGTGGACCCATGATTTCAAAGACAGAGAGTCAGAATCCGAAAATTTGGCCGTACCGTGGAAAAAACCGGTGGCCGTTTTTCTGAAAAAGACAATCCATGGGGAAAAATCAGTGATACGTAAGGTGTGACGTGTTCTCTGATGTTGACGGACTCGCCGGCCAACGATTATTGTTTCAAGGCTCTGTTTGGAACTTGAGAAAAAAAGTGGAAAAGAAAGAGAAAAAATAAAAATAAAAATTGGTTGTTTGGTATTCAGTTCAGGGAGAAGAGAGAAGAAATACTCCCTCCGTCCGAATTCGTTTGTCACTCGTTTTATTATAACCGAATAAAAAATTATTAATATTTTTAAATTAGTAAGTAAATTTATGTTCAATATGGATCTTGTTTGATAGATTTCGATGAGTTCTATAAGACAATGTTTTTAAAATTACATAAAATGTTATATAAAATGTTATTAACTATAAGATATAATCATTTAAAAAGTGGTACGAACTCCAAAATGGATTAACAAATTCAGACGGAGGGAGTATGATAAACGTAAATAGAAAGCCTTGAGATTTCTTCAAGTTAGCGTAGAGAAAAAAAAGAGAGAGAATAGGCTCTAAAACCAATGCAATCTTTTATTTTCTTCTTATCTTTCTCTTGAAACCAAACTAAAGAGAGTTACTTTCCCTTTCCCTTCCTCTCATTTCGTTTGTAAATCCAAATAGTAAAAAATTCTCACGTTTTTCTATCTATTTCTTTCTTAATTATTTTCTCTTCCTTTCCACATATTTCCTTAAGTTCCAAACAAAACCTAAAGCTCCTCTTTGCTCTCTCATCCATCAATAATTGTAGAGCCCAATTATGAGTACATCATTTTGTCTAAGACTCATTTTAAAGTCTCATAGTAATGATCTTAGCTGTTTAATTTATTCAAAATATTATTTTATAGGCTTCTATACAAAAATCAACTCATTCGGATATTAATAAAGGCTTGATTGATTCATTCAGTTTTAATTAAGGTGAATTCAGACACGAAAATTGATCAAGCCCTTATTGATATCTGATTGATGTTTTAGTTTTTGCAGGGCAAGCCCCTATTGATATCTGATTGATGTTTTATTTTTTGCAGGGACTTTTAAAAAAATGTTTTAAGCCTGCTCCACAAAACTGACTTATTCTCAAAACTTGCTTGTTGCGCTACGAGACAGGTCATTCTCTCACAATAGATCAACCGATTTCACTCAATTAAACTAGTTCCATTGACGTATTGCTAATAAGTCAGTTAGTGTAACACCAAACTAATTAAATGGTCATTTGCGTAGACTCCAAAGTGAGTCCTATACAAGGTGGTACACACAAATGTTGTATCTATTTTACCCAAACATAATGTGTCCATAGTTTTTTTTTTGGATGATTCTACTAGGAGGATCCAAGAAATGTGTTGAATTTATGTGCGGAATTCATTTAGATTCTATACGAATAATTCAAGATATTTATTTCACTTAGAATATTTTGTTTAAAAATTAGTTTAATCATACATTGGTAAGGACTTTATAAATTGTTCAAATGTTTATAAGTTGTCAGGGTACGCATAATTGTGTTTTTGTCTGTGTTAATTTGTGTGTTTTGGAGCACTTTTGTATGAAGAATCAAATCTCTCAAAGATATTAATAGGTACTCTGCAAATAGAGTACAATCATGTCGTTAAAAAATTTACAACTCTTAACAAATACTTTGCACACACTCGCATTCATGTGGAGATCCATACACAATACTAAGTTGTTATCGCGTTGGTATGATTGAGATAATAACTTGATAGATAACATGCTCTTATGAAATAATGACTCACAAATAAGCGATGCGTTCTAATTATATTACATGATTTGAAGGAACTATTTTCACGCATAATAATTTATGTTGTCCACTCTTCAGTGTCATGTTTTCTTTCAATAACTCAGGTGTTTGGGTCAGTTTACACGCACTAACTAATCTTGAGGACCAAACTCGCCGTCCACTAGTGCAAAATCCAATATTAGAATCTGGACAAAGTCTTGTATGGACTAGCCCAAAAGAAATTGATAGCATCTTGAAGGTTTCGAATTTGAAACCTTAGAAGAATACGAACTCCTAAGTCTCGTGCCTGGGCCACCAACCTAACCCACAGGGATTTTCTAGAGTTTCGTGTTAACAACTATTGCTGGTACAATGATAGAACGACAGGGATACCAAGCTGTTTACACAAGCACTGATATAGATCATGTGGGCCTATAGCAAGATTTCGCGAAAAGTTTAGTGACACTTTTTGCCGGTGCTGTTAACCGTTTTTCTCGTTGTGAAAATAATTCCAAGGTCCTCAAATTAAGTTCAGGGTAGTATAATCCTATAGTACAATTAAGGATAATTTATGCAACATTTTCAAAGATTAATAAAGTTTCTCTTTTCAATAAAAAAAAAAGGATAATTTTCTGCAAGGTAATAACCGACTCATCAATCATTGTGATCCTTGAGAATTCACATATTTCAAATCATCCCTTTGTCTGGAATATACACATGGAACATATGCTTTAATGAAACAATTGTGTCAGAACTATGTAGTGAAGTGTAGGCGCCTACTATTTGTTTTTCCGATGCCCACAAACAACTGCATGAAGTACTGTAAATTAATGATTGGATAATGAAAAGATAGGTAAGAAAATCCTAATCAAATTCAAATATCTAATCCGGTTTTTGTCTCTCTGACTATGGCATGGGCATGGACCTCTCCTTCTTTTTGTACCAGCTTAATTCCCACATGCCATGTACACATTTTAAGAACGTTTTCCACTTGGATACCAACTTGCCCCTAAAATCAAATTATCTTTTGATAATTCAAGTGTCAGGCCAACTTATGTCCACCTTAGTTAATTTTGTGGGACAAATTCCACCAATCAATAGCTGAGGTCTCATTAAAGTCGGAGCGGAACTCCGTATGAATTGCTCCAAAGCAGTGGTGGAGCCAAGATTCCCGCTTAGAGGGGGCACCACAAAAGTTTAAATTCATTTTGTGAAAGTTCGGCATGATTCCTTCGTTAGTAGCCCATTAATTTTTGTTGGAAACATGCGTAAACAATAAGGCTAATACCCAAAATTTTCAATGTCTTTAACATTTTTTGAGTAGGTGTACAAATCTTTTGAAAGGTCAGCATGATTGCTTCATTAGTAGTCCGTTGATTTGGTTGGAAACATACGAAAATAACGTAAACAAGCCTAATACCCAAAATTTTCAATTTCTTTAACATTTATAGAGTAGGTGTTCAAAAAAAAAAAAAGAAAGAAAGAAAGTTGTAAGGGATCAAATTCTAGGGGGGCCACGTGACCCCCTTAGGGCCTATGCTGACTCTGCCCATGCTCCAAAGGATCGTTTATAGCAATTGAGAGGTTTCCCACCTGAAATCTTCAAACCTCTAAACTTCAGGCTAGCCAATCCCTTGGGATTCCCATGAATGAAACTAATGTTTAAATTTTGTCTTCATAATGTGATACTACTCCCTTTGTCTCATATTTGTTATACACTTTCATTATTCACAATACCTCAAAAAATTGGTTATATTTTCTAATTTAATGTCATATATATTCAATATGGATCTCTTTTGACGGTTCTTGATGAGTACTATTAAAAAAGTTTTCAATTCCATGAAGATGTTGCAGCAATGTTTGTCTTGTGCCCGTTATGTGGATTGTGGATAATGCGTGCAGCATGCAAAATGATTATAATTGAATTCACATTTCAATGGCATCACTGGACATTAATCACAAATATGACTACAATTGTCATTGATAGTAATCTACTTTTTACACATTATCTACCGTTCTAAAGATAATGCTAGCATTTTTCCAAATAAACATATATGCTAGCATTTTTTATAAAGATAATGCTAGCATTTTTCAAAATCACTACAACAAAAATGATAAATCGTGACGAAATTGTAACGCCCCCAAGATTTGGGTATGTTAATAATTATTACAAACCACAATAAAGTTTAATCCTTAAACTTTAATACAAATAACAACGTCCTCAAATACTATATAAATAATAACCGGGGTGGTTCTAGGTCTTCGTCTATCCCTGCGCCGAGTCATTCCCCACTCTGGCAGCATTTCCCGCTCCATAGGACTGGTCCCCGTAGTAGTGTTCTTGTCCATCTGAATAATCTGACATAATACGTCCGAGTCGCAAAGGCAACATCATGGTATTATGCCAGGGTTACACGAGTGCAACACCGTGAGCAAAGCCCAGTAGTTCACTATACTAAGCTTCTAAGTAGCAATTCTAGAACAATATGTTCAAAAACAGTATATAATACTTGTGAACAGTAAACCATGCAATACATCGTGCGTGTCAATGCGGATCAGAGTAAACATACGCAGAAAAACAGTATTTCGTTTCGGTATCTCAGTCTGTGTCACGTGTCATTTCTCAAAACATGATCTTGGTTCGTTTTCTCAAAAATCGTACTCAATAATCAACAGTTTCCCAAAAATATCATTTTCTCGTATAGTGCCTCTTTCAGCATTCTTCTTCAAATTTCATACATCTCCCACCACTCGAAAGTTATTGGTCCGTTTTAGCCTCCTCTCAGCTGACGGTACCAACCTTTCCGCTCGAGGTCCCGGTTATCGTGCATCACCGATCTCAACAGCCTGTTTGCACGGTCCGTTCTCCCCGCGACTCACACGACACAGTCCCGGCCGTCTCATATCACTGAACTTAACCAATCTGTTTATGAGGTCCGTTCACCGTGTGTTGTACACGCGTAGCCCAACATCCAAGTTCTCTCCGCGAATCGGAAGTGGCGCTCCCGCTGCACTACCGCATCAATACCATTCCTCCAAAGTTCTCTCCGCGAACTTGAGATGGCAGCCAACATCTCAATCTCATCACATCATATCTCATTTTGTTTCATTGATCAAAAATTCTCATTTCATTTCTCGTAGATATTATTCCTCATTTCAAAAATCATTTTCATTCTCACCTCTATTTCTCACCACCCGTGATTTAAATCATTTAAAACTTCGTGTCATAACGTTGCGTGTACGTGCTCAATGCTCAATCATGCCCATGCAATGTTCCAAAATCTTTCTCCAAAAATACTCATATTTCTCCATAACATTTTTCACATAAAATCATACATTTTTACACACTAACTTATTCAAAAATTATATTTCCCAATATCTCAAAACTTTATTACTCATCACAAAAATCTCATTTCTCCCTTTTTCTCTCAAAAAAAAAATATTTTATTCCTTTCTAGAGAAATAAATTAGTAACTTGCTCTTTCTAAAATAAATACACCAACTTTCTATTTTTTTGAAATTTCTTGTCAAATCAACTATCTATATCTTTCTCCAAAAATATATACCTTAAAAAAACTCACTCTCTAATAATCTTGTGTAAAAGCAATATTTTTATACGTAGTAAAATCACAACCTTTCTTTCTAAAATAAACCATTCACTTCTTTTTCTCCACAAAAATCCATACGATACTCACTAATTATTTAGTAAAATATTTCTTCAAAAACATCTTTCTAAAATCTCTCTTTTCATTTTTGATTAAAAAAAATCACCACACTAACTTAAAATAATTACATAAATAATAGATCTTCCTTATTAGTATGAACAAATCTTTCACTAAACAAGATTAATCTTTCTACTCACAAAAATATCATTTGAATAATAACCATGATTAAATCAACACTAATTAATTAGTACTACCAAGGAAATATAATAATAATAGAACCCTTTCTAGAAAACATATCTTCTAATTAACTTCTAATCACTACTAATCATCTTCTAATTACCTTCTAATCACTTCTAATCTCACTAATCCACTTCTAATTTCATGAAGAACTACTCAATTTAGAACCTCGTTATCATGCTTGTAAATCTTTCTACATAAAATACTCTTTCTTGAACACTAAGAAATAGACTTAGTAACTTAATACATGTACTAATTAAACCAATCAAGCTTCATAATCAACTCTTAAAAACTAATTAAAACATCATACTAATTCTAGAAATAACTAATTAGAAGAGTAGTTTAGTAAACTATCTTGTTTTCCGGGTGTAAACCGGAAGCCGATTAGCACTCCATTGGCGTAGAACTCACCTTAATCTACCCTACTAACTTACTAATTAGCTTAGCTAATTAGAACTAGATTAGAATAGCTAAAAGGTGGTAGATGTAGTGGTTGTTTGTTGGGAAATATGAAGACAAGTAGACAAGTGTAGGGTATATGGGGTCCAAATGAACAAAGTGAGTGCTATTTATAGCAAGAATGAGACCTCTCTCCCTCTCTCTACCTCACGGCACGCACACACACACACTAGGGCCGAAAGTTTCATGTTTGGGGAGGGAATATGTGCATTGAATTGTCACATGGCAAGTGCACCACTTGCACTAGGTTTTTAGGTTAGGTCCTAGGCTAGGAATCTTGGTTTAACTTGCAAAAATGAACCAACATGGGTACATTCAAGGTCACCAACGTGGGAAACAAAGGGGTGGGAAAAATATGCCTCCCGCTGTGTAGGTTTTTGCACGGTTATCTTTGTTACGGGGTGTTTTTAGGAGCAAATATGAACAATAAGCATGTGAGTGGAGTTATTGCTAGAGAATAGCCCTAACTAGCTACAAGTAGGGTGGAATATTCCTTCCTTAAAACAAGGGATCATGTTTCATGGGACTTGGAGTGTAAGTTTGGTTATAAATAGGTCTAGGTTGTGTAGATTGTACACAAATGCATGTATTGTGTGGGTATGTATAGGTTACTCTAAAAATAACAAGGCTTGTTCTAACTAGTTTAGGGTACAAAACCTTAGCTTGGGAATCTTTCTAAACCCTCCACTTGCTTGCACAAGTGAACAATGCATTAATTCTATGCATGTGCAAGTGTACTTTCATACATGCACACACACACAAACTCTCACTCTCTCTCTCTACCGATCTCTCTCTCTCTCTCTCTCGGCATCTCTCTCTCTCTCTCTCTCTCTCCCCGTCTCTCTCTCTCTCTCTCTCTCTCTCTCTAAGCTACTCTCTCTCTCTAACTCTCTCTCTAACTTGGTATATTCCAAGTTCCAATGTTGTGGAGGTGACCACTCCATGACGTACCGAACTTGGTTGAGTGAAGTAATGGTAGTGGTTGGGTAGGTTTCGGGTATTAAACACGGTTCCTGGGTGCTACGGTAGTGTAACAGATGTGTTACTCGATCTTGTACGCGTATATGTATGGCTCGATTCCGAGTTATTCGAATAAAAAGTATCAATTAATATTTTAATAGAAAATATTTCGGTAATTCGGAAATTAAAATAATTAATAAAAATTATTTAACGAAATTTTTATTTATGAAAATTAGGGTCGTTACAGAAATTCTGGTGACGAAATTAATTTTTGTCTCCTATATGACTATTTTGAGAGGAAAAATATAATTCGTCTCTAATTGGGAGGATAAACAAAAATAAAGGTGATGAAATTTTATTTCGTCTCTAAACTTGTGGAAGAATGGAATTTTTGGTGACGAAAATATTTTTTTCCTCACTAATATGTTCCCTCCACATCTTTTTGGTGACGAAAATATTTTTTTCCTCACTAATATGTTCCCTTCACATCCTCCCTAGGAGAGCAAACCAATAGAAGACAAAAATATTCCTCATAAAAGAGAAGACTTTGGCCCAGGGAATTTTTTTCGTCACCCATTTACTCTATTTTTTTTTTGGCAGGCCCGAAAGTGTATCTTGAGGGAAATGAAACTATAGGAGATAGCTAACTCTGAATAAGTTAGCTTCCTAAATTTCATCAACCGTTACTAGAAACAGGACTATAGCGACGGTTTTATTAACCGTTAGTAGATTAATTTTACTCCACCAAAACTAATTTTCCTTATTTATTTAATCATTTTCTCGTAAAAATTTGCCTCAATCGGGTTTAGAAAGCTTCTTAATTATCGAGACACAATTTCATTAACAAATTTTTTTTTTTTTTTGTCTGATCAATTGTGTAGTGATAGCTCCCCCATTTTTAATAAAATTCTTCTTTGCCGATCAAAAAAAAATTGTGTAGCGATAGCCGATTAACTTTATTTTTTGTATGAAATTAATTATGTACTCTTTAATATGTAAAAGATAGATGGTTTCGATTGAAAAAAATGACTCAAGTGTGGGGTCAAGTCTTGCAATCTAAACAAATGACCCGACGAACTTCGATTTTGGTGACAATGACGAGATGTGAAATGCCAACGGTTTAAATCGACGCTTGTAAATATGGAGTTTGTAATTACATTTAAAATATATATGTTAAATGTAATTTATAACAAACTATAAAACCAGATTAAAAAACTGATTTGTATAGTATAAACAAGATTAAAAAAAAATTATAAAAAGGCTTATGTTAAAAAAGAAAATTTATTAAAAATATGATATTAGTAGGTGTTTGTATAATGGGTGTTCAAATGGGGAGCATAAAACAATGGGAATAATTTTTTTTTTATTTGTATAGTATAAACTCGATTAAAAAATTTATTAAAAGGCTTTTGTTAAAAAAGAAAATTTTTTGTGTTAAAAAATAAAAAAATTATTAAAGTAGTGATATTAGTAGGTGTTTGTATAAGTATAAAATTTATAAAAGAAATGATATTAGTAGGGGTTTGTATAAGAATAATCATGTTTTTATAGTATAAATATTAAAAAGGTGCCTAAATGGCACAAGTGGCGGCCTAGCTTAGCTGGTTCGCGCGCGCGCGCGCACAAGCTAGGTCTCCGGTTTGATTCCTAGGAGGAGCAAAATTCTCAATTTTCAGCTGCCACGCGGGTGACACGTAGGTGCCACGACAGAGCCACGAGGGTGACACGTAGGCGCCACACGTGCGCCACGCGGTAACACAGTAGTTTTCATCAATTTTTGTCATGGTTAGTGACGAAAATTTTTGTCACCTAAGTAGTTTCCTTCATCAATTTCTAGTCACAGTTAGTGACGAAGCTAGTGAGTGGGTGACAAATAATTTGAAAATTGGTGATGAAAAATTTCGTCACCAAAATTTAGTATAGGTGACTTTCGAAGGCAACCTATAGGTGGCAAAACTATTTTTCGTCACCAAGACTATCAGAGACAAAAACCATGCATTTCATGACGATTTCATTCGTCTCCAAAGACCTAATTTCTTGTAGTGAATGGATCTAGGGAACGCAGTCATTTTGGGTACAAGCTAGAGAGCATCTGCTGCATCTCTAACGTTTGCTTCAAAATTGGAGATGTCAAATTGTTTAGAAACACTTATGTGGTAATTTGACATCTGGTACATCTCCACCATTGCTCACCCGGTGTGATAAAAGAATTACAAAATGTACAAAGCATTCTTATTTTGCTTACCATGTTTAGAAATTTGTATGAAAATGTTTTAAGATTTTTAAATGCGCATATGTCTAAAAACACTGATGATAATAATAATAATAATAATAATAATAATAATAATAATAATAAAAGCAGCTTTATTGGGTGTGGTTCTAAAATAACCTTTTTTTTAAAAAAAAAAAAAAAAGACGATCCAATTCCTTCAACCAAAAAAAAAGGCTTATCTACTTTTTTCGTCCCTATAAAATGAGCTTGGTTTCATTTTCGTCCTCACAAAATTTTTCATTTCAATTTTACCCTTCAGGTTTGATACTCATTTCAATATTACCCTTTCCGTTAGTAAATGGATGGAAACACTCAAAATGGCTAACGGTGTCAATTTCAAAGGTTTTTTTAACGGTTGCTACAGTGTTTAATCCGGTTAATTGAGTGGTGGTTTCGTTCCTTTTAATGCATCGAATTTTGCAAATAAAAAGTCAATAATTAATTATGTTCCCCATATTTCATTGAAGTTCCATTTATTTCGCGATTATTTTCCACTTTATTTTCCTGCTTTCCTCCATATATTGCAAAACCCTAAGGTCTCATTTGATTCGGGGACTAAAATAGGTGGGATTGATAGTTCTGGGATTAGTCATGGTATTAGTAATCCCATGTGCTTTTCGGGAACCAAACACAGGATTGTGTGGGATTATGCGCATGTTATCCAATCCCAGCCTTTTAATCCTAGAATCAAACGAAGACTAATTTCACAACCCTCAAAGTTTTCAGTAACCACAGAAAAATTCTGTTATTTTTATTTTTATTGAAAATGAGTTTCACCATTGAAGCTCTGTGCATGCTCTAAAAAGGCCATGGATGACGTTGGCTTTCTTTAATTCTTGTTTTGATCTGACGTGGGTTCCTTCAATTTTTCTGGGTTTTCTGTATTTTAAAGGGTAGGTTCAAGTTGAGGGGGAGTTCTTAAATGGATTATTTGATTTTATCATCATCTTTTACGAAAAGATTTTATCAAACTAGATTTTATCAACCATATTTTAAACTCATAGTGGTTCACAACTATTTTATCACCTAGATTTTATCTATTAGGAAAACAAGGAGATTTTATCACCCCTCCATAAAACACCAACTAAAATCAACTTTCCCATTTTATATCATAAAATTCATTCAAGAACTCCCCCTCAGGCTTTTCGGATTTCGTTTCAATTCTATGAATGGAGGGAGAACCAGGGATTAACGGTTATGGGATTACAACAAAGGGGGAAAAGCTCCAGAGAGCTTCCGAGTGGTGCCAAGGAGCGACACGACCACTCAATTAAACGGATCAAACACTGGGTAGCAACCGTTAAAGAAAATCTTTGAAATTGACACTGTTAGCAACCGTTAGCTACTTTGTGTGTTTCCGTCCATTTACTAACGGAAAGGGTAACATTGAAATGGGTATAAAACTTAAAGGGTAAAATTGAAACCAAGATTTTTGTAAGGACGAAAATGAAACGGGGCTCATTTTATAGGGACGAAAATAGTAGATAAGCCAAAAAAAAAAAAAAAAGGTGTTCGGGTGGACCCAGGATTTCAAAGACAGAGAAACAGACAACCAAATATTGACCCGGCGGCCGTTTTTTCTGAAGAAGACAGACGTGGGGGAAAAACAAAATGGTCAAATATAACCATGATGATGATATAATGTTTTTTCTGACTCGTCGGAGAATATGACACTATTGTTTCGGATTGAGCTCCTCTCTCGTCCATCCATAATTCTAGAGCCCAACTATACATGTGTACATCATTTTGCAAAATAAAAATAAAAAATGACACTATTGTTTTGGATTAAGCTCCTCTCTTTTCGAAGAATGTCAATATTGGAGATGGTGTTAGCCACTTAATTTATTCATAACATCGTTTTATAGGCTACTATATAAAAATCAGTGTACAAAAACCAGCTCATTTTGATATCGATAAAGATTTAATTGATTCATTCAGTTTTTATTCACGCAAATTCAAACGCAAATATCAGTGATACAACGACGGGAATACCCAGCGATTTATACAAGCGCTGGTATAGATCACACGGGTCTATAGCAAGGTTTCACAAAAATTTTAGTGACGCTTTTGGCTGGTGCCGTTAACCGTTTTTCTTGTAGCGAAAATTGTTTCCAAGTGTCTCAAAGTTTTCTGGAATAACGCTATTGTACCATTAAGAATGATTTATACAAGGAAAATGCTAAAAGAAGCCTGGTAGGCTGCTGTTAAGAGTCTATAAAAATAAATGAAAATGTATTAGCAAGTGTAAAAAGTATATTCGGATGTATTTTTCTGTCTTTTACTGCGCTTAATGAAAGTCCTGTGAACTTTCGTTAGCAAGACTGTTTATACAAAATAACCGAATAAATCATTGTGATCCTCGAGAATTCACATATTTCAATGTATCACTTTGCTTGGATGTACATACTTCTTCCTTGTGAAATGTACACATGGAACATATGTTTTGTGAAACAACTGTGTCGAAACTTTGCATTGAAGTGTAGGCGCCTACTATTTGTTTTTCTGGTGCCTACAATTGCATGAAGTGCTGGAAATGATTGGAGAATCAATGATGGGTAATGAAATCAAAATCAAAATCAAATTCAAATTCAAATATCTAATCTGGGTATTTGTCTATCTTGCTATGGCATGGGTATGGACTGGTTCTAGTGAGAGGACTTGTCCTTTTTTGGTGCCCACTTGGTTCCCACATGCCGCATTACCACACTTTAAGAACGTTTTCCACTAGGATACCACTTGCCCTTAAATCAAATTATCTTTTCATAATTCAGGTGACGGACCAACTTACGTGCACTTTAACTAATTTTGAAAGGTAAATCCCACCGTTCTCTAGCAAATGTCTCATTAAAATCGGAGCAAAACTCCGTATGATCAACTGCTCCGAAGAATTCTTTATAGCAACCAAGAGATTTCCAACTTGAAATCTTTAGAGGGAGCACCCTGTAGTATTCTAATGTACCTCGTAAAATTCTAACTTTTCTTATTTTTCCTTTTGCATACATGTAAGATCAACATATATATTTTACAGCAATTTTATTTGTGTGTGTACACTTACCATATTTGGAATGAAGATTTGGATATTTGAGGCAGTTTTCAGACTTTAGATTACATGTGAGGAAAATGTTTACTTTCAAGGAAAATGAAAAGGATAAGAACAAGTTTACTACAGATACTAACACTTGTACTAATAATTGCACAAATTCTAGGGATTTGGGGGTTTGCTCGCGGATCCCACCTAAGGTTTAACATTCGATTCTCCTTAATTGCCACCAAACTCTCGGGGCCAAGGTTGGCTCATGGCATGAGCCAATGAAACCACCGCTTTGGGCCCCTCAAAAATGTAAAAAATAGACCCCCAAAACATGCAAGCCTATTATATATTGTAATGGTTAGTTATTTTTGGATGACTATATATTTAGATTTGTTCAATGATAATTATCTTGTATTGGTTTTTTAGGAAGATATGTGGTGAAAATTTTTATTATAAACACTATATTGAGAGCCTCCTATAACGAATCCGTTTCAGGCCTCCAAAACTCATGAGCCGGCACTGCTTGGGGCTACTGGGGTTTATGCCCGGTCGTTACCTCTAGGGCACCGAAATTAGTCGAGGTGTGCACAAGCTAGCGAGCACATCCGGTAATTAAAAAAATAAAATAAAATCTTTAACATGGTATATGTGGGACCTACCACTCCTATGTGGGTACCACATGTCCCATGCGAGAATACTTGTGTAATTGTTAATACAAATGTTAGTGCCTGTATCTTTTCTCGGATAAGAAACCAAAGAATCCAAACACACAGCATAGGATGACTTCAACTTGTTTTCATGATCTCTCCAAACAGTGAAAAATCCATGATCTCTCCATGTGGAAAATCCAAACACAGGGCCACAGGCACAGTGTGAAATCGATCAATCATGTAGAGACGTTATCCAAACAGTTCTTAGTTGTAACATCAGGGATCCAAAACCTAGATTGCGTATCTAAAAAACTGGACTCACACACAATGTGATTCTTCCAAAGCCTCTTTCAAATTAAGGGTACTACTAAAAATAAGTTAATAAATGAACTTGCGCTAATCAATATTTTTACAAATCAAGTGTCCGAGACAACTTATGCACGTCTCGACTAATTTTAAGAGTCTAATCTCACTGTCTACTTGTGGGGACTGGTCCCAAATGAGTTAACAACACTAACAAGTTCCAAATTTGAGAGTTTAGGAGGGAGCAAACCCGTAAGTCCTAGCAGAACTAACTTGTTGCTTAAATTATGCCAATCGAAATCGATCCTCTTCCAAATTTCAAACGATGTAGACTCCATCATGGAATCTCCATGATTTTTTGTTGGACTTTAATTGTATATATCCATTAGAAAACGATATTCTCACAACGTTGTACTATATTCACTCAAAACTAATACGGTATCGTTGACAAATATGGTATGATAATCTTCTGAACAATTATACTCTATGCCAGAAGATTTTTATTTCAAGGGACAATCAACCCTGTTACACCCATATGATACTTCCAAGGAAGACAAACAGGCAGCCACATACAATTCGAACGCAATTTCCGAACCAAACCGAATATGGAACCATGTTTTTTTTTTTTTATCCATCGTTATGAACTTCATTCAACTCAACTGCATACTGGAAACATCAAGGATCGCTTCCCTACCAATCCAGTTTGGAACATTCTCCTGCCAAATTAGAGGGTCGTCCAAAGATAGGGCAAACTTGGCTATCACATCAGCCACCCTATTACAACTACGAGGAACAAAATTAAAGGAACAAGAAACAAACTTAGTAACTAGCACAAGTGCATCCTTAATGATAACATCCAAGCAGGCTTTGATTGGGGATTGGCCTTGCAGCATCTTGATCACTGTTTGTGCATCACCTTCCACCACGTAACTCCTATCCCGAGGACAGATTTCAGATCCCAAAGCAAAGTGGATACCTACGGCCTCAACCATTTCAGCAGACATACAACACATGAGTGGTAAGGCAGCAGCACTCATAATATTCCCATAGTGATCACGTACCACTAGTCCAACCCCACCCCTACTTTTGGCCTCATCAAAGGCACCATCCACGTTAATTTTAATATGGAACCATGTTTATGATGCAATTTGTGGTTTGTCTGAGCGAAATAATAGGAAACGGCTTGTCTATAGTACACTTTTGGACTGCAGAGTTTCGTTCATGTTATTTTAGTCCTTTAAAAGTGCTGTCAATGGACCAAATCTGCAGAGAAGCTGCCACAATTCTCTCTTGATTAAAAAAAAAAACTTCATTACTAAAAATTAGGGTTGGTCGTTTCCTCCAACCCGTTCGAATCCGATCCGATCCCCGATTTGAACGGATCAGCAATATGGAGATCTCTTTGGATATTGGATAGGATATGGGGATTTTTTTTGAAAATGTTTGGAGATCGGATAGGGGGTGGAGATAGGCGTGTCCCCGCCCCGAATCAACTCTGAATCCGTTCCCCGATCCATCACCACCCCGCCCTGCTCCGCCCCGTCCCTGAATCCCCCAATATAGGGGTCTACTCATGAGTTATGAAACTTTTGGATCCCACTAAATTTTCTCCAAACACATGAGATCATACTAAATTTTCTTCAAACATTTTATTATAATTGAACTATGTAATACAATAAATGTGATTAAATAAGAAATGTATCACTATAATTTGAATACACCCCAACTAGGTTGACATCTACTCAACTATCAATCATATGCATTCCTTAAAATAAAGACAAAAAAATGCAAAATAAAAACAATATTTTT
This sequence comes from Vaccinium darrowii, assembly GCA_020921065.1. Taxonomy (NCBI): domain Eukaryota; kingdom Viridiplantae; phylum Streptophyta; class Magnoliopsida; order Ericales; family Ericaceae; genus Vaccinium; species Vaccinium darrowii. Next base: position 35,558,898 of record CM037159.1, read on the forward strand.
CCAATCGAGCCGTTGATTTTGTTGTTCCTACTGATGAAATCAATTGAGTAAACTTCCTTCTCGATTGAGTTTAGAAAGCTTGTCAATCAGGACCCAATTTGTGTTTTTTTAATGATACTTTTCATCTGATTAAATGCCTACTGATACGCGATCCACTTAATTTTTTCTACGACTGATAGATACCATAATATGCTATCTTGTTTGTGGTTCCTTTAGTTTTCAAATGAGAAATCTAATTGATAGTTGATACAACTTGAATTGAAGCTGACAAATACTTACACTTACACATGGATACCGTGATGTACCATGCCCGTGCCGGCCCGACTCATTCAACACCTCTACTTGTAGCTTGATTTTAGCATTTAATTTGTACCTGAGATTCTAAATTTTTAGTAATCTTTTTTTAAAATGATTGGATCCCCGAATCCCTGTGGGGATTCCCGTTTCCCATTTGGAGTGGGGATGGAGGATGAAAATAAACCCCGTTGGAGATCGGGTAAGGGATGGATATGGAGAAGGGGTTTCGGGATTGGGGGTGGAGATAGTACTCTCCGGCCCTGATCCGTCTCCATGCCCATCCTTACTAAAAATAAGAGATTCTGGATTATTTTCATAATTAGCAGTTGTGTATCATTTTCTATTAGGTGGTGAAAGGTGCAAAGTTCAAACCTTGGGAGATGTTTGGATAATCTGAAAAAAAAAAAACCAGGTCAGGCCCAACTGCACCTATAAGTGGGTGTTGTTTCCTGATTATGGATTCTGATTGCATTTTGAAACTGCTTGGGCTTGTCTGCAGTCCATTTCGGACTGCAAAGTTTCATTCGCGTTATTTCAGTTGTCCAAAAGTGCTTCCAATGAACCAGATTTACTGAACTTGTATAATAATTTTGCAAATTTGGACCATTGATTATAGAGACGAACAACCATAATTATCTCTTGATCATCAAAATAAAAAGTACTGTGTTACTCTACAAAAAAAAAAAAATCTCTTTTCTTTTCTTCCCCAAAAAATAAAAGATAGTCTGGATGATTTTCATAATTAACAGTTGGGTATCATTTTCTAAGAAAATGAAGTGGTGAAAGGTGCAAATTCAACCCATGCGAGCGGTTTGGAAAATCTAAAAAGATAAACAGGTCAGGCCCAACTTCACAGGTAGGTGTTTGGTGCAGACTTTTTTTTTTTTTTTTTTTTAATTTTATTCATCATTCATAGTCTATTATATGGGGAGAGCGAGAGAATGAGACTCGATCCCGAAATGCAACGTGAGGTATCCAAGAGCTCTACCGCATGAACTAACCACCATTTGCTTTTTTCTTGATTTTGCATTCTGAAACTGTTTGGTGCATAATGCACTCGTCAGAATGCATTCTACCAAAATCATTTCTCAAAACTGGCTTAATGAGCCACAATTTGAAAAGTTGGATTCTCATTCTAAATCCTCAAATTTTGAGGACTATTTTAACCTTTTCCCGTTTATCAAATTATATGCATACCCGTAATATATATTTATATTAGTCCAAGATATATATTAGGGGCAGTTCTGGGAACACAACATTTGTAAATCACCAATTTTGGAGTCTCACGCAAATGATCGGAGCTGTTCTATTTGTTTAAAACACATTTTTAGGATTGCCTATAAAAAATTAGCTCATTCCAATATCGGTATGAGCTTGATGGGTATTTGTCCCTAAATTTGAAAGGATAAAAATTGAATGAATCAATCAAATCCTTATCAATATCCGAATGAGTTGATTTTCTACATGTACTCTTACAAACATGTTTGAAAGTTTAAACATATTGAACGGCTTTGATTATTTGGGCTCCAATCAAATATTGTGTCAAATGTTGTGTCCGAAACCGCCCCTATATATTATATAACCATATATACATTTTTTTTTTTTTGATCGGCAAAAAGAATTTATTAAAGAAGACTTGACAGATGATACATCAAGCCGGGGAGAGAGGGGAAGGGAATCCAACCAAGGTTGAATAAAGAAAAAACACCTGAAAAAACAAAACGGAAAAAACATTATCTATGTATATGTATACTCTATGTATTTATATAATCAATAAAATATTATCTTTCAACATGCTTAAAGATATGTATTCTAATTGCCGGATAGAATTGAAATGGCGATAACATGTGGAAAGAAAGTTTAAGGAGTTTTAATCACGTGATATCTAGGCGTGTATTTTGTACTACCTTATAAACTTGATATGAGTATGTTTATCTATGCTATGGTGATCACGTGAAATGAAAAGTACAAGACATAAAAATCTTTACAATTTTATTTCATCATTGCCCTAGCATTAAACTTAAGGGCTCCTTTGGGTAAAAAACCAAAATGGTTTTTTGTTGTCTTTATTCAAATTTTTTTTGCATTTGTTAGTTTTCGGTCAATTTTTTGTGGTTTCTTGGTTCGTCTCAACGAGAGGAATCTAAAAAGTATAAAATTATTAACCAAATTTAAAGTTTTGTGAATAAAGACAAAAAATAATCCAAAAAATCGATGAGATAAGCCAAGAAACCACAAAAAAATCGACATAAAACTAACAGATTCAAAAAAAAAATTGAATAAGGACAAACGAAAAACCCAGTTTGTTTTTTTTAGCCAAATAGAGTAATTTTCATATAATTATAAATGTACATATATTAAATTCTATAAGTCTCATATTAAAAGTGTGTAAAATTCAAGTAAATTTTTTTTTTTCAATAATGGCAAAGAAAATACGGTCATGTATAAGGATAAATAATAAACAATAGCAATGGCACGTTAAATGTACATCCACAATCTAGCAATCTGATTATACTACCAAACACTTTGAAGATGCATAATCTATTTTTCATACATTCACCAAACACTTTTACAGATTCTGATGATGTGTTTTGCAGAATTCAAAAGTCTAGAATCACGATCTAGAATCTAAAATCTACCAAAATAATCAGCACCAAGCATCCTCTAATTACGTATCTCAAACAAAAGTGAGTCCCACCTATTTTCGAAATTAAACTACCAAATATATATATTCCTTTCGTGCTAGTTAATAATAAGACAAATCTCAGAAGTTAACCAAAATCAGTAATGCACAACAAACGGATCACAAACAATGTGTCACATTTCTTCTCTCACTCTTAAGTTACTAAAGCACACTAAAATTACACCAAAAGAAGAAAACCAATGTACTTACTTGGGACCGAAAGTTGTCAAGATTTGCAGAGCTACTTGGTTTCTCCACCTCTGAACTAGGACTGGCTATTCGCACCTCTTAATCGCGCAATCAGTTCATCCTGCTCATTTGATTCCATGTGAGGAGACGCAAATATATATCGTAACGCTTAGTTCGCTTGAATGATTTCCAACTTCATTCCGTCAACCAAACATTGGCAGCAAGAAAAAGGAAAACCTTTTTGCCAACATTCAATCCAGTTGAATCTAAAAGGAATGTGACTGGTGATTGCATTGAGGCAGTATTTGGTTCATAGAACAGAAATGGAATGGAACAATCGTCCCCTTATAATGCCTAATTTCGATGTTGGTTGGCTGAAAAATGCAGGCTGTCCACGAAAATGGAACAAGCATTCACCAATTTCGGTTAAGTGGCCATTCCATTCCTTCTCACTCATTCAAGCGTACTAAACAGTAAACTATGATATCTAAACAATGAGGGTAAGTGTTTTGACCACTTGCCTTCTTTCCTTTCACAGAAAGACCTTTCTCCTTCAAAAGAGCACGGAGTCTCTCGACAGTCAAACTCTGGAAATCCTTCTCAGGAACACGAGATCTTGATCCTTCTACTTGGCTCAAATAGAGAACCCAAAAAAATGGTTACTTGCCAGAGATGTAAAGAAAAGAAAAACAATACAAATATTTAGCAGGTGAATTATATTTAAATAACCTATAAGTGGTTTGAAGGAAATGTTTGGACAAGGATCAACAAGTATACAGGGTAGTGTCAAGATCCTCTCCGTTGCACACAAATTATGTTGCCTCCTCGAAAGGCAAGGAAAACAAAGGTCAAGATGAAGAGACACAGATCAGTTAAATTAATTTAGTAAGATATAGTGATATACAATAAAAATTGGGAGGAAATCCTCTACGGGCAATTTTTTATCGCTACTATACTGGAGAACAATTTGCATCTTCTCCTTTGTTTTATCAAATTGGCTGTCAAGTGTTTACTTTCTAAAAGTGCAAAAGGCAACTACAGTATACCTATCACAACCACAATCAAATGCAGCATATCCTAGAGCTTCATAAATAACCTAGACAAACAACCACACAGTATAAACCGGATTGGCCTGGATTTTAAGTCCCTCAACGACAAAAGACTGGAATGGAAACAAAACTGTTTGAAGACGAAAAAACATCACAACAGGCACACACGCACACAAAAAAGGAAGGAAAAAAAAAACCCTCCATTTTCGCAGCTAATATGATGGTATCTCAACTCTTTGATTTTTCCAGGAAGATAAGATGCAACAACACACACTAACACACTCCTGAAACTACCCTTTTGCAGCAAAGTCCTTTTAAGGATATAAGAAGTACCATGAAATCAAATTGGAATGAGAGCAAAAAGAATATTAGGACTATGAAACATTAAAACTAAATTCTAAGAGTCCAATAGCACAATGTCTAAACAATCATTAGATTTATCTAGGGACCTACTTGAAAAAGAAACTATGAACAGCATACATTCACATTCATGTAATCTACTTTGAAATGTCTCCTTTTCCAGGAGTCCTACAGAAATCATAATATCTTAATACACCCCCACTATAGTTAACAAGAAATGCAGGTATCATTAGGTATAGACCTCACCTTGTCGAGAAACAGCTTGATTGTTGGTCACACCCCTCTTAGCGGAAGCCCTTCCATCCAATACTCTTTCGGCAGGCCTATATAAGCCAGCAGAAATACATGAGCTCATGTAATCAAGTATGCACGAATGGAACAAAAAGGTGCTCGATGGTGAAATTCATAGTAAAGGTCAAACATGATCTCATAGCATCCTAGATGCATGTGACGAACATCGTTTGTCATCTGCTCAAAAAAAAAAAAAGAGCAAGCACCTCTTTCTGGAGGCCTCACTTGGAGAAGCACTCTTTATATCCTTTGAACTGGAATCACCCTTCTGTTTCTTAATCGTGAGAGACCTGATCAGTATGTTGGTTTGGTTTGTCTTTATCAGCTGGTCATCTGGACACAACACACAGAAGTTGTAGGTCTTCCAGTTTCACGCGTAATGATACAAATGATACTTAAATTAATGGAAAATAAGTCACAACCTACATTGGACATGTGAAAATTACAAGGGCTAACACAAGAACGCTAACAAAAATAGCCACAGTCAAGGTTCCGTAGTGAACGGAGTACCAACATTTGGCCAAACAAACAAGTCATTAGTCCATTTCCTGGATCATTCGCCAAACAGCCGAGGGGAGGAATATAAGCATTCAACGGCATGGTGCTTTATTCAAATGCAAAACCAAGGAACATATTTATAAAGAACTGAAAATATAGCTGAGATAAAAATGAAGCATGTTCAGGGAGGTTTACTATTACTATCATTCACTGAGTAATCCTCTTCCAGCAGAACATACCTTTACCCCCAGCCTAAAAATAAGCGAAAAAGAGGGAAGGAACTCTAATTCTCATTGGAGACAAATACACATATGCTTCCGACCTTCTTGCAGCTTAGAAATTGGCACATCCATGAGATAAACTAGTTTGGCGGTGAAAGTGAAAAAGAAAATAGAAATTTGATTCTTGAAATAAGCTCAACTCAACGCCTCAAAGGCCCACTACTTGGCTCTATTTCCAAATAAAAGGACCAAACTAACAAGTCATAGTTTCTAAAAGTTGGCCCAACTGTCGAATCCTGAGAAGGAGTTGGACTTGACAAGGCCATGACCTATCATGAACATCTTTTTTCTAGATGAAAGAAAGTGACTTTTAAAATCATTAATTCAAGTTATCACATGACTAGTGATCGTTGCAATCTACTTGAGCTGCTCCTTTCCTGGGTTCTTGTATATTAAACTTCAAGATTAGGGCGAGTAATTTACAAGGTCCTAGAACTTAATGTTCTAACCTTACTAATTGATGTGGTCCATCTACGTAACACTCATTTTAATCCAATAAAAAAGCTGACTTTTACAGATATCAATATGTAACCTGTACTGTTAGTATGGTAAGGGTTGTAATGAACCAGTAAAGCAAAGGAACCCTTTTAAACTTTTGACAAGTCGAACCGGTCACCTTAATGATAACTAACAAATTTAGAAATCTCAGATTTCAGCCACAAAAAGTTAAGAAAGATTGATTATTGAACTATGCAAACCTTAGCTTCATGTTTAGCTAAGATGGAAGTAACATAAAGAAAAATGAGTAGTAAAAAACTTGCGTTAAATGAAAACATAAGTACAAAAGTTACAGTGATGGCACAAACCTGGGGGAGCCGTATCATGATCACAGATATAAACCCGCATTCCACCCTGCACAAATTTCCATGTCAATAATCATTTATTTGAAATAAAAGCATGCATGCTTATTGTTGTGTTGTGTTTTCTTCTTAAATCTTGTTTATCACTACATGTACAAGTAGCAAACAATGGCTCATGAAAATTTACGGTTACAATGCACACCAAGGTTGTCAAATCATGAATCTAATCGAGAATCGAAAATGGTCCTTTTCCGAATTGCGAATCGAATCGCTCATGATTCGGTTGTCATTTCAAAAGTACGAAGGAAAGTGAATTTACGGATTTAGGTGACAAAAATGCATACTATAAATGAAAATTTTAGACCTAAATTAATTGAAAACTTGTTTTATGTGATGAACTAATAATCACGTCGAGTAATAGGTGAGCTGCTTCTATTGCAACTTGCAAGAGATGAAAATTCCTTAAACCTACTTGTGGTCCTCTTCGTGAAAAAGAGTTTGAAGTACAAAACAAACCTTTTTAAGGTCTTTAGGGTGGTCATATGCCATTTTGTCTTTGTCGTTTCTGATTCTCTCAAACATAGTTGTCAAAATCGTACGATCCGCATCGTATGATTTGATACGATTCAATGGGTTATCGATACGATTAGGTTGCATGAATAGGAAAAAGCAAAGAATCATAAGCGAATCGGTGAATCATTGTTCCAAATCGGTGAATAGGTCGATTCATCTTCAATTTGCTGAATTCAATTCTTATTTCGCCTTTTTGTTGTTTGAGAAGAGTTCAAACTAAGGTCTTTAGTATTCTCATAGGCCATCTTTTGCAAAAACCAAAAATCCCAAAAAGCCACTTAGTGAAACTCGGTATGTAGTTCAAAAAAATGTACCACTTGAAAAAGCTATAAATAATTTCCAAAACGTCAAATGGCATACTCATATGCGAGATAGCTTTTGAGTATTGACATCTAATTAAAGCAATTCACAAACAAGTACTCACATGCATGCAACAAGAATTGCAAAGAAAAATCTTACTTGCGGCGTTGTGGCATCAGCTATACTCCCGGTCCCAGTGTATGAAAGAGGAGTCTCGGGTCTGACTCCATAGACTTGCACATAGTTGTAACTTACCCAACAATGATTCAATAGCCGACACCCATAATTGTCTACTTTTGCATAATCCCTAAGAAAAATTAGAGATCTTTGATTAATAGGTTCATAGTTTGATACAAAATGTATCTATGTAGCAGAACTCCTATATACACTAGATGGTTCAATATAGGAGTATTGAACCTTACATCCTTACTCAAGTTAGTATTGAACCATCTAGTCTATAAATATTAGGAGTACTGCTAAATAAATAGAATGTGTATCAAACAATGAACCTATTAACAAAGATCACTAATTTTTCCTAGGGATTGCGCAAAAGTAGACTATTATGTTTGTCAGCCATTCAATCATAGTTGGGTATGTTACAACTACGTGCAAGACTATGGAGTCGGACCCGAGACTGGTCTTCCATACACCGGGACGGGAAGTATAACAGATGCCACAATGCCGCAAGTAAGATATTTCTTTGTAATCTTGTACCATGCAAGTGAGTCATTGCATGTAAATTGCTTAATTAAACGTCAAAACTCAAAAGGAATCTCGCATAGAAGTATGCTATTTGACGTTTTGGAAATCATTTATAGCTTTTTCAAGTGGTAAATTTTTTTGAACTACATGCTGCGTTCCACTACGTGGCCTTTCGGGATTTTTGAGTTTTTTTGGTTTTTACAAAAAATTAGGCATATAAGAATACTAAAGTTCTTAAAAGAATAGTTTGAACCCTTCCCGAACAACAAAAAGGCAAAAAAAGAATAAGAACTGAATTCAGAAAATTGAAGGTGAACTGACCAATTCATCGATTCGGAATAAAGATTCAATGCTTTTTCCAATTCAAGCAACCTAATCGTATCGATAACTCAGTGAATCGTACGACGCGAATCATGAATCATACGATTTTGACAACTATGATGCACACACATTTGCTCCCTAATTCATTGCCTAATAAACTAAGGGGTGATTTGGCAAAAAAAACCAAAAACTGGTTTTTTGATTTTTTCGTTTTGTCTTTATTCAATTTTTTTTTGCATTTGTTAATTTTGAGTCAAGTTTTTGTGGTTTATGGATTTGTCTCGACGAGACGAATCCAAAGAGTATAAAATTATGGTCAAAAGTAATATTTTTTTTAATAAAGCCGAAAATAAACCAAAATTCTCCTGTTTATTGGTTTAATTTTGGCTTTATTAAAAAAAAATAATTGGTTTCGACCATAATTTTATACTCTTTGGATTCGTCTCGTCGAGACGAATTCATAAACCACGAAAACTTGACGCAAAACTAACAAATGCAAATTTTTTTTGAATAAGGACAACGAAAAAACCAAAAAAACCACGTTTTGGTTTTTTTTTTTTTTTTGCCAAAGCACCCCTAAGTGATAGCAACAATATAGGGAACTTAAGTGATTGCTTCAAGACAATAATCCACTATGCAGTCAGTCTGCCAGATGTGCCATCCCTTAACCTATTTTTTTCAAAACCTTGGTGATCATTGTAACTATCTCATACAAACCTCCATTCCTCAAGTACCTACCTGACACAACTTCCAAAATGCAAACCATACTAAATAGTCACGTTGCTTTCCTTTGCCATGTTCACTTTAATCGTAGACTTTGACATGTGCGTGCTTATTTCTCGTAAAAATTTGATGAATAGAAACATACACGAAAGGACAATCCAGTATCTTAGAAACCACCTAAGCAGCATAGCAACCTACAGATGGTTCAGTTTTTTGACGGCGTGGTGATGTTTAGCAGCCCAATAGCAATAGCAAGTTCTATCCATTCTGTAAGGGGGCAATTTCGAATAGTCCTGTACAATGTACCACTCTCGTTCAACTTAATGATTGAGTAATGCTGTTCTAACCTTAAACCCTAACAAACATTCAACACAGGACTAATATGTACAATTCCGGAGTCTGGACAGCTACAAAAGTAAAAATAATGGTAGGTATATAAAAGAACAGGATCTGACTAACCCAATTTGCATCAGGAGAAGACCTACAACCCGTGCATCAATCATAACAATTTCCATTAGAAATGTGCAAATAAAGGAGCATATGCTGGTGTAGTCGAATTCCAGACAGACTAGACACGGGAAACCTCATTTGATTTTGTGACTTCAAACACAGAAAATGGCACAAACGGATAAAATGAGAAATCGCCACTCACTCTCCTTGATATCACAACCCCCAAATCAAACTGCAGTCTCAATCCGACAACATTGCTGATTTCAACTCCAAAACAGCGGTTTCACGGTCTTAAATTCCTAACCAAATAGCGCCGAAACACTTCAAAACCTCAATTCAAGTAAACACATTTTCGTTTCCAACCAAACAATCACATATAAATGCACAACTCAACCACATAGTATCTCAAATCACTTGTCATCGTTTCAAACAGAAACAAATCCGTACAAATCAAATGTACAGAACAAATACCAACATCACTAGACTACGAGTATGGGAACTAGGGTTTGGAGGAGAAATGAATTGAAGTGAGGAGAGAGAGAGGGGGGAGGCATCACCGGATTGGAGGAGAGGACAGTGGAAGAGAAGAGGCCGCGAGAGGGAAGGTTGGCGAGGTACTTCGAGGCTCCGCTGCTGCCGGCCGCCAGTGGATTTGAATCGGAGGGAGGAGCAGAAGAGCCAGCCATGGCGCCAGGGTAAAAAAAACAAGAAGAAATGGAAGTCAAAATAATTACATTTACGCGACTAGTAGGACATGGGCCGCGTTTTCCTTCCCTCCCCTCCCCTCCCCTCCCCTCCCTCTCTCACTCCTCTATTTTCTCTTTAGAATCCAAACCGTTCAAAATTGTTTGATGTCAAGATAGGTGCTAGAGCACGGCTACGTAATGCCTGCCCGACACAAAAAATTGTTCCTCCTATGGGTACTAACCATTTGTGCACCATCCAATTAGCTCTTGAGGCTCACTCCGTGTCTTACAGAAATAATCAGCGTTATCCATTAATTTTAAAATATTTTTCAAGTGTCCTACATGAAAATGAACTCCAATCGGATATCCACAAGTGTTTGATTCAATAGACTAATTTTTCATTCGGAATCTAGGATCTTATATTCGAATGGAAAAAATGGTACATTGGATAAAGCTCTTTCAGTTATCTGATTGATGAACGGTGCATATCATTTGGTTGAAATTCAAAAGTGAGTCCGGAGGGCCGAGCTGTGCACTAACTAATGGTTGAGACTCATAGAATTTAGGGGTGTACATGGTCAAGATTTGACCGGTTCTTTGGAAATCCAGGAACCGAATAATATCTAACGGTTCCAAAACAACTAGACTGTTAGGCATATGGAACCAAATCACACCAAACCATTAGACTGGTCCGGGTTGGTTCGGTTTCCGGTTCTAAACCATGTTAGCAACCAGAAATTACAAAATAAATAAATAAATAAATAAATAAATAAAATAACATACCACTAACGTACAGGGGGTGTGCCGCTAACTAGTTTTTTCCAAAAACTAGTTTTTCTCAAAAACCGGGACAGGTCATCCTCTTACAATACATCACAAAAAAAAAGTGTGAACACAAAAACAAAGGCAGTTTTAAAACAAAACTCCTTTAGCGGAACACCCCCAGTAGGGTTTCTAGGGAGTGGAAGAGTTTAGTGGGAGTTGGATACATGGATGTACTATTGTACATCATTGTTGATATATATGGCAGATGCCAGATGTAGCGTCAATGGTGGCTCCAGGAATTCTCGCGAGGGTGTTCAGAAATTCTTACAAAAAAAATTCTACTAATATCGACAATGCCACCAAAAAACAGGAATTACAAGTCAATCCGGCTTCGCTTCGATGAGTTTTAGGGTTGCTATCATCAAAAGTTTCAATAAGAGATTACTCTTGCACCGTTCTTGATTTTCTTATCACAAACTTGTCTATGATTCTAACTAACCAAACAAAAATTAAAAAAGAATCAAAGTTATGAATGGCCTAGATAATAATTTAAATATACTATTTCTATATGTGCACATCTTAAAGTGTTTCACAAAAAAAGATAGAGCACGAATATTAAAAAATTATTGATCTATATTTTATAATGTAATGAGTAATGATCACTTGGAATAAGCATAAATAGATTAGAGAGTGAGAGAGAGAGAGGGAGAGGGAGAGAATTAGAAGTGTTCTTGCCTTTCAGGGCGAAATGTTTAGAGGCAAAACACCCAAATTTTCAAATAACCAATTTATACTATTCTCAAATATCAAATAGTCCATGGTGAGTTCCGTCATTGGGATTAAGTGTTCAAACATTTTGGGTAGGGTGTTCAAAATGACAAAATTATCAAGTGTGTATGGGTATATAGGCGTGTGTATATTATATTGTATTACATATATACGTATATATGTTTGTTTATTTATTTAAACGGATCTGTTTGGTTCAAACTACGGATTCCAATTATGAAACCGGGGATCGAACGAAAATATTTTCTCGTGTTTTTCGAACCAGAACCAATTCATTAAACCATATAACCAATCTAAATACACTGGTACGGTCCGATTTCACGATTTTTTTGATTTTCTTGTACACCCCTTATAGAATTACTGGCTGACTTTTAACGTTGTAATGCAATATTACTCAGTTTTTCTGGGGTTACATAAATCAACCAAAGCTAATATAAGGTCAAGATCAATTATGTTTGTTTGGTTTGGGTATTGAAGGAGGTTTTTTGGGTAATAAGTGGAGAGAGAGAAATAAATAAATGAGAGTAATTATTTGAGAGAAAACGTATTAGAGACCATGTTGAGAGAGAGTTGGTTCTAGAAAATCAAAGCAAACACGACCATACTTGGCTTTAGTTGTGTTTCTAAATTGAAGTTGTTTACCGAGTGAAAAGAAAAAGAAAAAAAAAATGAAATTTGTCACACAGGAGGTGAAATCTTAACGAACAATTACAAAACGATGGACAAAGTCAATACCATAATGATGGAAATACTGTAGATAGTATGGAACCGTTTACCTCAGAATCTGTAATGAACAGAAATACTGGAAGAAATTGGCTGTTGTTTTGGGTTGAGTCGCGAATTAGGTCGCTCTCTTTAAGATATTTCGCGGCTCCACCCTCGCTGTGCAAGTAGTAACAGCCACGCCGTCTCCAGGATAAAACAATCCAGAATATGGCCTCTGTCTCGATCTTCCTTGCACGGAAGAATATCGAAAATACAAAACACAATTCGACATTCTTGCTCTATGAACTTAGTATATATGAAATAGTTTTTTTATGGGAATTGATAATCGCACTCCAAAAATTGATGGAGGGGCTTCCAGCTACAATGGTTTTCCAAAACTACCCTTTTACAAGTTCTATAATTTACTTCAGGCACTTCAAAAAAATTGTACTCTTCTCCTTTTCCTCCTCTGTTAACGAGGAGTTTTTCAGTGCCGAGTGGGCACCATCCTACGTGGTGCCCGAGCGCACATCTCGGCCGTCCAAAACACTTTTTGGACGGCTTGGATTAAGAGAAAGAAAGGAGAGAAAAAGAGGAGAGAGAGAGAGAGAGAGAGAGAGAGAGAGAGAGAGAGAGAGAGAGATCTGGGCCGTATTTTACATTGTGGACTTGTTGAGCAACTTTGCAATATCTTTCGGATAAAAAAGATAAAGTACTTTCGCGCAAAAAATTTTATTTTCTTTTTCACCAAATTAAACTACTAATAGAGATTTTTAATTCGGTGCGAAAAAGTTTTAAAAAATGTATACGAAAGTATTTTACATTGTTGTCTTGCTGAGTTGGCTTTGCAATATCTTTCGGATAAAAAAATAAAGTAATTGCGAGCATAAATTTTTTTTTTTCTAAGAAAATTGAAAATTTTTTTACGAAATAATTTAAACCCAACAAGCCAGCAATGTAAAATACTTTCATACTAATTGAGATCTTTAATTTGGTAGTTTATTTTGGTGCAAAAGAAAATAAAAAATTATGCGCGGATTTACTTTATTTTTTGATCCAAAGGATAGTACAAAGCCAACTCAATAAACAAACAATGTAAAATACTTTCGTATATAATTTTTAAAATTTTTGCGCATCAAAAGAAAGATCTCTACTAGAATTTTAATTTGGTGCAAACAAAAATAAAAAATTATACGTGGGAATACTTTATTTTTTTGATCCAAAGGATATTGCAAAACCAAAAAAAAAAAAAGAAGAAGTAACAATTGCCTTGAGTTAATAATGCCATTAACAGAGGTGTCAGACAGACAGCTTCAGACAGAGGATCCGCTGCCAAGAGGGGTTTTGGTTCATATTTCCGTTAGGAGTGCCTCAAATAAATGAGGAGATAATTTTGGGGTGGAGTGCCTCCAGTAACTTTTATATTTTGAAAGAGTAGTTTTGTAACTTCATTAAATTTTGGAGTGTTTGCATAAAAAAATGGAGCCCCAAAATCAGCTCTTTTTTTTTTATTTTATCGATCAACCTAAAAATTATGTGCACTGATTATGCACATTTTCGTAACGGCTCTTTGCACTGATTAAAACACATTTTTTCATTTCTGTAACGGTAGGAAATCTTTTCGGGGATTTGCAACCCCCTTGCGCGCGAAGGCTGGCAACGCGCACCCAGTTAACTGGTTTCCGGATCGAACTTCTTGAATTGCCTTGGGCCTTGGCCCATTTTCCTGAGCACACCAGGCCTCTCTTTTAGCCTTGTTATCCAATAGTTCATTAAGCATTCACACATACAAGGGGCTAAAATGTTTTGTAACTAGCCAATGTGGGACAAAGTGTTTTGAAGAACCCTTTGAAAAAATGCACATCCCCAACACATAATCAAGGCCCATGGGACGTAGATAGCATTGCCATGTAGACAGCCGTGTAATACAATGCATATAAAAGGAGACGTCGGGAGGATGAACTCGTTCAACAAACTGAAAAACTAAACAACCATGTTGTCACAAGGTTCAATTAGAGTTGGCCCCGACTTTTTGGAGGTTTAAAACGAAAATAAAAAAAGAGGCCTTTTCAAAATCTCAACGAGCAAAATGTATGTAGGTAAATTACACTTCTAAAAATAAATATTAGTATTCATTAATAAGAAAGAGACTTAAAGAGAGAGAACTTTTCTCTAGTGAACTTGAGAGTAAAAAGCTTTTAAGGTGGTTTGGGCAAATGAGCCCCCCCACCTATTTATACACACCAAGGGAGAAGTCTAGAATATTCTGTAGAAACTTTTCAACTATTCTTCTCTAGAATTCTCTACCATCATCTATACAAGTCTAGAATTATGTATGGTTCTATATCATTCTATACAAGTCTTCATACTTCTGTATGGTTCTAGGCACTTAAACCCTAAAACAATAAGCAAACATTCAAAGATTTCAAACTTGTCACTTAAATATGCATCATGTTCCTCTTGGCTACTCTCGTGTTCTTCATTATCCAAATATGTTTCTATTTTATTCCCCAAATTCTCTTGTTTTTCATTTCCTGAATCTTCATGTTCCTCTTCCACCAAGTCTCCAACCAAACTTGAATTCTTTTTTGGTGATTTACTCAAAAACTTATTGAGAGCACCAACTTGAGATTGAATTAGGGCTTTTTTTTTTTTTTTTCTTCCTTTTGTATGTCTAGACAAATCCTTCTAGCTATTGTGAATCTAAAATTGGGCATCTTTTGAGTTTGAAATTGGGAATTATATATGATGTACATTTTTTTTTGGGGTATTACAAAAGGTATCTAGGGGTACCAGGGATACTAAAATATGGAGGCTCTCAAAATTCGTATTTTTTTGGGGCTTATATTGGCCGCAACACTTGATTTAGCTACGGGCTGACTTTGGGTTCAATGAAGAAAAATTCTTACGCTTTAGCAAATTTGCGGCCTGAAAAACCACACTTAAACTTTGTTTGCATTACTTCTTCTTTTCAAAAAAAAAAAGAAGCAAATCAACATTTAATTCCGCACTTAGGCAAATCAAATTCAACCACTTGACACTAAGGTGTGTGGTTCGGTGTCCGTGTAATTGGTCTTTTCAAATCAGGTCAAAGAGTTTTGCTATTGGGACCGATGGACTGTACATACCATGTACAGATTGAGCTGGCAAATGGAGGGTCCCACTCTCTCTCTCTCTCTCTCCCCTCTTTCGCTTCTCTTCAGACTTGGCGAGAAAATGGCGGGCCCAATTTGTTCCAAATTCAAAATTTTGGGAATTTAAGAATTTCTAGAACCAAAATTCATTTTGAACTCCAAAACATCTCTCTCTTCCACTTGTCTGAACCAATCGCCCATCCCCACCGCCCCCAAGAAGCGCCGGCCATCAAAGGTGCGTCCGACCACCACCCACCACCGCCTAACGCCGACCATCTGAGAAGTGTCTGACGCCGCCTACGCCAGAGATCACCAAAGACGCAATAGACCGCCACCGGTCGCCATCCACTACCACTGAGCACCGTCGGCCACCATTTTGCTCTGTGGGAATTCAGGGGGGTTGAAATGATTGGATTTTACTTTGACATGTCATGATTTTTTCTCTTCTGTTGATTTTTACAAGTGATGAAACAGTGCGTTGTGTATGTATTTTCTAGTGCAACGTCGAGATTTTGAATACAGAAAATTGCTTCAATCTAGACTCTGCTTAAGTTTGTTGTTTAGTAATGATTATACACGTTTAGGCCCATTTTTTATGCTGCCTCAAGTTTTCGTTGACAAGAATTTTCAATCAATCGAGTTAGCTTAACATTTGATAGGATTGTAGATTAGATTTTACTCTGATTTGTTGTGATGTCAACTGCTGGTTGCAGAAGGCGTTAATTAAGCATTTTCTGGTTTGAAGACGAAAATTTTTGATTCATAGAAAGTGCCGGCAATTGAAATTGGGAATTATATATGATGTATATTTTTTTTTTTGGGTATTACAAAAGGTACCTAGGGGTACCAGGGATACTAAAATATGGAGGCTCTCAGAATTCGTATTTTTTTCCGCTTATATTGGCCGCAACACTTGATTTAGCTAAGGGCCGACTTTGGGTTCAATGAAGAAAAATTCTTATGCTTTAGCAAATCTGCGGCCTGAAAAACCACACTTAACCTTTGTTTGCGTTACTTCTTCTCAAAAAGAAGAAGCACATCAACATTTAATTCCGCACTTAGGCAAATCAAATTCAACCACTTTGACACTAAGGTGTGTGGTTCGGTGTCCGTGTAATTGGTCTTTTCAAATCAGGTCAAATCAAAATTCTAAGTCGAGGCCAACTGATCTGTAAACACACTGTAACAAGTTGAACCTTGTCCACCTGTAAAGGCCAATGCTAATGTTGTGAAGGACATTGTTTAAATTAAGTGTTGCTATGTTTATCTTAAAAAAACTCTTTGCGATAATATATCAAATCAATTCATATGAAGATAATGTTGTTACGATTGTTGATTGATATCCAATTACAAAATGATATGGGTACATCTAACTTACACCCCATATGCACACTAAGGTGATGTGGCAAACAAAGAGAAACCCAATGTGTGGCCCACTTGAAATGATGAACTTTTTCTTATCTACCACATTACCTTGATGTGCATGTGGGGTGCAAGTTAGGTGTACCCATAGCATTGTTGATCCAATTAATATGAACATAATTGATGATCTCAAGGACCTTTTAAAAAATTGAACAGGCACAATCAAAGTAGACATTAAAAGATATGTTAATGAACAATTTAGCGATGGGTGTTGATTTTGGGGCTCCCTTTTTTGATGTAGGCACTCCAATATTTAATGAAGTTACAAAATTACCCTTTTTAAGATATAAAAATTACTCAAGGCACTCCACCCCCAAATTATCTCCTCATTTAGGGGCTGTTTGATAAGTTTGATAAAACTGAAAACTGAAAATTAAGTACTAAAACTGAATGCTGAATTTATTAAGCTAATAAGCTGTTTGATATGTACTGAATCTTAAGCACTGAAATAAATAAGTTGTTCAATCTATAGAAGGAGCTAATGTACTAAATTCACTAATTTTTTACTTTGTCTTTCATATATTCATACTGGAATGCATAAATAAATTAAAAAATGTATATTTATCAAAATAATAAAAATATGCAAAATATTAGCAAGATGGTGGTATAGCGGTGGTGATATTAAATTTAATAATTTTCTTACTTTTCCTTTATATATTCATACTGGAATGCAAAAACAAAATCAACAGATGAAAAAAAAAACCACACATTTATCAAAGTATAAAAATATACAGACTATTGGCAAGATGGTGGTATAATGGTGATGATGGTTGTGATGGTGTTATAGCGGTGGTGGTGGTGATTGTGGAGTGGTGGCATCGTGGTCGTGGTCGTGGTTGTGGTCGCGGTGGGGGCGGGATGGTGGGAGGAGTGGTGGTAGGAGTGGTGGTGGTAGTGCCGACGTAATGGTGGTGGTGTTGTAGTGGTGGCAGTGGCGAAATGGTGGTGATGGTGGTGGGAGTGGCAAACTGGTGGTGGGAGTAGTGGTGGTGGTGGGGTGGTTGCAGCAGTGGTGGAGTGGCGATTAGGGTGGTTTGAGTGATGGTAGTAGTGGTAATTGTGGTGGTGGTGTAGTGGCGGCAGCGGTGGTGTGAGTGGCAGTGGTGGTGGGGTGCTGGCAGCAGTGGCAGTGTGGCAATTAGGGTGGTGTGAGTGGTGGTGGTAGTGGTAATTGTGGTGCGAGTGACGGAGTGGTGGTGGTATGTGGTGGCAGTGGTGGTGGTGGTATGTGGTGGCAGTGGTGGTGGTGTAGTGGTGGTAATGGTCATAGAATGGTGGTCATGGTGGTGGTGCTAGTTGTGGTGAGACCGTGAGAGTGATGAAGTGGTGGTGGTGGTGGAGGAGTGGTGCTGGCGTCATAGTGGATGTGGCTTAAAGAAAACACTCGTAAATTCAGTCAAAATTAAGTAGCTCAAAGCTACTTAATTTTTATCAACATTTTAGCTTACATTTTAAGTGTCACTTAATCTTTTAAGTAATGTAAAATGTGGTTATCAAACCTACTTAATTACTTATTACTTAATTAATTCAGTTTTAAGTGTTGAATCTGGGTTATCAAACTAAGCCTTACTAAGGCACTCCAAACGGAAAAATGAACCAAAACAAAATATAAACATTAGGTTCTTAAACATTAACATTAATATTACGTTCCAAACATTACACATTCTAAACATTAAACATGCATCAATGTTGGATTGCTTCACGCCAATTTGCACAGGAAAAAAAACATTGCTAGAATTCTCCAAAATAAACAACACACAATTGAAAAGTTGATGCTGCAAAATCTTTATAATGGCTCCGACACAAGGTCTTTATATTTTTGTACTCATTGTCTACCATTTTTCCCTCAAAATCTTCATAAGTGCCGCAAATTTGCATTTTAAAACTCATAGTGAGACGGACAAAACACATCACCAAAGTTAGAGAACTCTTGAGAAGAAAAGTAACAGAACTCTCAAGAGACTTTGGACAAACAGATGGTTTTACAATCATAGGCCAAAAACCACTTGTCCAGGTTGTTTTGATGCAAAACATGGAGACAATAACATAAAGACTCTACCATGGAAGCATTACATATTGAAGTAAGCAATTCAGTTACGTGCAGTAAAAGAAGTTGAGCAACTATCTGTTTTTTTTTTTTTTTTTTTTTTATAAAAGAAACTATTTGCTTTTTTGGAGTGCCTGAAGTAAAGGAAAAGAGTGAAGTTTTTTTGGAGTGCCTGAAGTAAATCATGGAACTTAGAAAAGGGTAATTTTGGAAAACTACTATAACTTGGAGCCCCTGCATCAAAATTGGGAGTGCGAATATCAATTCCCTTTAGCGATTTACCTTTTGTAATGTTATCATTCAGGGTTAAGCTCCCCTCTATACCCATATCCTCCATACTCCACCAAATTCAACTTATTTGGCGACGTCCTGAGCCCACAAAGAAGATCCAAATTGTTCATCTCGTAGGTCTTGTTCTTTTTTAACATGTGTATGAAAAATCACCTTAATCGGACATCAAAAGTTCTATGAACAAGTTCTTTAGAGAGGACGACTTGTGCTTAAAACCATGTTCCCTGTTTAGTTCAATGGATTTTTCATATGTCTAGCATTTAAGTTGATTTATCGGGAAAGACTACAATACACACTTCTTATTCGGGTGTGTATCATACGCATCCCCTATAAAAGTTACGATTTTTTTTTTTATATATAAAAGTTACAAAACGCACAAAAATGTGATGAATCATAGAAAATGTTACGAATTATATTGCTGAAAAGTTATGAAATACTAAAAAAATGTTACGATTGCCAATGATGTGACACAATATAGATCATACAGTAGGTGCATATGGTACACACTATTAATGAGTGTATATTATAGTCATTCTTTGATTTATCATATATACGTTGACGAGGATGAGACCTCTAAGAGCATCTTCAATACATCTCTATATCTCTATTTTAGAGACGAGATGTGACCTACTAAGGAAAGATTTTATAATTTATCTACTCTTTTTCTCAAATTTTTATACTTTTTTTAGGAACCATTTGTCATTTTTAGATATTTGAATAATTTGATCTACAAATTTACCTTTAGGTCTACAATATAGAGACTCACACTTCCATTTCAGTTTTCAAATCTCTGAAAAGGACGATAGATCCCTTCAAAAAATACAAAAGCTTAGAAAGAGATGGGATAAATTGTAAAAAATTTCCTCAATATGTCACTTCCTGTCTCTAAAATAGAGATATAGAGATGCGTTGAAGATACTCTAAGATGATTGATTTAGATCTTCTTTATATGGACTTGAGATGGAGCCAATTAAATTTGGTTTGGTAGAGTATGGAGGATAAGGGTAGGGAAGGAAGCTAAGGCTTTATTTGGTTTGGGTCTCAAAACCCAAATTTAAATTTTTTACCAGTATTTCTCTCTAATCATTATTCCTATTTTCTATCATTATCCTATATTTTAATTAATTCTCTTTCCAATCATTACCTCCATTTCTAATTATTATAGTACTTATATTTTTCTCTTCACTCAAAACCTAAAACCCAAAACCAAAACTCAAACCGAAGAAGATCTAAAGTTTCATTCATTCTTCATTCATGTCCAAAATGGGCCTTTGACAGATGGTTGGGCCCGCGTAGTTTATTTAGTAGTTTCGTTTATGCACGTAAGTAGGAGCTGATTGTATTGTGTACATGGGGCACCTTATTCCACTGCCGGCTGTCCAGTTACAGCCAAACACGTTTCAGACCACCTTTCCTCCCCCGTCTTTTCCCTGTCTGTCGGATATGCATACAAGAAAATAGAAAAGTATTTTTTATTTTTTGTAAATGATTCAGAACATTAATTAGGTAAATAATCAATCCTATGTTACAAGTACTCCTAGGAGTAATTTATGGGATAGTAATTGATACTTTTACATCACTGTTAAACAAATAATTTTCATTTATTAAAAGTCATTGACATAGTATTGTTGTGATTCAAACCGTTTATTTTTAAGTTGCTATGTTTCATCATTTGTGTAAAACAATAAAGTTAATTAGATATTGATAAGTGCCTTCTCTTGGTGTAAAACATTAATCTTAGGAACCCGAGGTGGTATGTTCCACTCCCCCCTCATATACCTCTACCCCTGGTTCCCAGAATAACAGGTAAGAGGTGCTTATGAAAAAAATCAATTGTACAAGTTTAAGATCGTGTTTTCTCATTAAAAGCCCGCTAGGGATTCGATTATTTACATAATTTTTCTGAAACGCGTTAAATTTTCAAATAAAATTTGAACAAGCAACTACTTGGGTCCCTTAATGGTTTTGAAAAATTCAATAGCTACTCTAAATTGGCTTGATGAAGACTCTTATGAGATCAACTAGTTCATAATACGTCAAGTTTCAACCATGTTTTTGTAAATCATTACTTTTTTAAACTAAATTTGAACAATTTCCGCTCGTGCGGTTGATTCCTTTATGATCGGCCTTCAGCCTTCATCACATAAAGGTTCCCCTTCCACGAAAAATGATTTGAGTGGTCGTTTGACACCGTCACTTGATATCCAACCCTTCTTAACATCATACATTTCTCGGAGGGTACCACTAAGAAAAAATTCCAAAAAAATGCGTTATTCAAAGGATTTAAAAGTATCATGTGACGGTCCTTCAATACTACTAAATAATTACTCTTCCCTTCCTACAAGAAGGAAATTTTGGGTGCAAATAGAAAACCGCACACGTGGTGTCCGAACGCGCATCTCAACCGTTCAAAAGTGTTTTGGACAGTCTAAATTTCTCCTCTTTCTCTCTCTAAAACCTAAACCGTCCAAAATACTTATGAAAAATCGAGATGCGCGATGGTTAGCGACACTTCCTACTATACAGAGAGTGCACAGACCACCCTCCAGCCAGCGCATGTTAGAGTTCCACAGTGGCAGTGGCCATAATTGAAATCCGGATAAGTATGGGTTACGTGGCTGAATAGTAGAATAACATGTGGATAAGGACACCGAATCACACTCGATTTTATAAACCCATCTTTTGACCAAACTATAATAATCACCACCGTCCATACACACTTCGAAAAAGCGTAACAATCATTGATCCAATGCTCCACGTTCGTGAATGCGCAGTATCCCATAATGCAAGCGTCGGATCCAATAACTTTTCCCCTCCTGTGCCTGTTATTTTAACTGATTTCCGAAGCTGTTTCCTGTGTGCGCCTCCGTATCTCGTTCTTGTCTTTTTAGCTTTTCCGATCACTTTGAATTTGCAGAGATTTGCAGAGAGAGAGAGAGAGAGAGATGGAAGGGGATAGTCCAAGGAGGGGAATGCCGTCGAGTCCGGAGGCGAAATTGGGGATGCAGGTGGAGGATCTGTGGGACGTGCAAGAGCCGCAGCTGAGTCCTACGGAGAAACTCAACGCTTGCTTCGAGAGCATCCCCGTCTCTTCTTTCCCTCCGGCTCCTTCGTCACAAGGTACGAAATCTGAGTCCCTATAGCCTCCCATCCCAGCGGTCCATCTCGGTCATCAATGGTTCAGATATATTTGTTAACTCTTATCGGTAAGAGTGCTTCTGTCAATTTGAATTATTGATTGCAGAGATGGACGGCTTGGATCAGCGTACACCATGCATACATGACACATATACATACACTAGAGACATATAGATTCGTGTCTTCCACGTTTTGATTTTTGTTCATTGATCTCAATGTTGCTTTAGCTGTTTTTGATCAATCTAGCTCCATTAATTGCAAATTATGAAGACTTGATGATGTTTGTGTCACATATTTTTAAGTCTTTTTGATTTGATTGGAGTCTTTGGACTTTGGAGAACAATTTTGTTCACTAACTTTGCAGTTGATCACTTTGAGTGGTGTACCCATTCAGGGAAAAATCGCTATGATAATCAGAAGGGCTAATTTTGCGAGATTGATTTGTTAAGAATTCGTGTAAAAATTTAGCTCCATCGAATTTCATTAGTGCTTGATCTAAATATTGAATTCTTGGACCTGAAAAATTTAAAAATTTAGGAAGGAAAAAATAAATTGCTAGATATCCGAGTTGATCAGAATGATTATCGGAATGATTATATGACGTAAATATCAATCTGAACAAAGTAAATAATTTTGGTTATTGGAGTGAGATCAAGGGTGAACAAAAATGCTCTCTTTTGATTGAGATCAACATGGAGAAGGGATGTAGGGACCTGGTAATTGAATACCAATAATGATCAAAGTAGTAGTTCCTCTGTTTGGCGGCGAGAGCAATCTGAAAGAAAACGAAATTAGGATGACTTGTGGCGTAATTTGGATTTCTGGATAAGCAAACATTGTCAAATTGATAAACTAACTCAATGTGTGTTGGATTTTTAGAGTTGCAGAATTTTCTACTACTCCTTCGACTAAAGAAAGAGTCGCCTAACAAATTCAAAAATAATTTTGGCTATGACGTAAAAAGGCGGGCAATTAAAACTTTCTCTATCATGAATTTGTTCTTTCAAAAGGCAGAGGACCAATACCTGCATCCGAGCTCTTAGACTTGGAATAAGTTCGGGAATCGGGAACTGACAATCACAGAGTCTAAAAGAGAATTACGCGATGAGCATATACGATCGACCTAACTAGCTGGGATTTATGTAGATTCCATCTTCAAATGAGTTATGTAAGGAATGAACATTTTTTTCTCTATCTATTCTGCCAGAAGTGTATTTGTGTCTCTTAAGCCATGCCAGGTTGTGGACTCTCTTTTTATGTGAGAAAAGAGCTTTCCTAGCCAAATCATCGTTCATTAATGTTCGGGTGATTTACTGTCATAATGAAATCCTTTGGGAATCTTGTATTCAGTTATTGAGATAAACTCGGATGCGAGTCTAGCTGAAGCGGTCCAGTTGCTGTCCCAACACAAAATTCTGAGTGCACCAGTGGTGGACGTGAATGCACCCGAGGATGCTAGTTGGATTGACCGATACATGGGCATTGTTGAGTTTGCTGGAATCGTTGTCTGGATTCTCCATCAGGTTAGCTTACTTCTATTTTTTCTTTTTTGATAACCAGATGTCCGGGTCAGCTTGTGCGCACCTTGACTAATTCCAAGGCCCTGGAGGTAAAGACCGGGCATAACCCCCAGTGGCCCCAAGAGTTTGCTAGCAAGTGGAATCGAACCTGAGACGTTAGGTGGGAGCAAACCCCTAAGTCTTAAGGCAAGACCACTTTGCCAACCACTACACAAAAGTCTAATATATGGATGCCTTTCACTATCGCAAGAATATCCGATCTTTAAACTACGCAATAAACATCAATGGCCAAAGAAGGAAAAAAAAAATGGAAGGAGAAAACATGTGTGGTCTCTTCTTGCTTTTTGAGACTGGTACCAGCTTAAGGTGGATAGATGGATATTATCCAAATGCATCTCACTTATCTGCCAATATAACACTGAGAAAGTGTCTGGTACAGACAAGTTTTCTTTAGTTATTTCTTTCTTCCGGGGTTTGTGAAAGAATATCGTTTTATATCTTTTGCAGTCAGAAAAGATGGATGGATCGGATTCGGATGGCTCAGATTTTGGTAGAGGTGAATCAGAGGAAATCACCGGGCCTGCTGTCGCAGCTGCAGTCAATGGAGTGTCTTCTCCTAGAAAACGTGGAAACTTAAGCCCTAGGTCCGCTGCAATAATTTCTGGGACATTTTTTGAGGCCCTCACCTCATCTGACTTTTACAAGAATACCAAGGTTATAGCGCATACTTTTTCTAGGATCTTGTAGCCCTTTCAATGCTACAACAGTCTCAAGTTCTCTTTGATCTATACATATTCAATCGCGCGTCCTGTTTCATTATGATATACAGGTTGGAGACATCTCTGGGTCATTCCGATGGGCTCCATTTCTCGCGTTGCAGAAATCTAACTCCTTCTTGACCATGCTATTGCTTCTATCCAAGTACCGAATGAAGAGCGTTCCCGTGGTGGATCCAGGGGAAAGGACGATTGATAACGTCATCACCCAGTCTGCAGTTATTCACATGTTAGAGGAGTGCGCGGGACTTTATTGGTTCGAGAGCTGGGGCAGGAAGAAACTATCTGAGATTGGCCTTCCTCTGATGAAGTCCAGCCGTGTGGTTAAGGTTTGCGACTTTTTCCTTGTAATGAGTGTTAAACTCCATATTCTCATCGTTGCCAACTTTGCATATAGTTTTTCAGTACTTCAATTTTGTAAGTTTGCTAATTGTCTTCAACGTTTTCTGTTTTCTTTTCTTGTTTCTTTTTCCTTTCTCTGCAGGTGTATGAGGATGAACCAGTGATGCAGGCATTCAAACTGATGAGACGAAAGGGAGTCGGTGGGGTACCAGTGGTTGAAAGTGGTGGAAGAAAGGCCATTGGTAATATAAGCATCAGAGACATTCAGTTTCTTTTAATTGCACCTGAGATCTACAAAAACTACAGGTTAGTGGCTTATACATTCAGTCTCTTTTTTCTCCTATACTTAACCTATCCGATCACGGGAATTGAGCAGTAAGAACTTCCGTCACACGTTTTTACAGATCTATCACGGCAAAGAATTTCCTAACGGCAGTCAGGAGCTACCTTGAACAACATAAAGAGATGTCGCCATTGTTGAATGGACTGGTTACGTGCGGAAGAGACAACACGATAAAAGAAGTCATCGCGATGCTCGACTCCAAGAAAATCCAACGGATTTATGTTGTTGACGGTGAGGGTAATCTGGAGGGAGTGATCACTCTCAGAGACATCATCTCGAAGCTTGTACACGAGCCTCGAGGGTACTTTGGGGATTTCTTCGATGGTGTCCTTCCTCTCCCCGCGAACAGCAGGGTTTAAAAGGGTATCAAACTTTCTTGGTTATTTAACAATTTTTTTTTTTTGGGTTTTGCCTTAGAGGATGAGATGGTGTTGTATGATCCCTTACAGTTGACTGGAAACTGGTGGAGGTAGTGAGAGTACTAGGGAAACAGCTTTGTATGCTTTTTCTGTTTTGTTGTACCCGCGAACTCGATCAGCATCCTATGTTGTTGAGAATAATGGAAGATCTCTTGTTTTTGTGCTCAAATTTACCACCAAATTTGATACTCAATTTGATGTTTCAATTGTACAAGAACGAAATTGCAACCGGTGACAAGGCCGAGCTCGTAGGCACTCCCATCAAGAAGAATTCAAGCAATTAGCTTGACCTTGAACCACCGGAGGCAGGGTGGCATTAACCCGGTAACCTAACGTCAATAAACATGAAGCTAGGCCGAGCAAAAAAAGACATGAATCTAGCTCATTCCCAGGCATTGCCCAAGAGAATTGAACCTAGATATAGACTAGAAGGGCCAGAGTTGCAGCCTGCAGGTGCTCCCTCGAGATGAATTTAAGCCATAGCTTGCCTGTTGCCCCATCTGAGGCAGGGTGGAACCAAAACTAGTGTTCTAAAAGTCAGCAGCCGAGGCCGACTAGTCGGTGCCTAGTCCCTGCGCGCCTAGGGTACTAGGCGGCTGACTAGTCGGTGCCTAGGCCCTAGGTGCCCATTCTCTGTCTGACTAGCGCCTAGCAAATATTAGAACATTGAACGAAGCCAGTAGCCTAGGATACGGGCTAAGATACGGGGCATGAATCTCATTCCCAAGCCGCCAAACTACATGGCAGTAAGCTTCTATTATCAGACCACTACCCTTGGGTGAGCAGTGATTGCGTGATAAACCTCCCCATCGAGCCGCTACGCACACCACCAGAAAACAAATCCAATACGACTTTCATTCATGACTGTTGTTTGTCATGCGGACATGAACACTACTAAATGCTGAAATGAGATCGATACCAAGTACTTAATTCCTACTGATACCCTTCAAACAAACAAAAAAATCCCACTTATAAACAATCAACTTGTCCAGCTGGTACAAGACCCCTTTGCTACCGGAAAACAATTTTCTGCCACAAACCAGGGCAGACGTTCCTCCTTAAGATGGAGCAACAACATTCAACCAAGTGGATCCTTCGAAACTTCAACTTTGTATGGCACAGACCCATAATTCAACGGCAAATAAAAGGTATTTTCGGTATTCTCTCACAAGTCATTCTCCTCATATGCATCAACCTGACTTTTCCTCAAATACATCAACTGATCTAACAACTTATAGTCCAAAAACACAGAAAATACCTTAGTGGAAACCTACCCTAAGTCAGGAAAACAGACCCAAGAGCAGTTAACATAATTGTCTTTAATGTTGATAGAATGACCTCCAAGAGGGGTGTGTGAGTCGGAACTCTGAAAAGATTGACGAAATTCTTGAAGGTACCTACATCTCAATAAAAGCATTGTTCTAGGACAGACAATGGAAAAATGGCTATAAAGACTTAAGATAACTTCCCTGTAGATATTAATCTGTCAACGAGCATATCTCAAATTTATAGGCACTTTCAGTGAACTTAACTCAGGTTCACAAGAACCAAAATGGAAAATAAACAAAGCACTAGTCTGTATGCCAGTCAATAGTTAAAAAGTTAAACCAAAAAAGAAATATGGGAGACCTAAAACTAATATTCAGGCTACTCACAAAACTAACAGTGAAACATATGATCACTGGAAGCCAGCAATTGTAGCAGTACAAGTAGTGTTTGAAAAGGAGGTCTGGAAGGCCGAGTACTCGCCACCTAGGCGCTAGAAGGCCCCTTGCCGACTAGCCCGACTAGTCACTCGACTAGGCGCCGAGTACCCTGCCTGGAACCTTGAGCGCAAGGATAAGTCCTATTCACTTGACAAGTACAGTGATAGCTACAAATGGTTCGGGGGAGAAAGGAATCCACTCTGAAAATCATAGAATTACAGAGCAAAGCACAACATGGATTTGAATCCGAAGAGCAACTCTACCCATTGGTGCCCAAATGGCATTGCCACAGCTATTTTTTAGCTTGTTACAGTGTTTAAAAGTAAAAAATAGCAATGTTGCTGCATCGGGTCAGAACCATTTTGGCACAATCTCAAATTCAAAGCATTGGATTGAACTCATCTCATTTTTCAATGCAAATTAAATTACTTGGATTATGTGGGAGAAATAGAAAAGGGTAGACCTAAATTTTTTCATTAAAACGCCATATTATATCAATAGCAGGACAAATGACTGTGGGTAAAGCACAAGCTTCTATCTTTTTTTGTGTGGCTACATAAGAACTCCCTTTCGACTTATTTATCTCTATACCATTTACTTAGTCTCAATGATAACAAAACCAATTGTAAGCGACTTTACCACAAGTTTACTAAAGCTGTACTCAGTCAATATTGTCAGTAGAAAATTTCAAAACATATACCAAATACCAATATACTTTAGATGGGTGATGTTTTCTTACTTCTGGTTAAATTTAGATGAGTGATAATACTAAAAAAGAATAGAACACCAACCAATAATGAAGAAGTCAATAATTACACAATGCTAAGAAAAACAATCATTCTGTCAAGTAGCCTCTCGAATGTGATAAAACCATGATCAAAAGTTCAAAACCCATACTAACTCTAACTGCATTTAGCCACTCAAATGTGGTAAAACCATAACCACACTTTGAATTCAACTCTCATTGCATTTCACAACAGTAACTACATGAAACATGATGAATTCACACATGAAGGACCTATGGTACATGTACAATATTATTACAGTATAAAGAGGAGGATATGACATCCGTTCAAAAAAAAGCTGTAATTTAACCATAAAGACCAACAAAATAGCACCACATCACGTTACCTCCCTAGAGAATCCTGTGTCCTACGTACTTTTTCTTCTCATGTGGTGCAGAAGTCCAGGCGTTCCCTCAAATAGATCCAATAAATAGGTCTCTAAATCCTCTGGTGTGTATTTTATGTATCTCCCAGCATGTTTTCCACTCTCTAGATGATTCCCAAACCTTCCCAAGAAGGAGCGATAGGCTGGAAGCACTTTCTCTGAAATAGATATCCGAAGCTCTTCACGAAGTTGAGCATCTGGCACCTTCCAAGCTGTTTGGACCCTATAAATTTCTTCAAAACAGGCATTGAAGTTCTTGAACCGTTCCTTTAAAGCCACCTTTGACACATTACCCGTGCTCCCACCAATCCCCTCATCCTTCAAACAAGCCAGGGCTTTGCTCCATGATGCTCTGAGGTAGCTCGTGGAATATTGGCGAACCTGACCACGGCGTTTGCGAACCCACTGATCTCCTAAAAGCTTCCCAACCTCAGAACCTTTTACCTTTTGAACTACGTAAAGTATATTATTCATCAAGAACACATATTGCATCGCATTGTCCTCGTACACTTTCGATTTATCCTCAAGGTTTGATTCCAATGATGTAATCAACGAAAGCAAACGAACTGCAAACGGAGATGTACATTCTAACGGCAAATTATTATAGCCATTTTCCCTATTCAAATTATCATCGGATTCATCCAATCCATTACCCAAAAGAGCATTGAGTGAACTACTGTAATCCACAAGCAATTTCACATAATTCATCACGTACCGCGTCAAAGGGTGGATCTCAGCACATTGAGTTGGTTTCTTAGTTGCCTCATTCTTCACAGCATTTTCAAACTCCACAAACGTGCCAACCGCTGCCTCCCCAAGTCCATCCAACACTCCCTGCGCCTCACTGCACACTAACTCCCCTGATTCATCACCAAACAGCAATTCAAATTCCGGCAACACATCCTTCAGCACATCATACATATCGAGTATACGAAATAGCTTCTCGGGTGATCTCTTCCCTATCGCAACAGCCTCGGCAAAATTCAACAACTGCATCACACACCCCTTTGCTGTCTCCACAAAACAAACCTCCCTTATAAGCTCAGACCCTTCAAACAACTGCTCACACAGCCGTTTCTCCCCCGTCAAAAGAACCCTAACCACGACCTTAACAGCCCTAACCCACTTCTTCATCTTCTCATCCAATGAATTCCACTCAATCTTCTGAACCTCTTCAATACTCTGCTTCTCAATACCCAGAATCAACAAACAGTCATCAATCACATCGCGACGAACGCTGCTGTAAACTTGACAACACTCTTTCTCGTACTTAGACCTAATCATCCGATCAGCAATCTCCTTTAATTCCTCCACAGCATCAGGATGTACCAAATCAACAAACACATCGTCTCCCAAGCTCACACTCACACCTCTCTCGTGACTGTACCCCTGATGACTCTCGTCCTCACCACAAACACTCTCCAAATCATCGGCTATTTCCCCGTCGTTTGACGCGCTGAATGACAATGAAACCCTACGGATCGAGCCATAGAGCCGCTCCGCGTCGAACGGGATCGTGTTACGTATCAGTATATGCCTAAATTCCTCCTCCAGCCTGGACATGGCCGATTGGAGCGCGATCTCTGCGCGATCCATGATCGCGCCGTTCGACTGAACCGATGCGTCCTCGGTCAGGTCGAGGATCTTGTCCACTGCATCAAGGTACTCCGCCGCCTCGTCGGGCGACTCCTCCCACAACATCATCGACGAGTTACGAGTCGACTCGGAGCCCGACTCGTCGTAACGGAGGATTACCTTCTCGGCCTCGTCGAGTCGAGGATCGGTCGAGCAACCGCCGCCTTCGCCGGCGGCGGCGGCGGCGTTGGAGGAAATGAAGGTGGAGATGTTGGAGAGGCGATTGTCGAAGCTTGAGAAGATCAAGATCATGTCTTTGGTCTCGTCCTTGGACATATTCAGGCTCTTGACGATTTCCTTGGCCTTCGCCATCACCTTATCTTCTTCCCCTTCGATTGCCGCCGCCATCGCAGTGTGTACACAGATATGTATAAAGACAGATTCAACAGTGTGATTGTGCTTGGATGTGTATGCAGGTTTGAGAATTAGGGTTAGGGTTTGGAGAGGGGAGGGGAAAGGACTGACCTTTTTATGGTGTGGTGGAGTCAGATCGGAGGGGTTTTTTCCAGGTTGAGAATTCAAACGGTTGTTCACAGCTAGCTTTGCGTCGTCTCTCTCTCTCTAGAACTGTTCTCTCTCTAAACTGTGGGGGCAGACAGTGATGGTTTGGACATTACGCAGAAATGTGGTGGCCGGCTAGTAACGTACAACAGTGGTCTTTGTAAGAAGGTGGGCTTTTGGGTCGTGTTTGACTGTTTGTGATCAGGGTGCGGGTAACGTGGGCCGCAGCATGGTTTATTAGTACTTTGGGTTTTCGTTTGTAATGTGCAAACTTAAAAAATAAAAAAATAAAACTTGCTAGGTGTCTCATGAGTCAGTCCGTTTGGTTGGGGATTTGCTATACTCACGTGATTGATTAGGATTTGATTCTCGGAGTTAAGTTGTAAGAAAGTAATTTTTTTATGAATTTCTTAATGTCAATGTGAATAGTTTGTTTTTGACCGGACTAGAAAAAAGATTAGTCAAGATGCACATAAGCTGGCCTGGATACACCTTACCGTCAAAAAGAAAAATGAAAAAAATATTCTCATAGTATTTTTAGGGGGAGCTTATGGAAAGGAAAAAAACAAGAAAAGAATATGGTTAAAGAGGAAATTGGGAAAAAAATATAGAGAAAAATATATTGTGCTCAAAATTTGGTTTTGTTATTTTCCTCTAGCTTTCTTAGAGAGAATCTCCAACACTACTCTCTACATTACCTAATAGATAGTACCAAAAAAAGGACGATATCTACTTTAGCTATTTACTTTTTCACAATGAATTTCAACACTACTCTTTATTCTTGCTCTCTATTCAAATAATTTTTTTATTTTTAAACATCTACCCATAGAATTAAGTGGCAAAAAGGTAAATAGAAGGAGAGAGGAAGAGAGTAGCTAGCCTCTTTTGCTCTCTACTAGTAGAGAGCCCAAATGACCAAAGCTAGAATAACTAGCCAAGTAGAGAGCCTCTTGGAACATAAAATTTGGGTTTTGGCTAGGTATTGCATCCAACAAGTGGAGAGCCTCTTGGAGATACTCAGGGTTGGAATATTTTTATATGTTCTTTTCCTTTCCTTTGATTTGTTTTCCATGTGTTCCAATCTAACCCTTTAGTGTTAAAGGGTGAGGAAAAAACCGTGAAACTGCATGTTAAGTTCGAACCGGTCAAAATTGAGCGATTTGGTTTGGTTTTACGACAATGGGATTTGATCCTAGATTATAAAGTGGATAAACAAATTAAAAAGTTTTTCTTAGTAAATTTATGCGAATGATTTCGGTTCTTAACATATACTATAGGTCTACTTTTATACAGATGCATCCGGTCATAATTTGAATTTTTAATAGGATAATATCCTGTTAAAATAACTTCTGTTGAAATTTAATAACTTTTGGTGACCTTTCATTAAATCCTTTCAATCCAATTTGATTATTTATATGATTCAAATAGTTTGTAAACATGCAAACTGTTGTTAAATGGTTTAAATCGGTCTAATTTTATTACTTTTGCTGATTGATTCAATTTTTTAAATCGTAAGTCTGTTCGGTTTGATTTGGTTTGGTTTTTTAAATTCAAAACGAATTCAATCCTATAAATGATCACCCTATTATGACATAATAGTCTGACCGATTTTTTCAAATTTTACTTTATTTTTTTCGCCTTTTCAACAATAAAAATTTGCGCTAATGGGAAATAATATTTCAAATTATACTTTGGCACGATTATAAGTACCATATTTTTTGGCATAAGATTTGACGATGCACAATTTATCAACTCAACAAAATTACCTAAGTGACCTTTTGGAGGGACAAAAGATTGTGATATGAACTGGTCACCTAATTAATAGATCTCGGCGTATTTAGCATGGTCAAAAATCAATTTGTAGGCTACCGAGAACCAATTAAGCGAACGAATCACATTCATCTGGACACATGAGCGGTAAATACAACTTTTGAAAAGTAATTCGATTTGATCATTGAGTTATCGGTCTATCACGTCAAGATCTATAAAGTGAATGATTTGAATCACGTTTGATAAATAGGAATGCCCCAATATTCCAAATGACATCACCCTATATAGTAATTCTTTTTGGGTACTTTGAAACCATTTTGGCAATTAAGTCAAACCAAATATTGTTAGCTTGAACTCTCTCACAACATGGAGTAGTTTAATTAGAAAATATTTTTCGACATGGTTTCTATAATTATTTTTTGTCATATATATCTGTTGAGATTCAAAAGAAAATACATATATTTAATTAATAATAAGATCGTACTCAACGCATAAAGCTTTCACATACAAAAAATCTACACAAGAGAATGATGCTTTCAAAGTCAAGAACATTCTTTCCTTTATTTTCTATGCAATTCTTTTGTTTGCCTAATAAAAAAAAAAGTCTTCCAAGTAATGTAGACAATCTTTCATCTTTCTTATTCCACCGTGTTTCCTACGGTGTGTCGTGTTCATTCTCAATTTTTGTCTATTTATACTTCAAGGGATTTTTGAAAGACATTTAAAAAGAAATCCATTGAGAAATATATGTTACCGATCTCACATTGAAGAAGTGTTATAAAGATAGGAACAATAGAGCATTATATTTAAAAAAATATGACCGTCCTTAGAAAAATAATCTCAGCTTTCGTTTAGATTGTAAGAAATAGATTTATGTAACCTTATACCTGGACATTTACGTGAGACAAAAAATGACTATTTAGACAATCAATTAATAAAAAAAAGAGTAAATGTCAGTTTTCCCTTGTTTTTTCGACTTAATTAATTGATGCTAATTTGTGAGAGAGAGAGAGAGAGAGAGCGAGAGAGAAGTGTGAACACCCTACACATTGACAAAGCATACACAGCCACATGACTCAAAACACAAAACACAAAACATCAAAAGTCTAATAATAGCAATACGGTAACCTGTAAAACATAGTGAAATTACTGAATTAACCCTCCTCACTATTCCTCCACGTAACACACCCAAGGTCCATAGAAGGGGCATTTTGATCCAAAATGATTAAAAAAGTGACAAACCACCACTGTTTTTTTTTTTTTTTGGTGTATAATTTCTTGATATAAAAAGAATTAAAATCTAGTGTAAAACATAGTGAAATTACTGAATTAACCCTCCTCACTATTCCTCCACGTAACACACCCAAGGTCCATAGAAGGGGCATTTTGATCCAAAATGATTAAAAAAGTGGCAAACCACCACTGTTTTTTTTTTTTTTTGGTGTATAATTTCTTGATATAAAAAGAATTAAAATCTAGTATCTCAAACCCATACGACAGAAATAATATGTCATTGCTAAATGTGAATGCCAATGGGGTGGTTTTGACTTATGCGCCCATTACACACTGTTCGTAAGAAGAGCCATCCTTGACATTTTGAAGACTAAAAATCAAATTTAAAGGATATCATTAATATAAAAAAAAACGTAGATGAATTTCAACAAGCAAAATATACTGTCGTTGAATGCATTACTAGTACAAGAAGTTTTTCAACGTCATTTTCCCGATTTAGGCCTTTTTCAACTAGCATTTTATTTTGAATTTATAATTTATCTATTTATATGATTTGGACTCTCTTACATGATTGGCTATTTCTGGTCGAGAACATTTTATATAAAGCTAATTTTGAGACTCTTATTTTCCATAAAAAAAAAAAAAGAGTTTCAAAACGAAATTCTTGTTTTGCTTTTTCTCAGGGTCAGCAGTGTTTGTGATAAAAAGGGGGTCGGGGGCGGTAGTGAGTAATCACAACTATTTGTTCGGATTCACATAAGTGCTCTTACTGGTAACAGTATACTCTTTTTTGAAACGGAACAGTATACTCTTACCGGTGAGAGTTAAAAATATTTCTGAACCATTGATTACCGAAATAGATGACTCGGATGCTCACTACAGGGGTGTAAGCCCAATAAAAGTCAATCATCAGAGCAACGGGCAAAGCCTGCGTTGATCTTTTATCTAATAAATGCATCCGTTCTAGAAGTCGGGGTTTGTTGCACACATCGGGTCATTTTTCTGGTGATTGCACAGTTACAAGCACCCGTCGGGTGTTTTTCCTAGTGATTGCACGGTATCAATCACCCGTCTGGTGATTTTTCGAATGATTGCATGCACCCATCGAGTGTTATTTTCTAGTTATTGCATGGTGCCAAGCACCCGTCAGGTCATTTTTCTAGTGATTGCACGGTCACAAGTTCCCGTAGGATTATTTTTCCAGATGTGCATCCGATAAAAAGCATCAAGTTGTTGGTAAGAGTGTCGCAATTTAAATTACGTAAATCCATGTGACGTTTTGTGATTCTCAACCCTAAAAAGTCAAACCCACATATTTGACCTGGTCCAAGGCAAAACAAATACTCCCAAAATGTTTGATCAAAAAAATGCTCCCTTCATTCATTACCAACCGTTGATCTTTATATTTTGTTTTATTTTTTGATCAACATCAACCGTCGATGATTGACAACTCTCAACATTTGGATCAGGCAGAAGTTTATTAAAATCTTGGTCAAATAATTTAAGTTCACACCTAACATGGAAGTTGTGGTTTCACACTCATCTCAAACTCCAAGTATATTAGCATTCACATTACATAGCTGACAAAATTTTAGGCTTACCAAAGTAAACAAATGAACTGAATTTCAATTCCAAGAACAATATGTCAACGACAAAGTGATATGTTCAAACCCTAACGGCTCGTGCGTTAGCCATAACAAGATAGGAATGGGCATAGGAACGTGTATTGATCGATGTACCAAATCGGCTAATGCTCCGAGGTTGATGCGATGTATTCCACCAGTTGACTAAAGACTTTATTATTGGTATATCGACGGTCCAACACGGATTGAAATAAGAGTTGGTTCGACAGGAAGCTTTTGAAAACATACTGCACCCAAGTAAATAAGGAACGAGATGAATACAAAGGGCAAACGAGCATCCCATAGAATTTTGGAGAGGAGAAGAAAAATATACTAGAGGGAGGTAAAGGGGTGGATATGGTTGGAGGAGGGGTTATTTTATAACGAGCGATGCACGTTAATGTGAAACTCATATACTTAATCTCGGGTGTGGCGGTGCTCTAAGCGAACTGAATATTTTTTTCCTTTAAATCACTCGAAATTTTGCTGATAGATACTCATGAGGCCACATGAGCTGGTTTGGACACCGAATCAGTTAGAAGAAAATATAAGAGAGGTTGTATATCAATATATCATGAAAATGCATATAAGATAAGAAAAGACTACAATACACACCCATTATCTGGGTGTGTATGATACACACTCCTATAAAACTTACGAATTTTTTGTATAAGTTACGATTTTTTTTGTAAAAGTTACGATTTTTTTATAAAAGTTACGAGACACACCAAAATGTTATGAATCATAGAAAATGTTACAAATCATACTGCTGAAAAGTTACGAAAAATTAAAAAATGTTACGATTGCCGATGAGGGGGCACAATCTGGACCATACAATATGTGCATATGGTACACCCAAATAAGGGTTGTGTATTGTAGCAATTTCCTATAAGATAAGATAGGACCAGCTTTGTTCATTTATTTATTTCTCCATCCTATTTCCATCTTCCTTTCCTCAATTGTCTCCACAATCAAAAGACGCCAAAGCATGAGGATGTTCTTTAAAAATGGAAAAAAAAGGTGAAAGCATCTAGAAGGTTTTTGGATATGTTCACATTATGGGGGTCGAAAAAGTCTAGAATCACCTCCTTGAGGCTGTGAGACTATATCTGGTGAAACCAAAATAGATTTGACTAGGCCTGATAGATGTGTCGAAGCTTTAATTTGAATTCATGAACCTATTGTTAGAATTGTCGCATCTTTGTGAACTAGCTCTAGTGCTACTCCAGCAAGGCCTGGGTTCAAAAAATGCACTGGAAAAAAAAGAGAAATTTGGATAAAAAATTAAATTTTTTTTAGACTTGTCAGTATTGGGTTACTCGTTAAGCAACATCGCTATGTATTTTTATCAGAGTTGGATGAAAATCCTGGAACCGTCTTTGATCATTAATGGTTAAAAGACAAATAAAACCAGATTAGATCAACTATCAAAACATATTGGACTGCTTGTTTACACTCATTTTTTGTCAGTGATCACCATTTGGTATCGAGTCAATTTTCGAGCACCAAAATTTAGTGGAATAGTTTTGCCTGGGTGTGAATTGGGTTCTATTTTGTTAATTTCAACCCGTAATGGGCTGGGCCAATTTATTAGGCACAAGGGGAAATTCTAGCTTATTCCTTTACATGTGTTTGGCCCACCAAAACACACTCAAGACTGTGGCATCTTTATCGCTAACAAGTACGTGCCTTGGGTTTAAGTTTATTTCATATGCCATGGACTGGAGCATGAAGTTAGGGTTTGCAATTTTGGTAAATCTAAACATATAACTTTCCAACGAGCAGCGAACAAAGGGGTAGCCAAGTGGTAAGCCTTCCCTTTACCAGGAAAAAGACCGGGGTTTGATTCTCATTGTGGGGTTTCACCCCCCACCTTCTAGGCTAGGATAGATTAGATTTCTTGCTTGTACTTAAAAAAAAAAAAATTGCCCAATGAGCCGTTAAAGGAGTATTCTTTTTTGCTTTCTGTTTTCTAATGTACAATTGCTACCGAACAGCAAATACATTTGCAAGAATTTATACAAGGAGCTCTATATATCATCTCTGAAGCATACTAGACATAGGTTACATATATTGAGGTCATGTAGATTGTAGAATCGCAGATTAACATGCGTACTTTCATCACCACGTTGATTCCTAGTTAAAACCAAGAGTGTATGAGGGACATCATGATTTTAAATTGTTCAATTTGTAGAGTTCACTAAGTTGATCATCTAGAAAATTAATTGATCGGGTATTATTATGTTCTTAGTCGAATAACGTTAGATATTCATGGACGTTTGTGTTACGGAAAAAAGATCAATCTATCTTGATCATGTGGATAACTATTTTCCATAACCTTGAGTTCAAATATATAGCGTTGTTTGGCAAACTCTACAAATCGAAATTCAAATCACGATGGCGAAATTTCGATTGATACTAACTATATATTTCTGTAGTGCCCCAATTTACTAGGGTACCCCTTTGGCAGTTAATTGTATGGAAACTAACAAAAACAAAATTGGCCGTTGGCCCGTTCACATAAAATGGTGAATGTGATTTTCGTTTTGTGATACAGAATTGGGAAACTTTTTATGGAACAAAGCCAGGAACAAAGATTCCAAAAAATGCCAAGTGTATGCAAGCACCGAAACAAGTTCATGAACCAAGCACTCTCCAGTGAGTCCTTAAAGCCTGAAGGGGAGGAATTTGCCTCACCCAAAACCCTTCCAACTTACCATATAAGTGCCATCAATCAATCATCAATACTATAAGCAACAATTTCCAAATTCTGAATTCCTTCAATTATGTATTTTATTTTTAAAAATTGAGAGAGAGACGTGGGGAGGGGTGGGAGGTGGAGAGAGAGAGAGAGAGAGAGAGACCGTAGGACTCCGGGGATCAGCTCCTCTCCATACCCCTCCCTACTCTCAATTTGCGTCCACATCTTGGGTCCAAAGTATGATCCAAATTATTCGCCTTTTAGAATCCACAAATAACTACCAGTTTTCAATAGATCAGTGTGATTGGATATAGACAGATACATGAACACGTTAGGAGTACATTTTATTCTGTAAATTATAAGGTTAAACTGTAGAATATATTTACCATTCATTTTACATAATAATTTTCGACGTGTTCACTCATCTTTCGATGTTTGATTAAACTAATATTTTGTAGACTTGTAGTTATTTACGTAGTCTAGGAGATGAACAATTTGGATCATAGTCTTAGGCCTGAGATTAATATAGACGAGCATTAAGGGGTATGGAGAGATGGGGTATGTCGAGGAGCTCAACTTGAGCTAGGGACGGGAGTGAATTTTGAGTGAGAGACTTTGGAAAGTGGGGAGTTGAGTTTTGTTATAAAAAAAAAAAAAAAAAAAAAACTCGTTCCCTTAACTTTTTGCACTTTCAGGTTTTTGTCTTTATTCGATTTATTTATTAGTTTTGTGTCTAATTTTTTAAGCTCCGTGATTTGTCTCGACGAGAGGAATTGAAAAATTATAAAATTTGACCGAAACTCGAATAAAGACAAAACTCAAAAAGTGCAAAAGTTCACACAAATAAGTTAGGGGGAACAAGTCTTAACAAACAAATTACACTTTTTACACTTTTTAATAAACAAATTACAAATCATACAATTTTCACAATTGCATTTTAATTTAAATCGATTAAATTAATGCTAGCATATAGCTAGTGCATAGTAAACCAAAAATTGTTTTAGAATCTTATCATCCCAAAAAGTACACTTTTTTTTTTTTGCTTTATATGCTAACAACATAAAAATGTCAAATCAATACATGCTCAGTTAATAAAAATTGAAAACCAAAGAACATATTGTTACTTTAAAATGTCATAAAGCATAAATTATTCGTAGTATCAACCAAAAGCATACAAGTCTAGAACCCAAATTGAATTCATCGAAAATGATTTTGTGTACACCATCAAATGTACTCCAAATGCACACTAATTCATTCAGATCGTCCAAACATTTCTTTTGATGTCCCAAATTTAAAGAGCTCTTAAACATTCCGCACGAAGAAGTGTGCATTTGGGATGGTTACGTGTGGGGTACCATACCATTTTTGTAAGTTTTGGTACACTTCCATTGTGCCGAAACTCCCGTGCCGAGAAAGTGTAAAATTGCAAGACCAGTTGCTTTGTGGTGCGAGGAACGGGTGGCCATCGGAAATTTCTGCCGTCATCCTATTGTCTTCTCTCCTCTCCCCGTGCGACCGACGATCTGCCGATCCCGCCAGTCTCTCTCCCCCATCTCTGATCTTCAATTTCTCTGTCCATGGAGGGGGAGGTTCGGCTACAAATTGCGAGCGCCGACCACTACCAAAACCACCGCCACCACATCACAGAAGATGACTTGATCGAGATTCTGATAAGGTTGCCGGTGAAATCACTGCTTCGATTCAAGTGCGTCTGCAAACACTGGTACAATCTTATTCAAAACCCTAACTTTGCACAAACTCACCTCCGCTTTCAAAAACTCCACAACAAAGGTTGGAGTTTTTGATCGAAGTAGCACAATTTTTGAAACTTATTGTCAAAGTAGCTACCTTTTCAAACATATTCTGAAACTAGCACTTCACTCATTTTGGTAATGCGTTATAACCGATAATTGCCAACTCGGCATGCCAGATCAGCTCAGGGGTTCACAGTCCGCTATAATCGCGCGTAACCAAAATGCATTGTATTAATATCATAACGCATTTTACAAATTAGAGATTTGAAGTATGCCTTAGTAGGACAAAATAACACATTCTTACCGCACGTAACAACAATGAAGGGAGAGAGATAATGAGGACAGCCAAATTGCGCAGGGAGAGGAAAAGAGGTGTACACATAAGAAAACCCTTGTGCATTTTTATTCACGTGGCAAGTCAGGGAGAAAGGACGTGATGGGCCACTTTATAGCGCATTCTCCATATGCGTTGTACGTAATTTCAATGGAGCCTATGTTTTGATGTTAAAATGTGAGAATTTTAATAAACTTTAGATGATGATAATGCAATCAATATTTTTCAATTTTGGGTGATTGTTGCATCAAAATTAAAGTATTTGACGTCCTTTAGAACTTTCATCAAGGGACCAGGGTCAAAAGCTACTCTACATTGGAGGAAAATGGTCATAAAAAGGGGTAAGTAATCAAACCCTACTTAGCCCTACCGGACTTCAGATATGCGCTATGAAACCCTAAATTTCAAACCCCTAACGCATTTATAAAATGCGATATGAAACCCTAACGCATTTGTAAAATGCGTTTTGATTTTAAAACAATGCATTTTGGTTATGCGCGATTACAACTTACAGTGAAGCGTGCTGAGTTGGCAATTAACTGTTATAACGCATTACCAAAATGCGTGAAGTGCTAGTTTTAGAATATGTTTGAAAAGGTAGCTACTTTGGGAATAAGTTTCAAAAATTGTGCTACTCAGATCAAAAACTCACAAAGGTTGCCTCCTCCTCCAGCATTTCAATGACGACGCCAAACAATATGGCTACGCCCTGTTTCTTGACCCAACCCTCTCCAGCGTCGAATACCACGATATCAATCATCTGAACCAGGTCGGTGGATCTAGGGTGACAATTGAGGGTCCTGTTAACGGTATGCTTTGTCTGTTAAATGATAGGGACCGCGTGATCCTGTGGAACCCTTCCATGAGGGAATTCAGATTCCTCCCATTCCCCCAACCCAATCTTCCGTCGTATTTCACTGTTTATGATGCTTGTATTGGATTTGGGTCAGACCTCAGACCCATTAATTGATGAGGACTGCAAGTTGGTCCTCATCCAAAAATTCGAGAATTCTTGGTTAAGAGGAGTGCATTATGACGATTACGAAGACCGTGAGCGTGTAGATGCTATGTTGTACACCCTGAGTACTAATTCTTGGAGGCATCTTGACGGCCTCGAGTCCCTGCCCCATGGTAATTTCCTGTCTAGTTCTAGTTCTCATATGTATTTGAACGGAGTTTATTACTGGTTGGCAGAGTACGGGTTTGACATGGATTATTCCTGTGCGGTGATCGCGTTTGACATGAGAAAGGAGGTTTTCCGTGAGATATCGGGACCTCCTATTCCTCAATCAGAAACTCAATTTGCATGGTCCTTATGTGAACTCGCCCGGTATGATGACCATATTGCTCTGAATTCGCTGAAAGAGTTTGGTCATGGTGGGATGGATAGATGGATGGACATCTGGGTGATGCAGGACGAGGAGGGTACTTGGGTCAAAAAATTCAAGCTTGGATCTCTTCCAGGACTCGTGTGGCATCTGGGTTTTTTGAATACCGGCAAGCTTCTTATGGTCACCGATGCTTCTTTTCCTGAGTTTCTTACCAATCATTCTCAGCTGGTCGTGTACGATCCCTATAATCAAGAAATTAGGGAGCTTGGACCTAAAGGAACTGGCAAGCATTTTTCCGCTGGTGTTTACTACGAAAGCCTAGTTTCTGTCAAGGGGGGAAAGAACCAGAGAAAGGGCAAGTTGTCTGAGATCTCAGTAAAAGACTTTCTATTACCAGACGTCCGGTCCCAGTTTGTGTCTCAGCTCGTACTTATGATGGACCCTCCCATGTGGGTGGCGAATCCACCTTAGAACCTCGCTCCCACACTCCCAAGTCAAGGCTCTTCTAGAACCTTGCTCCCATTGAGAAAAGAAACCGCTCCCAACTAAGATAGAACCTCTTGGGCATGCAAAAAAAAAAAAAGGAACAGAAAGAAAAGATACCAAGCAAGAGAAAAGACAAGGTAATGAAATGATATTAGAAAAAAATTTGCTTAAAATTTGCTCAATTACTTTATATGACCATAATCTTACTTAGTTACTAAGTCAATCTTTGCCATTGACATAAATGACGCATGCTAATATTTACTTGCATTATATATTTATATTTTCATGTATTATTCCTAAAGGCTCCCCTCCCAGAAGAGGAGCTCCTATAGTCCTTCGCTCCCAATCTTGCTCCCGCCCCGGCTTCGTGCAACTAAGATATGGAGAACAGTTGGAATCTCATAAACAATTTTATTGGTTTGCAATCTAAGAGGTAGAATATATATATATATATATATATATATATATATATATATATATATATATATGGCATTTAACTATATTAAAAGACATAAAAATATTTAATTAATTTTCCCTAAATGCTCCCGACGGCGCTTCCACCCTTCTACGGTCATCCGCTCTCCCACCCCCACTCCCGCTCCCGCTTCGTGCAACTAAGGATGCAACCAAGAGCTATTGATTCTGCCTGGGATTAGTTTTCTTGCTCCTTTTAATGCCTTCAACTTATCTTTGTTTCGTGAACATATGCATTCCTTGTTGCAATACATTTTATTTGGGCTTTTATAACACATGCTTTCATTTGCCATGACTGCTTAGCTTATGCCTAGTATTTTTCTGTCATGATATTTTCAGTATGAAGTTCCTTTTGGTTACGAGGCTTTGTTGTTGTGAAAATTATGCTATAGAAGTTAGAAAAATGGCGTGCTATGATTCGGCTAATTAGTTTTGGTGTCTATGCGCTGCGAGTTGCTAGGAATGTAAAGCAGAGAATGAAACGCGTGAAGAAGATGTCAGCCAGTTTAGCTGACAAAAGTTTTGGTGTCACACGAAAGACTTGGGATTGAATTGTAGCTTTAACAAGCTTCGTGCGGTCATGTGCTGGGAATGTTACCCATGTCAAGTCCATCATCATTTTTACTTGAAAACAAGAAGGGAAAAAAAGCAAGTGTTGAGGACTGAGGAGAATGTTCTTAGTTAAAAGTATCACAAGGTCTTGGTTAGAATTTAACCCCAAAAGCTAGCAATTGACGTGAGGGTGTGCTCATGCTTACATACTTCATATTACTTTGGTACCTAGGCGATGTGGGACTTCGCTTCACACCCTTCGTCACATGTAGCATGCTCACTCGGCAACACCTTCCGCGTGCACGCTAGAGATACACACCTTCCCATCTCTGGTACGTAGCTCT
This sequence comes from Vaccinium darrowii, assembly GCA_020921065.1. Taxonomy (NCBI): domain Eukaryota; kingdom Viridiplantae; phylum Streptophyta; class Magnoliopsida; order Ericales; family Ericaceae; genus Vaccinium; species Vaccinium darrowii. The sequence continues at coordinate 35,602,402 of CM037159.1, forward strand.
AATACCATGTCAAACGGTCTTTAGTAGAACTCTACCCTAAAAGCTAGCTATTGAAGTTAGGGTATTGAAGTTAGGGTGCCCTCATGCTTACATCATATTATTTTGGTATCCTGGTAATGTGAGACTTCGCTTCACAAAAAGCACCAATGAGGCTGCCTACTCGACCTCGTAGTTATGTGCTGTCAAATCTCTCAACTCCTTTTGAGTCTAATGGGTCACAATCCTTTAATATAGGTGTATAGAAATCAACTGTCTCCTTTTGCTCCCTGTATTCTAGCATGTCCCCATATTGCGTGTGTTTTGATCTATTTATACGTGTATTGGAATGGCGATGGTATTTGGTCTCTTCAAGATACAGACCCAAGCATGTAATATGGCCACCATTTACTTGACTTGCTTGTTCCTATATTGCTCTTTTGAAATAGTGATTACTACTATTTGAAATAATCAAATAAAAAACCTGCCAAGAGCGGAGCTTTTTTGTGTGTAGAAATTCATTTCTTTTTCTGAGTTTGGAAACTTGTGATTTCCAAGAACAGACTTTGGGATCTCTCATGAGATTTGTTTAATTCCGTATTTAGATCATACAGGTGTGGGTCTAACTCTTAAGTTACTGTCCAATTTTTGTTGTCATTTCTCGTTACATTTCTGATAGTCTTTGATGAATATTCTATTTATACTATTCTAGGTCCTTTGGTGGTGAATATTTCTGCTCTCTAGTAGTTTTAAAGGCGAGCTTAATTTTGCTATGGACCCTTTTCTTCTTCTCTCTTTATTGGGGTTCTGCCCTCTTGGCAGGCTTTTTGGTTATTATAGTTATTAGCAGGTACTGGTTGCGTTTGTTTAGTTTTTGGTTAATTGGCAAACCTGAGTTTGTACTAACATCTTGTTTACATAATGTCGCTCGCTGATTTTCTTTTGCACTGGTAAATTCTCATTGGTACTCCTGCACCGGTAACCAACAGTTTCTACGGTTTATCCATTGTTTTACCATGGGAAGTACGGAAATCTGAATTGGTATTTCTTATCTTCACAGCACCATTGCTAAGTCTTACTCTGTAGAGGAGAAATATGTTTATTTATCGATAATGTCCACTTCTTCCTTTTGGATTTCCTACCTGTTTCTGGATAAGCAGTAACAATTGTAGGTTTGATGTACTTTATCCATACTGTTGGGTGGTAATTCAATGACCTCTGCCGCTTTCTTCATATGATGGGTTCAACATGAACTCTATAGAGTTTGCAAGGCATTCTTTTTCTAGTCTATTGTAGGGGCGGGTTTCGTGTTGTATAGACTTTGCTAGAGATTTTCATAATGGGCAAAACTCACGCTGACCGAACATTGCAGTTCTATCTTTTCTTTCTGTAAGTAGGAAAAAAATACTTTCTGACTAGGAAAAACTTATTCTAGGTAAAGTTTTTTTTTTTTAAAAGCAGATATAAAAGACTTACATTTTTCTGGTATCAAGAAGGAAAACATTTCTTTAGAGCAGTATGTACAGTTTCATCCTTTTGACTGTGGTTTGAAAAGGTCGTTGGTTACGCAGCGCTGAAAATCGGTTCACATGTAGCAAATTCTGGGAGAGTAGTTGATGCAGATTGGGTTGCCAACCAGTACTTGGATCAGTTGGAGCGCCAAAAAGCCACGTAGTAAAAATTGTGGTCCAAGATTTAGTCTATAATGTTCCAGCATTTTCTCTTTCCAAAACTATTATTGCCTTTTCTAGTTTCTAGATTATATTGTCCAGATTTAAATTAGAATCAAATCTGTCCAGATTTGAATTAGAATCAAATCTCTCTGTCTTTGGTAATTTTCATTTGTCTTAGGCCTTAAGTAATTAGTAATTTCCTTTTCTGCTATATCTTTTTTTTGGCATGTTTAAGGTGCCTTTCTAGTATAAATAAACATGTAAGCCCTTAAGGCAAATGAGTTATTGATTAATAAAATTTGAGCTTCGCTTGAGAAGAGAGAGTATCTCTTGTTCTTTTGGTTGTTCTTGATCATGTGAGTTTATTTTCCGCTCTTACGCTGTGTCGGTTGGTATCAGAGCCTAGGCTCGCTTCCTGATCAATCACCAATGGCGCCAAAAGGAGGAGGATGTGGTGGTAGATATGCCGCTACTGATGACGTGAATGAGCGTGAATTGAAAATTCCGCGCGTGAAGCTCAACTGGAGGCCCGATTAGCACAACTCAATGACGACCGGTTCAACGTCTTGACAGATCAACTGACCGCTTTGACGGTTGCTAGAGGAGCACCTCAACACCGAATTCCCCATTCACGTCAAGTGGATGTGGAGAGCCGTGATGAAGTCGAGTACGAAGATGGCGACAACCCGTTTGCTATACCAAGGCCATGAAGGAGAGAGCTCGCTGTGGTTCCAGATCCATGCAGGCGTTGGAAGTCGGGCTTCAAGCTGGACTTACCAGAATTCAAAGGTTGCTTGCAGCCTGATGAGTTTATGGATTGGGTTGCAGCTGTCGAAGAATTTTTGGAGTTCAAGGAGGTACCTTTGGACAAACGAGTTTCTTTGGTCGCAACAAAGTTTCGAGGACGTGCCGCCGCATGGTGGCAGCAACTTAAACAAACACGTGAGCGACATGGAAAAGAGAAGATTCTTTCATGGGAAAAGTTGCTGAAACATATGAGGGCATCGTTCTTGCCCCATAATTATACAAGATCGTTGTACCAACAATTACAGAAATTGCGACAGGGTTCAAAGTCAGTGGATGATTATACGCAGGAGTTTTATCAACTTTTAGCTTGGAATGACCTATCAGAGTCGCAGGATCAATTGGTGGAATGAGGGAATATTTTCAAGATGCTTTGAATTTTTACGACCCAGTTTCTGTTTCAGAAGCACATCAATAGGCCTTGACATTGGAGAAGCAAGCTGGTCGGAAGAGTGGGCTCCAATTTGGCAACAATTCCGGCAGCCGTCCCTATTCTCTTATGAACAATCAAATCAATATTGGGAAGCCAATTGCGGCTGGCCAAGCAAACCGTGCACCAACAAACAGCAACACGACACACTGTTTTAAGTGCAGTGAACCAGGTCATAGGATGGTGGACTGCAGAAAAAGCGAACGGTACAGGAAGGGACTGTTTATGGATGCCGAAGAGAATAACAATGAGCAGCCTATCGAGGAACAAGAAGCACGATATGATGATGATGAAATCGAAGAAGAGTTTGTGCAAGGAAATCAAGGGTCTCTGCTGGTCGTTCGAAAGGCATGTTTCACCCTTCGAAGGGCTGGTGGAGATGATTGGCTTCGAAACATCATCTTCCAATCAACTTGTACGATTTTTGGTAAGGTTTGTCGACTAAGATGAGAAAAGATTTTAGGGAAGAGAGAATGGAGGGGATCAGATGTAGTGGGAGTATGTTGTTTTTTTATTGGGGGTACACTTTTGTATGATGTGTCAGCTATTCATTGGTTGCCTGCAAAATTTCTATTCACGGAAGCTCCGTGAAAAAGTTAATCTCTTATACATGATAGGTATACTCTGTTTCCTACCCCAATTCTGGCTTCAATGGCATCCGTGATTTGTTTTCTGGTATAGAGGAGGTAATCGGAAGGCACAATACCTCCGTCCTCTAGAACTTGAAGAAGATCGGTTCCAAAAACCTTCAAGACCCCTTGGTTGAAATAGGAGATGACAGTTAGTTTGGGATTGCAAACACCGTGGGTGTTCCATTCATGCCGCCAGAATTCTTGGTGTGGCACGTTGGTCTTGATCGACGGCCACCAGCGTTCAAGGTTCGTTATCATGTCGTTCTGGCGCAAGAACTGTGTGTGTTTGTGTGTGTGTGTGTGTGTGTGAGAGAGAGAGAGAGAGAGAGAGAGAGACTGAACTTTTCGAAGACTTCAAATGAAGGAAGATTTTTACCAGTTCTCTCAAAACGCCTCCAGTGCACTTTTGACCTTCGCAATTTGTAAGGGTGCCTCCATTGGCCGTAGCCAGCTAGAGGCCGTGGAGGTAAAATTTCCTCGTCACAATCTGTAAGTTGTAGGAATTAATCCTGCAAAATATAGGAGACCACGTGAGTACAAGCTGGATGTGATGGGAATCGGAGGTGGAGGGCAACGGTGTAGGACGGTGGGGCAGAGCGGACTGGACAATGGCAGCAGCAATGGCGACGACGATGAAGAAAACTAGGATTTTCATATGTTGACTCGTTCAGTTTCTATGACTGTGAGGTTTGTTTCAGTCGACACCTATTTATAAGAGCAGTTCCAGCCTCTTATTTCTACATTTCTTATGCACTAGCAATGGCGTAAACAGGGGAGGAGGGAGAAAGAAACAATAGGGGTCAGGTCACAACAAAAGGGCCACGATGACCAAAACAACGTCGTTCGTCACCAAAAAAAAAAAAAACGAAATTTCAAAACACGCTCTGAAATTTGAAACCCCTCTCCCCAGATCTGGAACGAATGACCAGAGAGAGAGAGAGAGAGAGAGAGAGAGAAGAAGAAGAAGAAGAAGAAAAGGAGGATGAGAAGTATGAAGTGATCACCCCCGGCGACTCCCACCACCACAGGCGATCACCACCAACACCGGTTCCACCTCCGGAAGCGACCAATCCTTTTCGATAATCTTCTGGTGCAGCTCAGACTCCACCATCGACAAAAAAATCCACCGCCAAGGTCTCTCTCTTTGTCTATATGTTAGGTTGTAATACTGTTGAAGTGAGCCAATCTAATTGAAAACCCTAATTTGAGAAACCCTAAATATAAAGCTTGGAGAGACGCCGATTGAATTTGCAAAAAGGTGCCCAATATTTTGCTTTGATTACAAATGTAAATGTCAACAAGTACCTCACATTCTATTCGAATAGTATAGTTGATGGTGTTGATTATAACAAAAAGAGAGAGAAGATAATTTTCTTGGGATGATTTCAATTTGAATAGGTCTCAAAATGGTTCCTTGGGATGGATATCTGTAACACTGTCGTCCTATTGTTTCTTCCTCCCTCCTCCCCTGTTTACGCCATTGCTAGTGCAGAGGAAATGTAGAAATAAGAGGCGGGAACTGCTCCTATAAATAGGTGTTGACGGAAACAAAAACTCACAGTCATAGAAACCTGAACGAGTTAAGATATGAAAACCCTACTTTTCTTCATCGTCGTCACCATTGCTGCTCCCATTGTCCAGTCCGCTCCGCCCCACCGTCGTCTACCGCCGCCTTCCTCCTCCGATTCCCATCACATCCAGTTTGTACTCACGTGGTCTCCTGTATTTTGCAGGATTAATTCCTGCAACTTACAAATTATGAGGAGGAAATTTTACCTCCACGGCCTCTGGCTGGCTATGGCCGACAGAGGCACCCTTACAAATTGCGAAGGTCAAAAGTACACTGGAGACGTTTTGAGAAAACTGGTAAGAATCTTTCTTCATTTGAAGTCTTTGAAAAGTTCAATCTTTTTTGATCTCTTTCTCTCTTTCCTCCTCCTCGTCCTCTCTCTCTCTCTCTCTCTCTCTCACACACACACACACACACAGACACATAGTTTTGGCACCGGAACAACATGATAACGAACCTTGAACACTGGTGGTCGTCGATCAAGACCAACGTGCCACACCAAGGATTCTGGCGGCACGAATGGAACACCCGCGGTGTTTGCAATCCCAAACTAACTGTCATCTCCTATTTCAACCAAGGGGTCTTGAAGGTTTTTGGAATTGATCTTCTTCAAGTTCTAGAGGACGGAGGTATTGTGCCCTCCGATTACCTCCTCTATACCAGAAAACAAATCACGGATGCCATTGAAGCCAGAATTGGGGCAGGAAACAGAGTATACCTATGGTGTATAATAGAGAATCCCAACGGTAATTGCAATCGACGTACCTTCGTTAAATTACTCAAAGAAGTATACATATGCCTTGATCTTACGGCCACCTCATACATTTCCTGTCCCCACTCCCGTGATTTTAAGGGTTGCGGTCGACCATTGCCAGTTACACCCACCATCAAATTAGCCCCATTACTTTCCAAGCCGCCTTAGTCTCCTCCTCCTCCACCACCATGGCAGCCTCGCGATGAGTTGAAGTAGTACTAATTCAATCTCTAGTCATTCACTTCCCTCCGTATGTACACATGGAATGGAGGAGTGATAAGAAATTGGGGGTAGTTTTGCCTAATTCGATCTCTAATACTGTAATTCGATCTCTCTATACGTACACGTGGAATATAAATTTGGGGATCGTTTTGCCTATTTCTATTTTTGTATGTGTGGGTACACTTTTCTAAAATTAGATATCATGTAGTGCGGCATCCAAGCCGTTGATTGCGTAATCAACGGCTCGGATTTCATCTTTGCACTTGCACGATCCGAGCCATTCATTGCCCCAGATGAAATCTGAGCCATTGATTACTGAGATCAACAGCTCGTATGCCACACTACAGGATCATTGGATTATGGATACCTTACCCATACCTTACAGGTTCCGTACAGGTGACATTGCCACTAAAGGGTCTGACACAAATGATTCGAGTTGTTAAATAATTTTGAAGTATTTTTTTAAATGGTTACACAAAAAATTCAACTCAATTAGATGTCTATCAGTAGTTGATCAAAACTTTTGATTTTTAATTGGAATTCAGGATCCTAATTTATGAATGAAAAGTCAATTGGTGGATAAAACACTTATGCGTATCCAATTTAGCTGATATATATTTTTTTTATTAAGGTCACTTGAAAAATTATTTTAAAATTATTAAACGTCTTAGATCATTTGTGTGTGACCTTTGAGTCGTCCCAAAAGCTATTTGTATGAAATTTGTTCATTATGGGCCGATACCTATTTCGTTTATGTTGTTTTTCTACACATAAGAAAAATGACATTTTTAAATTTTAATATTTTGACAAACTTTAAATGATATAAATGACCAGCAAGAAATCAAAAAGGCCAAAACTTCCTAACATTAATGGAAAATGCTAACTTCAACCCTTAGGGTGGAGGATAATGCATAGAAACTGTATTAATATTCGAAAAAAGTGTATTGCTACCTATAAAAAGTGTATGGTATCAAAACTTTTTTGTCTTGCCTATTATTCTCCACCTAATGGGTCGAGATTAGCAAGATCCAACCTCTATTAACTTCACAAACTTTTTCCTTGAAGCATTCAAAAAGTTATTGCAAATTTTTTCATCTTTTGTCAATTTATTTTAACATTTTGACAAACTTTTTTACTTTTTGAATAAGGACACGAAATATACATCTAAAAAGTGAAACTTTTAGAAATAAACCAAACCAAGCCAAACCGAGCGTAATGTCCCAATCAATTGGGGTCGACTAAATGAATTCTATTTTTCCATTGAGCTCTGTATAGGGCGACCTCTTCACTTAGGTTTAGTAAGCCCAAGTCTTTTCGTATGACGACATCTAAAGTCGATTTAGGTCTTCTTCTTCCCCTAACCCTACTATCCACTACTATTATATAACTTTTCTTAACTATTGTTTCTGGAGGTCTACGATAGATATGTCCATCCCACCTCAATCTATTTTCTCTCAACTTATCATGAATAGGTATAACTCCTACCGTTTCACGAATAGCTTCATTTCTAATTCTATCACTCTTAGTCTTGCCACATATCCACCTCAACATCCTCATTTCAGCTACACTCATCTTACTCACTTGTTGCTTCTTGATAGGCCAGCACTCCGTCCCTTAAAAGCATCGTTGGTCTGATAGCAGTTCTACAAAACTTTTTTTTCATTTTGATTAGGCATCCTTCAATCACACAATACACTTAAAGCAGCTCTCCAATTGAGCCACCCAACTTGAATCCTATCGGTTACATCGTCCATAATCTCTCCATCCTTGCTAAATATTGAACCTAAATACCTAAAATGCTCACTTTTTGGTACTCTTGAACATGAATCCTCACTTTTTTTGTTTAGGCCTTTCCATTGTCGTTAGACTTACGTTGCATATACTTGGTTTTACTCCTACTTGTCCTAAATTATTTGGACTTTAATGCTTCTCTCCAAATTTCTAATTTAGTATTAACCCCCCTTGCAGTTTCATCCACTTAGACGATATCATCTGCAAACAAACATGCGCCACGGAATATCATTTTGAATATGTCTAGTCAACTCATCTATAACTAAGGCAAAAAGATAAGGGCTCAAAGTAGACCCTTGGTGTAACTCTATTGTAATTGAAAATTTACTTGTTTTCTCTACTGGCGATCTAATAGTAGTAACGACACATTTATACATGTCTCTAACCATATCGATATATCCTTTTGTCACCCCTTTTTGCCCTAAAACCCACGAAATCTATATAAAAAAAAAAGGAGATCCCTCTTCTTCTCCCTATACTTTTCTACCAACCTCCTTAACAAATAAATTGCTTCCATGGTTGATCTCCCTGGCATAAATCTAAATTGCTTCTCCGACACTGTTGTCACCATTCTCAAGCGATACTCAATAACTCTTTCCTACAGCTTCATTATATGGCTCATTAACTTAATGCATCTATAGTTGTTGTAACTTTGAATATCCCCTTTATTCTTAAATATAGGTACTAAGGTGCGCATCCTCCACTCGTCAGTCATCTTCCTAATCATATTAATCTTGTTGAATAATTTTGCCAACCAAGACACCTCCATTGCACGTAAGTTCTTCCATACTTCAATAGGAATATTATTTGGCCCTAAGGCCTTATCTATTACGAACACCCTTTTTTTGAAAAAAAAAAATAATAATAAGGTTGTAGCATTGGATCAGAACTTTTTTTTTTTTTTTTTCAGTATAATTTTGTCCAAAAATCAAATCACACGATGTCCAATCAAAGTATTAATTTTGAGTGCAATTGATTTTACGTAAAAAAATAATGATTTGATTGCTAAACCCATAATGGGCCAAACTAAACCGTCCAACCTACATGTGGACTGGACAAGATCCTAACACCAGAATCAAAATGGATAGGCTTTGGAGATGCGTAAGACTAGAGCACCAAATATCCATTTTGGAGCACCAAAATTTCCTTTTAGAGAATTCATGCTCTCCAACTAGGGGTGTAACCGGTTCAGTTCGGTCCTGTTCGGAGGAGTTTTTGAGTGAACCAAGCAAAACTGGTTCGGAGAAACCACAGAACCGAAATCGATTTTTTAGGGATCGGTTCGGTTCCGGTTCGGTTCGGTTCGTCCGGGGAAAGAGACAAAGACAGAGGAGATTGGAAATGAAAAGAAAAGGGTGAACAAAATGATGATTAGGTTCCAGCCAATCTACCCACAGATTTACACACAAAACTATCGAAACAATGTCAACATAGATTCACAGATCTACAACTCAATCAATACGATGAAAATGCAGTAATCAATCGGGGAAAAAAAAAAAAAAAAACTGTGTTTGTGTACAAACATTTACAGATCTGGACGTATATCTATTTATACCATCCGTTTCTTATGCGCGAGCCCTGAAATGGACAAGTTTCCGCTCCAAACTTTTCAGCCGTTGGATAAAATCCAACGGCCCAAGCGCACTCCTTCATTAAACTAACCCTTAGATTTAAAATGGACCCTTTAAGGGTCAAGGGGTTAAGGGTCAACAACAAAACCCTTACTTTTTCTCTCTTCTTCTCATTTTGCACGCTACTTCTGGAGAGAACAGAGAGAAGCGATCCTCAGAGAGACGAACGACGAACGACGATGACGAGCTCCACCACTCTTCCAGACACCGATCATTTGAGAGAAGAACGGCAAACGAACGAAGGAGGAGGAGGAGAAGAAGAAGAAGAAAAAGAAGAGCAATGATTGCAATAGAAACAAAATAAGGATTGAAAATTTGCAAAATTATTTTGATTTGGCTAATTTGAAAAAATTGATTTTTTGGTTTTTTTTCGTTTTGTCCTTATTCAATTTTTTTTTGCATTTGTTAGTTTTCGATTGATTTTTTGTTGTTTCTTGGCTTGTCTCGACGAGAGATATCTAAAAAGTATAAAATTGTTAGCCAAACTTAAAGTTTTGTGAATAAAGACGAAAAATAATCTAAAAAACTGGTTTATTTTCGGCTTTATTAAAAAAACTATTACTTTTGACCATAATTTTATACTTTTTGAATTCGTCTCGACGAGATAAATTCAGAAATAACAAAATCTTAATGCAAAACTAATAAATGCAAAAAAAAAAATTGAATAAAGACAAAACGAAAAAAAAAATAAAAAGTCAATTTTTTTAATTTAGCCAAATTAGGCAAGCTTCAAATTTGATGGATCGACCCAATGCGTGGAATGTCAATGGAATTGTGCCTTTTCTTGGCTCAATGGATGACTGTCCGGAGATATGTATCCCGCCGAAGCTGAATCCAATGGAACATGGCTAGATCTGTCCCCTCTCTGGTTATGGACACTAAAATCAGAAGCAAAATTTGAACAAGGTCAGACTATTTTCCACATCTCTTCACTGAACCAAGAGATGTTTACAGTTTCCAACCAACAGCATTCAGGTGATCGGCCGGCCGATCGAAACCGATCGAAAACAAGCAGACACACAGATAAACAATATCAAAACTCAGAACAATTCCAAATGTTTTGAGAAAAGAGAGAGAAGAAAAAGAAAAACTTCAAAGCATAAACAAGAATTAGGAATTTCAGAAGCAATGACACGCCTTAAATCAAATCAGCCTTTTCCCCTATCTTCTCACAACGGCGTGAGCGATCACTCATCGGCCTCGGCCAAGAATGAAGCTGCAGGTGGAGGGGCGTCGACGAAGTTGAATCTGACGGTGGGGTCGGCGAGTTTAGAGCCACCTAGGACGTTGAGGTCGACGAGGAGGGGGAGATTGTTGGGGTGGCGTTGGACTCGTAGAGGGCCCAGGCGAGGCCACCGGGTATGGCTGACCTGGAGAGATAGAGAGAGAGAGAGCGAGAGAGAGGTTTCTGGTAATGGAGATTGGAAAGGAAACGCATTGGAGGGTGGGTGGGCTGAAATACCACAAATACCCTCAATTTTAACGGATAAGAGGGACGGCGTTAAGGTGCGGACCAAATTGACACACATTTTAAACATTGGGGATGAAATTGGACAAATGTTTAAATTGGGGACCAAATTGGCTACTCACTAATACTTTGAGGACCAAAAAAGTAAATAAGCCAAAAGGAAACATGAAAAAGGATTAAACGGATAAGATTCATCCAGTGCACTGTCAAAATAGTGTACTGGATAAATCTCACCTGTTGTATGCGTTTTCATGTTCCATTTCTTGTTTTCTTTTCATGTTCCCAACACTTTTCCAAAAATTGTGTTATCCCTAACATATGGAAAAAACCAAAGATGGGGCAGGAACATTCCGTCTTTTTTCCCAAATAACCTTTGAAAAAAAAAGTACACTAAGTAGTTTCTCCACGATTGAAAAGCCACCGATGCAGTTCAAAAGAATTCCACATGGGCGATTTGTAAAAAAAAAAAATAGGGCTCTAGCATAATTCAGAAAAAAAAGGACAGAGATGAAGAGAAAAATACTTATAAATAAACTGCCTTTGTTGCGTTTAACCTTTGAAGAACTCTTGCATTTCATTTCTGATGTTCTGTGGATCTATTATCAAACTTCATCGAGTGCTTTCGCTGGTGCTCCTATCACATAGAAGATGTGTTTCCCTCCACAGACAATGCTACAAAGATTATAATATCCACACACAGAGGGAGAGAATACAATACACATTAAGCACCAAAGAAAGAATACAATACACAAAGCTACAATAACCCAATAGTCTCCTTTACCAAGAAAACTGATACTTCTACTATTATGCAATTGACATTGATGTGTTTCATAAGGGACGGAGCCAGGATTTTGGCGGAGGGGGGACGAATATACAAAATAAAAACAACGATATGAATTTTTACTAACTCAAAAAAAAAAATTGCAAAATAACACCAATACACAGGATACTAGACATAATATTAACTTAGATTGCAAAAGGTATTAACATTTATCTAATTTTATCTAGTATCTACTGAAATGAGGCATCTTGAACTGTGTTCGATGCTCTTTCTTGTTATTAAAAACATCAATGATAGAGTTCGTATCCAACCCTCGAGCCATATCTTTCTGAATATAAGTGATCAAGAAATTTGTTAAATAATCATCCTCCATCCTGTTGCGAAGTCTTGTCTTCACACATTTCATAGCAGAAAATGCATGTTTGGTTGTAGCCGTTGAAACAGGTAAAGTTAATATAAGCCAAATCAACCTATTGACAAGATGATATATCATGCACTTTCTTGTCTTGACCAACACTTCACTCAACTTTCTGATGAATGTCTCTTAACACTGAACAAGTTGCATTGAACAAATCCATCAAACTAGAAATAGAACCCAAACGAAAAACCCATCGAGTATCAGCAGCTCGTTGTTTCATAGCTTGATAAATATTAAAGAATTGTAATTAAACTTCATTAAAACCAATTTTAGTACAAAGTTGTTTCAAAACTTGATAAATATTAAAATTGTTACTATTATTTTTTTTTAACGAAAAAACAAAGGGGGGACGGGACTATATAGTTTGATGATAAATTGTTTTTTTTCAATGTAATAGTACGAATTTTTTAAAACGTAAGGGGGCGAATGCCCCTACTAGCCCCTCCCTGGCTCCATCATATCACTGCCCCGATTTAACAGACAGTGCCCACACAAAAATTAAAAATCAGGAAAAGTGCCGTATAAGGGCATCCTTATCTGACACATAAAAAAAATTATCAAATTTAACCTCAAAAACACATTTTATAATTTAGCAAGTCACTTTTCAAAAAATTCACAAAATTAAATTCTCTATTCAAACTTCAAACTTTTACCCTTCCCTCCCTCATCCTCTTTTGGTGAGTGAACAGTAAGTCACCAAATTTGTTAAATTATTGTAGCAAAATTAAGAAATCTTCAAATTGGTGAGTTCGTTTGGTGAGGTTGATTTTTAAGGGTTTGGAGGAGTTTGCAAGTTAAAGTGGAGATGCTAATATTGATGCTCTAAATTAGAGCATCATTATCAGCCTACCCAAAATTTTCACCAAATTTAACCTTAAAAACACCTTTTATAAATTAGCAAGTCACTTTATCAAAACTCACAAAATCAGACTCTCTATTTTAACTTTATTATATTAAACTATTCCCTCAAGTCTAAAAAAAAAAAAAAAAACAACTTTTCCCCAAAATACCAATTCTTCTGTAAAAGTACCACTTTGGGAGGAGTAGTGTGAGTAGAAGTACCACTTTTTCTATTCTCCTCCCTCTCTCTCTCTTCTGTCCGCTTTCCCTCTCTCTCTTGGGTTACCCACGGCCCGACGGCAGAAAACAATAAAAAAAGAATGGCGCCTGAACAGTGCCTACTCAAATTTGAGAAGACACTGTAGCAAAAATAATTTGGGTAGGGAAAATAGAGAGACTGATTTTTGGGTGTTTTGAGGGGTTTGGCTCTCTATATTAGCTTGAAAGCTAATATAGGTAGCCACATAAGGATGCCCATTGATAGTTGGTAGTTAGTACAGAACACCAGATGAAAGTATAGACTAGCCTTGTTTGGAACTTGTGGAAAGTTAGGGAAAAGAAAACGAAATGATGAAGAAGGAAGATGTATAAGTTATGCCCCCTACTTAACCCTTACCCAATCGAGGCCTAAACAAACAAGGTGTACAATTTTCTCTTCATTTTCCTTGCACCCCCCTCCTTAACCCTTACCCAATCGAAGCCTAAACAAACAAGGTGTACAATGTGAGGCACATTGTACACCTTGTTTGTTTAGGCTTCGATTGGGTAAGGGTTAAGGAGGGGGCATAACTTATACCCCCAAGTGTTATCCCAGTCCCACCACTTAGTGTTAGGTTTGGCAAATTTTTTGGGAGCGGTATAAGTTATACCCCTCCCAGATTAATACCCCTCCCCTGAAGGGGTACTAATTAATAACATGGGGAGGGGGTATTATTATTTAGTGCACCTCAATTCCCCCAGTAAAGTTGCCCCACTACCCTCCCTTATCGCTATTGTCCCTTGCCCCTCCCTCCATTGACTGTGTTTAAAAAGAAAACCGAACTTCATTTAAATGTTTTACGAGCCCTTGTAATTTCCTTCGGATCAAAAAATAAAGTACTTTCGCACATAAATTTTTATTTTTTTGCACCAAATTGAACTACTAATCGAGATCTTTAATTCGATACAAAAAAGTTTAAAATTTTTTATACTTTAAAATTTGACATTGTTGGCTTGCTTTGCAATATCCATTGGATAAAAAATAAAGTACTTCGACATTCATTTTTTTTATTTATGCTTTAAAATTGACATTGTTTTAACATGTATTAATTTTTGTTTTAAAATGTATTAGGAAAAAAAGGGTCTAACCCAACAGATGTATTATAAAAAAATAGCATGTTATTGCACTAAATATACTTACGCATGTTCCACATACCAAAACTTAACGGTGGTACACGTGTACAGAAAAAAGACGAATAATTAAAAAAAAAAAGCAAAAATTTAGTTGGTATGGAACATTATCAAGATGAATAATTAAAAAAAACAATTAAATCTTATAATTTTGGATATAATTAATAAAAGGAATTATCATATCATATTTATTCAAAAATATAATTAATTTAATTAGTCTAGTATTTATGTATTTATTTTATCATAAAATCTAATATGACCCATGCACAAGGGTAAATAAGTCATTTGTCAAGTTTTTACATCATCCACCCAACTTTATCTACCTTTATAACAAATTCATCCAAATCACGTACTATTTAATCCCCTCCATAAATGTCACATCAATGTGGGTCCACCCTTACTAACTCCCTTATTATCTTATCCCCTTAGGCCCCATTTGGATGGGGGATGTCTCCCCTTTATAACTTTTCACCCCCTCTACACTTTCCCTCTCCAAGGTCTCCTGAATAATTTTTGGGCTACCCTCACCCTCCCTAAAAGTTATCCGGGAGTAAAGGGTTGGATTTTTACCATTAAACCCCTCCTTATCCCCCTCTCTTTGATCGTCGTGGGCCGCTGTTACCGGCGAGATCCGGTGCCATTGATTCTGACTGAAAGCGTAGGTTTCAGATCGCATAAAAACATAACACAAGAGATGCAGGGGTTGATCTCACCTGAAGAGATGATCTGCCCTCGTGATTTTGCTATTGGAAGAGATGAGAGAAACCATCCTTGGAGATTCAGAGTGACAGAGAAGGGGGGGGGGGGGGGGGGGATTGAAGTGGGGCGGTGGTGCTAACATGATATAAGAAAAAGAAATGGGATTGTTAGGGTTATGAACATATAAGGCCACGTCGGTATTCTTATACCAATTCACTTTTGTACGTTCGTTTTTTAAACCCATATTGATACTTTTATAACACCTGTATTGGAAAGTAGTTACAAAGGACATAGTGTATTTTATGATAAATTGGAGGGTATGGGTAAAATTTAGATAAATATATTGGGTTTTAAAAATTTTAAATGTACATATCTTAAAAATAAAAAAATACAATTAATTTTTTTTAAAAAAATGTAAATACAATTCAAATGTACATATTTAAAAAAAAAATGTTTTTTGAAATAAAATTATTACAAAAAGTAAACTATCAATGAAATAAATTAATATAACTTGAATTTGAACAAAAATAATTAAATAGATTAAGTTTTGTAATTATATAATTAATTTAATGAATAATCAAGTTTGGTACACTACAAGGGCAAAAGAGTCATTTGATAACTTTTTCCATCATCTAGCCCCTCTTATTTATAAGGGTCCTTTTTTGGGAAGGACATAGTAAACGGGTCTTTACTTCAATAAGGACATCAACTTTTTTCTTAATGCCAAAAGGATAAATCACCTACACATTCCAAAAATACCCCCACTAACAAATGAAAGTGCCTAAACTCCCAAACCTAATGAAAGTGCCTAAACCTAAACCACAGGATACCCTATGAAAGTGCCTAAAACTCTAGGGTACCCTATGAAAGTGCCTAAACCACTAAAGCTCAATAATTGGAAAGTGCACCCTAAGTGCCTAAACCCTAGGGTACCCTATGAAAGTGCCTAAAACACTAGGGTACCCTATGAAAGTGCCTAAACAACTAAAACTCAATAATTGGAAAGTGCACCCTAAGTGCCTAAACCCTAGGGTACCCTATGAAAGTGCCTAAAACACTAGGGTACCCTATGAAAGTGCCTAAACAACTAAAACTCAATAATTGGAAAGTGCACCCTAAGTGCCTAAACCCTAGGGTACCCTATGAAAGTGCCTAAACCACTAAAACCCTATAATTGGAAGTTGCACCCTAAGTGCCTAAACCTAAAATGCCTAAACGCACTATACCCTATCCCTAAAGAGCCTAAATCCCCTAAAATTGAACACCAAAAATTGAACCCACCCCTAAAATTGAAGAGAGAAATTAATTTTGTCTCATTCTATCAATTTTGTCCCACATATACATAAGAGAGAGAGAGAGAGAGACGTGAAAGTGGGGAAAGTGGCAGGTGATGTCATGTGAAAGTGACGGGTTAGTTAGGTGAGGGTCACTGTGCGGAAAGTGACGAGTTCAAAGTTACTGATTCATTTCCCAAGAAGACACACACGGTGGGAAATCTGTGCCGGTCAACACCAAGAAGATAGACGCGCCTGAGTGATTTCATTAAGGGTATTTTTGTCTAGTTTTGTCCTTGAGCCCTCAAAATTTTTCTATCAATGTATTGGAGGCATTAAAATGAGTTAAGTTGGACTAAACACTATTTAAAGCCCCAAACTTGGCCTTTACACCAATTTTCTGTATTTATAAAACATCCAAACCAAGTCATAAGTTACCCCCTGTTTAATCTCTCATCCAAACTATCTATTTTTTTATCCCCCTCCATAAACATCATATCAATGTGGGTCAACCATCAAAAAATAATACCCCCTCTTATCTTATCCCCTTCCATAACTTATCCCCCTGAAAAGAATCCTTCATCCAATTGGGGTCTTACCATTTAGGGGTGAGCATGGACCGGATTGGTTCGGATTTGTAGTAAACCAAGAACCAAACCACTACCTACGGATTATGAATTTGGTGAACCAAACATAGAACCAAACCAATCCAAACCATTAAAATAAGGATCCGATTCGGTTTCAAACCACGGTTTGTTTAAAATTGAGATATTATTTCTGTAAAATATTTAGAATATTTAAAATTTAGACTTACTACGTTAGGTTTATATAGAATATGAAGAGGTCCTCATGTATAGAAATTTAGGATAACTAATCATGGTAACGAAAGAAATCAAGGAATAGGAATAGGAATAGGCTATGACAGAATCAGGTATAGAAATTTGGAAAAATAGAAACGTGTTGTGGAATCAAAATTGGAATGGAGAATTTCATCACTGAATTTATTTGCTATGACTAAATAAGTTGTGAATCTTAGGCAAAATAAAATCTTGCTAGAGGAGAAATAATGAATAAATTAAATTATGAAGTTTGTTGACTATGCCTTACATATATAAATACATACACAAACATATAAATACATGTAAATACTAATATATATACATGGTTCGGATCGGATTGAAACCGGAACCATGAACGTAAATCCACAAACCAAACCATTGACTATGGATTCTAATTCTTTTAAACCAGGACCAAACCACACTACTAAAAAACCGAACCAAACCAATCGGTTTGGATTGGTTTGGATTGGATTTACGGTTTGACGGGTTTTCTGCTCACCCCTATTACCATTTAATCCCACCAAAACTTATCCCACATCCAATCGGGGGTCTCAAAACCCATCATACACGGTCTCCAATATATATACGGAGTATTTTTTTATTTCTCTCTACTCATTACCCCCAAAAACCTTCCTCAAAACCCAAACCGAACAAAGCCGTACTATTCTTAACACTCTATGTCATCATTTTATCTTGTTTTCCCTCCCAAACAAAAAGGGAATGGATTTTTTTTTAAACTTTCCCTTATTTTTCTTTTCCTTTCCTAATGTTGCAAACAAACCCGTGATCTTTTAATTTGCAATTTTTTTCCTGAGTCTGGAAGGTATTGGCCCCAGTTGGTGTCTAGACATGGGAAATGATGTTTTTGCCTTTTTGGGGCCATGATCACCCGTGACGTGAACACGGGTCGATTTCCATCTATGAAACTAATTGCTGTTAAGAAATGGACTACATGCACTTCAAATAAATAGTTTAGGGACTACATAAATAATTTTAAATATTCAAGTACGAAGTAGAGAAATGAGTAATAGTTTAAAGAATATTTGAAAAAAAAAACTCATTTTTGTACATGGTTCTGTTCTGATAAAGTTGGTGCGAACTGCAAACTGACAGTGAAATATATCAGCATCCAAGTAAAGTCCAGTTGAATTTCCGAGGCCTTATTTTCGAATGGATTTTATGAGATAAAATTTAGTTTTGATAAAATCTAGTTTTATTTGGGGGTGTGATAAATCACATTGTTTTTCGAATAGATAAAATTTAGGTTTAATAAATGTGTTTTGTAAATAATTTTATGAGATAAAATTTAGTTTTGATAAAATTTAATTTTGCTAAAATTCGTTAAGGATGTTAAATTTTATCAAAACTAGATTTTATGGAATAAAATCCTTTAGAAAACCAGTTTTCAACCAAGGGCCTTTTTAACACAAACCTTCCACACCTCTACAGCTCCTCCGTGGCTGGACCACTCCTCTCGCGCTCGTCACTCCGTTCACGATCGCCGGCGACGTTTGCGCCGATTCTTACACCAAGTACGTGTATACAGTCTTCCGCCTTCGTGGATAATCCAGATTCCAAAGCCCAAACCCTCCCGCGGATAAAGCTACAATTCAACCCAGGTGCGCAGGATAAGCCCATGGCGCCCCACGAACTCCGCCGCCCTTTTAAACGGCCTGCGATCTCCGACCAACAGCGGCGGCGAGATCTCTCTCTCCTCCGTCAGGCGCAGAACCGCCGCGACGCCCAGAGCCAAGCGCGTTGTCTGGCCTCCACAGTCATCTCTCTCCACTCCGAGCCTGAACCCTCCGTCGAGCTCGACCTCGTGACCCAACCCGAGTCCGAACCGGAAAATCAAACCGGAGACTTTGACCTTCGTCAGGCGGCGAAGCTCAGGGGGACCGAGGCGCGTCGGTGGTTCGCGTCGCAGCTTATGCTTCCTGAGTGGATGATCGATGTTCCCGATAGCTTATGTCGCGAATGGTTTGTTTTCTTTTCGTTATGGTGTTCTGTTCATGCTGTAGTTCTATTATCGCATATGTATGTTGCCACATAATGCGCATGCGCGACCGTGAAAGGGTTTTTCGATAAACAGCAGAAGTCACATAACGCGTTTGAGCTTCCGTCTTTCGAAAACATTCCAAACTAATGAAATTCGCAAGATCGAGGATTGAGACTGTGATAGAAAAAAGAGGAATGATAGAGCAAGAAGTGGGAGACTACTAGTCAAGGATTTGGGGACTAAAAGGTTAAGGATAAGCTTAACTGGAGTGATGGAGTGGGAATGCGAGCACAAGCAGAAGCGTGAAAACATATTTTGAAAACAGCCCAAACCAGGTGATTTCTAGGGAATTAGCAAATCAAGAATTTTGTACAGTTTTACACTCCGACGAATTGATTTATGATAAGTTAGCTGGAAGTGAGACGAGTTAAGGAGCAATGGTAGAAACTCAGTTAGAATGGTTAATATCTTTTGGGCTTCTTTGATCTTGTTGTCATATGCTTTTTACTCATGACTTGGTAAATGAAATGGATAATGCATTTCTATACCAGACAAAGCACCAAATGCATAATTGAGATTTAATCGCGAAACCCAAAGTCAAAACTAGTCCTTTTTTATGTTGCAATTACATGGGATGGTTTCATGAATATGGCTCTGTTATTCTTCTCTAGCCTGGACTTATTTTTGGTTAAATGATGGTCCCCCATTTATAATTTATACTTATTTCGAACCATATGGAAAACTTTCTTCTGCACATGTTTTCTGGTGATACCTCTTAACGTGTCACATTCCTTCATGTTAGTTATAGTCTTATAATTGTTTTTTCATTTTAACTACCATGTTCTGCACTACAATGCTTTCGTGGCCAAAACTAAGTAGCCTGAACACGTCTTTGTAGAAGCTTATTACCTATGAAATCTCCTCGCTTGGCCAATGAATCAACCTTCTTGTTAACACCCAGGGAGATTTTATGACATCTCTGAATGAAGTTCATTGACGGGGTTCCTATTTTCCTTCCAAAGTTGGTCATACCTCCACAAGTCCACTTTGATGTAGTGATCCACTTGTTACACCACAAGCAACAGTAGAATTGTTGAATGCGCAAGAGGCATCTATCCACTGATTAAAAGGGTAATGGTCTATGTTGATTTGTGCACCTATGTTATACAAAAGAGCATATAGCATACTGTGAATGTTTGTCGCGCCCTATAGACAAGAATTAGACGTACGCACTGGCTAAAAAGTTGACAGAATTTGCTAAATTTAAGGGCATCATGCTCACTTAAACTAATTTATCTTGGTGATTTTGTTCAAATTTCTATCCAAAACATGTCGTGACTATCTAGTTACTGTTTCCCATTAGATTGTTGTATCATAAAGGCTGTTCTGTTATGCAGAGACAGTCTATTTTGTATGTCATTTGAAATTTTGAATGCTTATGGGAAATAATTATCTATAATTCTGAAGTTTTCAATGTAAAGGTAAACAGGTATTTGCGTCTGTGTAGGTATGTCTTTGCAAGGCCTGCAGGCAAACGTTGCTTTGTTGTTTCTTCTAATGGAACAACAGTTAGTCGGCTTCGAAATGGTTCTCTGTTGCACCGGTTTCCATCTGCTTTACCCAGCGGTGCCAGGACCAAAGGCAACTCTTGTTCAGCTCAATCATATTGCATACTTGATTGTATATTTCATGAGGTAATATTGAATCTTACTATTTTCAGGTTGGGACTCAAGTTGAAGCTTGTAGCTTTTGTTGCTTTGTAGCTTTTGTAACGTGTGATTTTGTGAACGTGACTTGCAGTTGGATCAAACTTACTATGTGATAGACATGGTTTGCTGGGCAGGATACTCTCTCTATGAATGCACTGCTGAATTCAGATTTTTTTGGTTGAATAGCAAGCTTGTTGAGTCAGGGGCCTGTGAACCTCCATCATTTTACCACAAATACAGATTTAGCCAGGTTTCTGTGTACAACTGTGACCAAGAAGGACTGCACACAGCTTATGCGGGACCAGTACCTTATATAAAGGATGGATTATTGTTCTATAACAAGTAAGTTTCTTTTTTTTTTTTACTATTATCCCTTCTGGTGCTTTTGGCATTGCGATTTTCACTACGTTATTGTTTAAGTGTCTTGACACAAGTACTCTTAAAGTAATCCCACACGTAATCTGTTTCCCTTTCTTAATTCCTTATGTGGAAAACCCCAATTTATTCTGTGAGGATGAAACACAATAATATAGTTCGTAGCTACCCGGACAGGGGGTGTATTATTAACTTTTGAAGAGCCCAATTTTTTATTTTTGTAGGTTGCAGGTTTATCTGCTGTGCCAGCCAAATGCATTGGTCTAAAAGTCTCACTAAAATCTATTGTTTTGTTATGCACTTGTTGCCGTTGTTTCTGAAAGACATAAGAAATAGCATCAAAGAGTGCATTTAATGAGCTCCGTCTCTGAAGATATTTTCCCCAAGATATATTTATCTATTTAAATAAGCTAGCGTACTTTTTTTTTGTTTTTGGCTGTCACATCGACATTGTATAGGGTGGTTTTCGAAGCTATTAATTTCCATTTGACCCTCGTGTATTAGTTTCAGAGGTACAAGACATGAAAATTAAGTTTAACTTAGTGGTTTCAGGTACTTTATCAATAATAGGGACCATGGAGAGTGGCATAACTAGAATTGATGTGGTAGTCCTTATAATAAGAGCACTCACATGAACTAGAATTGTTAAAACATGGAAAGTGCAAACTGCGTGATGGAGAATTATTTGACTGCTGGGTGATCTATGTACATCCTCCAATATTTGTACATCAAGGACAATATAAGAAGAATTTTCTTGTAGTGGTTCGTCCCAACTGTTCCATGTTCTAGAATGCTTGTTGCAAAATTATATGTAGTTTTTGTCATTGGGTTACTGGTTCATATAGCACTGATGAGAAGCCAAAAAAAGAATCACTTTTAGGGAATTGGAAATTAGCGCATAAGTGGGATGTTTTGTATAACCACCGAGAACAGGGATTGTGCAACTTTATGTCTCGGAAAAGAAGTAATCCCCGTTTATATTTGCTCTAATATTTTCTGGCATTTGTGCTCGTATGTGTCATTCATTCTGATGTTTAATAGAGTATTACTTCAGTTAATCCTATGCTTGGAATGTAAACCTACAACATTATGAGCTACAGAAAATAACTTACTACGTTGTTTTCTCTTATTTGTTCTCTTCCTAATGCTTTTGGCGTTCTATCTGTTTAGGCATGCACATTATCAAACCGGTAATACACCATTGGCTTTAGTCTGGAAGGATGACAAGTGTAGTCAATATGTTGTAGATACAGACAGCAAAGGACTGGTTCCAAATCAACAACAGGTACTCCTAACTCATTCACGCCGGTCATCCGCATGCTATTATTTTGGTACATCTTGCAGTTGATTAGTGCTGCATTTTTGTAGTAGTTCTATTTCCTTTGTAGTAGCTTCTGCTTTGATATGAAACTTTCTAGAACTACAAGTGAGTCCAACCATGGAATGAATAATGAGGATGAAATGATAACATCTTTGTATCAGTACCTCCCTAGTCCACCTGAGAATATTTTGGATGAATGTTTCGTTTATCCTGAGTCTCCCAAGTCAGGGACCCTTTGCATGGTCAGGAAGTAGTTCCAATTCAGAGTTCAGAGACATCAGACTCCAATGATATTATGCGTTCTTCAACTGAATGCTTAGGTATCTTTAGTGCCAAAAGCGTAGCATCACTATTTGTTTGATATTTGCAAGCAGATTAAGCTTTGGTAGAGCTGTTCCACGATTTCACATTTGTTTATTGTGTCCTAAAAAATTGGATCTGAAGAAGTTCAGAGCTTAGTAAAGTTGAGTAAATTGCATGAACATTTATGCACGAGGTCTTAATTCTATCATGGCGACGCATTATTGTGAACCTTGTATATACATTAACCTCTCTCTCTCTCTCTCTCTCTCTCTCTCTCCCTCTCCTTGTTGGATAATCAGGTGGTTTTGGAGCTACAAGACAATGGCAATCTGACAACATCAGATGATCCTCCAGTTGTATTTGGCTGTTTGGACACAACCTTCGTACAGAAGGTATATTTGTTTTTGTTGTTATATATTGATTGATGTAGCCCTCAATGTCATTTGTTAGACGATAGTTACTTTTAAGTAATTAACGGTATTTTATGACTTTATGAGTGCTGTGACATGGTACACTTGCTTTTGACAATGCGGCAGTGCCAAAAATTAGTTAGAGCTGTTACAAATGCTTGTTTTTCTACACACGTCGATGGCATAGAAAGCAATTATGAGTCTTGTGACCCTTAACTGCTCTGAAATGTGTGTGGAGGGGGAAAGAAGTCCCAAATATTGGCTATCATGGGCATCATGGATTAGTGCTTATCTTGTATCAGGATTACTTGCCAATGGAGTTATCTTGGCCTTGTTCATTTCCCTGTTTAGTTTTAGTTTTGATGACATCATCATTTCCCTCATTTCTCTCTCTATCTCTCTCCACTTATTACACCTGCTAACATCATCAAAACTAAACTAAACTATCTAACCAAACACAACCCTTATTCTTATCTCCATCTAGTATGTCATAATGAGTGCAATACCTAAACCCTGGGTCTTGATTCCCGGCGGCATTGCTAGAACATTGTTTTCACTGTTGAGGTCTAGGTCTCATATAAGAGAAGAATAACTTTCTAGTGCCTGTGCATGAGAAATTTATTGTTTTATCTTTTAAGGAAAAGGTCATTTTCTGTCCAAGAAACAGTGAGAGCAACTTTCGAGTCAGTTATTCTAAGAAAGAAATTGTTAGCATTTTATCATTGGCACCTTGGTTTACCATAAACGTAGGGATTGTGGCGGTGCCCTGTCTGCTATGTAGCTGGAGGTAATAAATCTTCATTATATGTAGCTTCTCTATACATTAACAGCAACTATAACTGCTTTTAAGTCCCTCCAAGTCCATGTGCTCCTCTTTTAAGTCTCTCTCTCTCTCTCTCTCTCTCTCTCTCTCTCCCACAAATTTGGAATACTCATTTATGGTCTCAATTTTCAGTCCGGACTGCAATCCGGAAATCTACTACGTTTTGCTGTTAGTGATGGAGGATTGACTTTTGCGGACGGGAAACTGGAGAAGGCCGATTTGCAGTACCTTGGTAAGGTCAACCGTGCACGTGCTTTTGCAGATAGTTACTCAAAGGTTAGTCGATGAATGTAAATCATTGCACCCCATTAAGTTGATTCCAGTTTCCAATATCGCTTTGAAAACAGGAATTGTATGTCCGCTAATGTGCGGCAATTTTTTTTTGAAAATTTGTTATATATCCTTAAAATCCTTTGTTCTTCTCTGCTTCTATTTTTGGCTGACTGACGCGTTCCTCAAAACCATGACTTGCTTCTTCTGAAGTATTGCCTGGATTCCAGGCAGCTCATTAGACTCCATGGGGTTGGAAGATAATGCAGTCACTGTAGTGGCCCGAGTTGGTCTCATAAAGAAAACAAAACAAGAAACTTCCATAAGAAAAACACTAGAAACGTTATTTTATGATGTCAACACCTTGATGTCTGCTTTGTTAAAATTAGCTCTCAAATGTTACCTCATGAATTGAACTAAGTAGAGTCTGCATATTAACGTTCTATTCATGTGATAAGAAGAAACCACGACATGAAGCATGTGAGGAATCAGGATTCTGTACATGGACACTTGCAGGGTGGATAGTGCCATAGTGGTCTTTTCTCCCTAGTGATTGGGTTTAATCTATCTGGATGGAACCTCTGTGTATTATGGCCCTACATAAAGCTTAGGTGCCTTTGTGCTTGTGTAGCTGCTATTTAGTGGATCCTTAAGCAAACTGCTATGAGCTGTTATCATTGTCCCTTATTTGTTTTTTTAGCTAATTTTGTGAGGTTGTATTTAAAGGGAAGCTATAAAGATAATCTTTTTGCTCGTAGGTTGTGTTCCAATACATGGCTCGACATTCTCCTCTACGAGTGGAAGATCTTCTAGCATCCATTAGCTCATCAAGTGAACAAGACAACAGAACCAACGACGTGGAAATGGTTCCTTGATGACCACTCTCAGCTATAATGATTCAAGGTTTACCCCTGGAGGACAAATTGTAGTGTCCTCACAGTATCCTCATATTTTGAAGGCCGGTAAAGAGTTACTGTGACTTATGTCTAGAGCCCGCGAGAGTTGAGATTGCAGCTGCACATGATGCATAATGCTGGCCACCCATTTGAGGCAGTGGGAGGATTTGGTATGGGGTTTTTGGCGGCTGGTGAAGTCTAAAGGGGGTTTATGTTATGGTGAGCAGTTTTTTTTTGTTTTTGTTTTTGGTTCCTATTTCTTCTCTGTGCATTGTGAATGTATTTATCAGTAAAGATCTTATGTGCTGTAATACAAAATCTGCTAGAATACCAAGGTGTTGAATATTAGGGACTGGTTTTATTTATTTATTTTTGAACGGCAAAAAGGTAGTAGGGGCCTAGGGGGCAACCAGCGTAGCAACTCCCCTTGGGCATGACCATAGGGGCTCCCGACCCGCTGTGGAATGTCTGGTTCAAACCATAGCTACTGTCCGGAAGGACAGGCTACCACCACAACACTACCTTTGTACTAGATGGATAAAGGGCCCTCCACGCTAGTCCTTTGGATTGTGTAAGGGAGGAGCACTTAAGCCCACTTATCCTTGCCATCTAGTGAACTCACATTTTACCATCCGCACTCCATTTCTTGTCCTTATTTATGAAGTTACATTCTTACCCTTTCATAAGTTCACTTTTTCACACATAAAGGGGCAATATAGCGAAGTCACATTATTGAAGACAAGAAAAGGAGTGAAAGGGTGAATAGGGGAGTGTTAAAATCAATTTCCAAACAAATTTCCTGTAATTAAGATTCACATACTTTCAGTAATTTACAATTAACTTAAAAGAACAACTGGAATAATAGTTTTACTTATTCTTCTTGACATGAAAAAAGCTAAAAACTGGGTTCAAGATGCCAAAGTGGTAGCTTCACAACCATCGTGTACGCAAGCTAGAACATCTCGGTAGTCCCTGGAGATAGTGAACGAATCATAGACCTTCCCATCGTTGCTCTTCTTGTACTCGAACAGAAGAGACGAGTGGTTAAATGCCGTCAACTTCACAAATCCAAAGTCAGAATCCCTGTAGAGACTCCAAGAGGGAGTGATTTCGCTGAACCCAGACAAGTGGCTTCCTGCTCCGCCAACGACAACGTGGATAGTTCCATTCACGGTGCCCGAGTAGTGCAATTTTCCGGAGTTCACACACTGGTTCTGTACAACAACATGAACAGTGAGTGATGAGAGAATTCTGCTGCAACAGCAAGCTAGATATGTAAGCTACAAAAATAACTGGCCGGTTACTTGTGAATTGCTCCAGGCTTTATTTGGGTTGAGAAAACCGGAAAATTAGCCTGAAGGACAAGTTTGGGGTTTTAAAGGGTGTTTAGCCCACCCTAACTTATTTTAAGGCCTCCATTAATGGAATTTTTTTAAGGGCTGAAAGACAACACTAGATAAAAATATCCTTAATGATAAAAAAAAAATTACAAAAAAAAAAAAAAAACCCGGCCACTTTCTCTGTTTCGCTCTAAAGAGAGAAAGGTGACATTGACCCGTCGCTGTCAATGTCCACGACACCCTCTCTCTCTCTCTCTCTCTCTCTCTCTCTCTCTCTCTCTCATGTGTGGGACAAGATTGATGGGTGAGACAAAATTAATTTCTCTCTCTTCAATTTTGGGGTTCAATTTTAGGGGGCTTACTATCAATGTCCACGACAGGTGACCACTGACCCTTAATGCTGTTGGACCCATCACTATGAGACCCTCTCTCTCTCTCTCTCAGGGACAAGATTGATGGGTGGGACAAAATTAATTTCTCTCTTCAATTTTGGGGTTCAATTTCAGGGGGTTTAGGCTCTTTGAGGTAGGGTATAGTGGGTTTAGGCACTTAGGGTGCACTTTTCAATTATAGGATTTTAGTGGTTTAGGCACTTTCATAGGGTACCCTAGCGGTTATGCTAATACCTTGGGGTTTTGCCAAGATGCAACCATTGATGTCTGATGACTCTGCCAGGAGCTCAACATACATTTAATATGACAAAATCTATGCATCTGTAGATTCTACACCAATTCATAGTTACAAAGGGTGATTTTATAATCATATCCAAAACAAAAATAGGCCAGTTATTCGGTTTGCTTGGACTGGATAAAGTTCAACATGCCTAGTTCCCGGGGGTGCTTCGCCAACTGACTGCACAGAGCTCAGAAGTACAAGATACCCACAGGCCTCGAAAAGGTCATTGATCCAGGGATAAAACTAGGATCATGGAGAGATCTAGTACGTACCCAAGATGTTGCTCCTTTCAGATGAAACAACATTAGTCTAATGGACCTCGGATCACTACATTACTAAGAGGTTTTATCGGTGCATTTTATTTTCCATCTCTTCTTTTCCACTTTTTTTGAGAGGTTAAGGTTTACTTTGCCCACATAGAAGATTCAAATACAAACCAGGAAACGAATTAATACCTGATAAATGGGGCAAGTTCTTTCGTAGTTATGAACATGACCGTAAAATGCCATATCCACCTTGTACTTCTGCCAGAGCCTCTGCAAGCTTTCCCTTCCCATGGGCTCTTCAAATGAACCCTCCAAGCCATAATTCAAGCCGGAAGAATAGCCAAGAACACGGTGAGCAGCAAAGATCAACCACGGCTGTTTTTGCCTATCTGCTGATGCAAGGCAATGCTCAATGAACCTGTACTGTTCAGTACCCTCCCTCCAGTCATGCTCAGTATCGGCTATGCAGAAGTGAAACATGCCATAATCTGCGGAGTACCTGTTAATTTCACATTGACATCTTCATAAGAAACATCTGAACATGGACCTGGAGAATTACGGATTACTTGCTAAAGGGTATTGCACCATGTAACACCTACCAAAACTTGCAGGTTTTAATTAGCCCAAACCTTGCACTCGCTACTAAAAGCAAAAGTTCAAGTCCTTTTCTTCCGATATTAGGGGTTAACGGGGTATGCATTTTGTATCCATATATGACAAAGTTAGACTCTCACAATCAGGTCTCATATCACTTTTAAGCTTTTGTCACAAGAGGAGAGGTCCATTTTAAGTTCTTCAAGGCCTACCCCAGAAATGTTCTCTGTTTTTTCCCAAATCTATAGTTATTTAAACCTTCTAAGAAAAACTAATTACACTTACCTAATACATAAAGTTCCTTTTCTCAAAAGTTCCAACCAAAGATACTTGAAAAGAATCGATATAATTACCAAAACTTAGCTCTATTCTCTGCAGGAACATAGAACATGGTCTCAGCTAGCACGCCACATTCCCCACCTGAGTCTGGAGTGTCATAGAAAGATCCTGACCCAGGCCAATCACGCTCATGATTGCCACTGCAACACACACCAAGGTAGAGATATTGCAACAAACTAATGAGATGGCAAGATGAATATTGAATATGTAGTTAGTAGCAATACGATATACCGACCTTGCAACCATATACGGTACAGTGGATGCA
Organism: Vaccinium darrowii; assembly: GCA_020921065.1. Lineage (NCBI taxonomy): Eukaryota > Viridiplantae > Streptophyta > Magnoliopsida > Ericales > Ericaceae > Vaccinium > Vaccinium darrowii. The sequence continues at coordinate 35,631,178 of CM037159.1, forward strand.
ATGGGTTCCACCTGTGATGTGAATTGGTCCCACTGTGAGATGTATCCATTTGAGTACGTCAAATCTCCTATGTGGAAAACTATGTCAAAGTTCTTTAGGTCCTTGATGAGTTGGTCTGTAGTATTCAGTGAGCCTGGTTGATAATTACTATATTCATTTGATCCATCACGCTCTGCCTGCAAGGCACAGGACAAGATGAAAATGATTGCGAGCTATGAGTAACAAAATTACCTCGATTGCACAGTAAAAAGAACATTTATGCTACATGCAAGCCAGAGAGATCCAGTTGAGTTCTCCCAAGTCGACTAGGTGAGTGTCCTATTTTCCACCATTTGAATTGAGGAACTGGCAAAAAGGTATAGTCCAAAATAACCACAATAACACAGTGATAAACCGATCCTTCCGGTCATGTTTCAAGAAGGGTAAAAGCAACACGAGAATATATACTATGTGAAAGAGTAATGTATTTACGTCATGCATAAATTTCTCTTCAGAAGCTAAGCCATTATGTGAGCTCTAATATACAGTGCTCTAGTGCTAATATTCCATTGGAAGTCCAATGAACCCTTTTCCTTCCTGTTCTTCTTTGGGTTGGCAAGGGGCATTGAGTTAAATACTTTCACCGATTATATCATCTTATAAAAATCTAGTATGGCTTCAGACTACCTTCCCCATATCACCAAATATTATTACACGCTGCAATGAGTCTTGTCCTGGAAATGGGGACGATTTAAACGTATAGGTCTTGCTCCAGACGTATGAACCAGAGGATAATAGATGACCCATCCTGTAAGTGTACCTGGAAGAATTATCGTCACATTGTCAAAAAAGTATGGTAAATATCATGAAAAATTCTGAACATTTTTCATGCGAGGAACAGTTCTTTGAGATATATATACATGGTGTTTGGCCACAAGTCCTTTAAAAAACTGGTGTGAATGAAACCAGGATCCCGCCAGCCAACTGTCCGTGCAGGTGAGCCTGCATGGAAATAAAGTTACTTTAGAATGATGCAGGGCAATACAAAATAGCTGCAATGCACAAAAAGAAAACATAAAAATGTAATGTGGCAAAGCAATTAGCGGTGATGTTAATTCTCTAGTAAAAAACAGGCATAGTTGGCAGATCAGGAAGAGAAATGAACAGGCAACTAACAAGCCATGATTACAGACTGAAATCGTGACTTGGATTTCCCATGAAACATTGTCCAAAGAAGGTAATGAAGATCCATCAAGGGAATTTAGAGGCTTATCTAGTGAAGGGACGTTTAAGATTTGAAATTAAAGTATTCCCATAACTTCTTGGTTTATCAGTCCTCCTAACCAACAAACAGTCTTTAGTCGCAGTTTTTGGCATGAAGGGGAGCTAACAGAACATAAATACAACGACTAAAGGTACTAAAAAGTCCTTAAAGAAATGTATCAGCAACTTTCCTAAAACTCAATAGGCCGACAGAATGATACTCTCACTTGACACTGTATATTAGTTTGTTTATCTGTCTCCTCACGATTCCAAGATAAACTTGACTGGTAATAGGGGAGGACAGAGGGGTCCAGAGTTCCAACTGGACGTAAGAGTATATATCTGCTCATTTAGAAAGAGCAAGAGATGGTTACATCACTTACATCGCAGTCAGATTACACAAAATCTGAAATCTCATATCAACACTGTAAGCTGATAAAATGAATCATACCACACATGCTGTTCCGGTGAAATGTCAATGTGCCTGCCGGTGAGGGCTTTTGATGATCTCCTTGGAAACCCCACTCAACAAATGGGATGGCTTCGTCTATGTTATAGCCACTGGTCCAGGTTACTGTCATCTGCAAAAGAAAGAAAGACATTGAGAACAGTACTTGGATTTACATTAACAAAGTCCAAGTAGGATAGAAGAACTGATGAGGTAGGACGTTACACAAATATATTGATTAGGAAATTTAGGGTGATTCCTTACCTCATTAAAGCACTGCCATTAAATAGGTATACAGAAAATCTCTGAAAGTATCAAGAGTATGAATAGAAAGGAACACATAATCAAGTGGGATCCCATATGAGATGTTGTCTTTGGACCTTGGAGAAAACATCATCAGCGTGTTCTTGTCAAACCCAGAGGCTAGATCTCTTGGTTTCAAAGGATAGAGAATTTTGACATAATTAATGCATTTTAGACTAAAGTTGAATATATAAGGAAAGCAAAATAAATATAACAGAATTGGGGATCAAATGAAACTTAGATTGATGAGAAAAAAAAAATGGAGGGTGATCTTTCCCCTCATCCAGGAGCAATATTTTCACCCCTGGACAAATAGTTCTCTCTCTCTATGAAGGGTTCCGCAAGATCATTCGTTTCTTTGCTCAAGTGATGTCTTTCATAACCCCCCAAAAGGCTGGGAATTTCCCATTTATTTTGTATGAAAAGCTGTTTGCTTTGATTCAAAATGGATGTCCCAAATTTTATTTTTTCCAAAGGGACCTTAAGGAGAACTATAAAGCTTAGCATTGCTAGGAAGTGGAGGTAAACAAAAAAAAACAACCAAGTTAAGATAAACTTACTTCATCCCAAGACTTCCCCAGGGCAAGGCGTGGATAGAGGGGCGCTTTAGGATTTGCAAACGTTATGTTACGTGAAACTGCCACCAATTTTGGCTGCAATACAAGTGTATGTATAAGTTCACATTAGTGCTATTAACATTCATCAGAAGAAAAAAATCCAGCCAATCGAGAAAATGTGTGCACAAAAGGAGTCACAACAAAATGAAGAAACTCATTGAAGTCCAAGTGAATCATATACAGAAAATGCCTGGGCAGCAGGAAAAAAAGAAAAAGAAAAGCAGCGGTCATTTGAACATACATTTGACAATCCGCCTGTAAATAATGCAAAGGAGAAGTCTGCCCGCTGATTGATCAACTGGAATGTTAGAGTAGCTTTGCCCGTATTTGTATATCCAGAGCTGGAGAAATTTGCAAATTTGTACTGAAAGAAAGACATTTTAGGCGATCTTAAATGGACAGATTAGTTGAAACACAATAATTTGCGACTCAATAAATCTTGCCATTGCCTTATAAACCACAAACCTTTATGGGGGCAGTGCATATGTCTGGGGTTTGCTCTTTGGAATCATTAGGATCATAACATGTAGATGAGCTGCCACAGTAAAACATATCTTCAGTTAGTGATATTAGTATATTACCAAACATACATGAAAGTTAGCAAAGGGGTCATGTCTCTGAAAGCAAAATGTATCTTTTGTGGAGAAAAAGTGAAAGAGTTACAGATTGCCCAAGCATAGTCAATGAAATTCTCTCCTTGCAATCAGAGTTAAAGGAAATACCATGGGAATTGATAGAGGTTCAAGAAAAGAAATTACTTGAACTGTGCCGGCGAAAAGACGCCAACCCAATCAGTCTCTGATGGTTCTGAGTACTCCAAATCCACATTAACCCATTGAGTATCCTCACCCTGTCAATAGATCATCCAAATTTTTAAAGGAAATGTTGAGGTTAAGTGATGAAAAGTTACTAGGAACATGGGAAAACAGTCGTAGTCTGCATGGAGAAATTCATTAAAATCTCATTCCTTCAATGAATGAACCATCTCCTTGTTATTCACCTGTATTACACTATGAACCTGTTTGTTTGACTGGATATAAGCATGGCCATGCACAAGGCTTTAACCCTCTAGCTAGTTTCGGTTGAAATACTGGTCGGTCTTGGTCGGTACTGGATTATTTTGTTTTCTTAGCCAGTAATTCCATAATTGATGTTTTGGTACTAAGAAAATTACATCTCTTTTTTTGAAAGGCAAAAAAGATTTTATTAATCAAATATCGAAGATACAAAATTAAAAGCGACAATGGAAAGGCATCAAAACGAGGAGTGAAATCCTATCAAAGATGGCATCACACCCGATGACAATCATTTGCATCTCGAGGCCCAAAGGAAAGACCCCATACAATCCAAACGAAAGGTTGGCAAGAGACCAACAAAAAACACTCAAAAAAATCTCCCCATCCTCGACAAGGCAAACAAAAAAACCCAAAAAGCCCAACATTACAATAAAAACTAGGACCCTTCCTTCTTCTCCTCCTCGGCCAACATGGCTCTATAACGCGCTTCATCTATTTCCTCCATTTTGGCAATTTCGCTAGTGACTTCCCCTTCATCACCATCGTAACCGATTCCCATTGTCTTTTGAAAATCCCAAACCGCTTTTGCCTCATTTAGAAACTTGTTTCTGGAAACCACTTCATCAATTTCCTCCATTTGAGCAATCTTACTAACGACTTCCCCTTCAACACCATCTAACCCTATCCCCAACGTCTTCTCAATATTCTCAACCGCTTGAGCCTCATTAAGAAGGATTCTATTCCTATTATTTACCCCGTCTGAAGAAATAGATAATGATATTACGGCCGCACTGAATCTGAAAATAGCTTTAGATATGGGTCTCTTTGATTTACCCCTCATACAGACAGATTTCTTAAAAATACCCATCATTGCACACACTCTTTTTTTACCTTTAGGCCCCGATTGGCTGGGGGTTAAGGAGGGGGTATAAGTTATACCCCCTGTTTTTATCCCGGTCCCACGCACTTATCCATGGTTTGGGTACCAAATGAGAACCCGGATAATTTTATACCCCAACCCAAATTATACCCCTCCCCCTTATAAAACAATAACACCCCCCGTTATAATTTTATCCCCCCTTATACCCCTGCCAAATTACCCATATAACCCCCCTTATACCCCTCCCTCCCTCTCGGTGCTCCCTCCCTCTCGTTACTGTTAATGAGCCGAATTAATATGAACCTTTGCGAATTTCTTCGGATCAAAAAATGAAGTACTTTCGCACTTATTTTTTTATATTTTTTTACACTAAATTAAACTACTAATTGAGATCTTTAATTTGATACAAAAAAATTTGAAAATTTTTATACTTTAAGAATTTGACATTGTTGACTTGCATTGCAATATCCTTCGGATCAAAGAATAAAGTACTTTCACATTAATTTTTTTTTTTTAATTTTCTTTGCACCAAATTGAACTACTAATTGGGATCTTTAATTTGATACAAAAAATTTTGAAAATTTTTATACTTTAAGAATTTGACATTGTTGACTTGCATTGCAATATCCTTCAAATAAAAAAATAAAGTACTTTCACATTAATTTTTTTTTTTATTTTTTTGCACCAAATTGAACTACTAATTGAGATCTTTAATTTGATACAAAAAATTAATTTTTTTTTTTTATATTTTAGAATTTGACATTGTCGGGGAATAACATAAAAAATACTAATTATTTATTATAAGTAAAAAAACGCATAGTTAGAAGAAAAAACAAGCAAAAAATTGGGTAGTACGCAACATTATTAAAATGAAAAGTTAAAAATAATAATTAAATACTTTAATTTTAGATATAATTAATAAAAGTAATTATTAATCATATTTATTGAAAAGTATAATTAATTTAATTAGTTTCGTATTTATGTATTTATTTTATCGTAATATTTAATATTACCCATGCACAAGGGCAAATAAGTCATTTGCCAGCTTTTTACATCATCCACCCAACTTTATCCCCTTTTATCACAAATTCATCCAAACCACGTACTATTTAATCCTTCATTCATAAACATCACATCAATGTGGGTCCACCCTTACTAACTAATACCCCTTTACTATCTTATCCCTCCTTACTATTTAATCCCACCAAAACTTATCCCGCATCCAATCGGAGCCTTAATTATGCCTCTCTTAGTAGGTCTTGCTCCCTTTAGGCCCACACTAATTTTAGGACAATGCTACCCGTACCGACCCAAATGCACCGAAATTGCACAGAGGGCACACGGGGACCCACTTTTGGGTCCCACACGAGTGATCCGAACCGTTCATTATTCTTAGAACAATTTTCCGAGGGCTCGCACAAAATTTCAGCTCAATCGGACGGTTAGAAGTGCTCTAACCAAAGTCCCACCGTTTCACTCAAAAATTTGAAAATTGTTCTAAGAATTAATGAACAGTTCGGATTACTCGTGTGGGACCCAAAAGTGGGTCCCCATGTGCCCTCTGTACATTTTCGGTACAATCTGTTCTGTACCCTTATCTTTATCGCTAATTTTATCTCCACTTGGGACAATATCTGGAAGCGCACCAATTGCATCAGACAGAGAATCCTTCTCATTATCGATTAGCCCAGCAGCCCCATCACTAAGACCCGGCCCTACACCCTCAATCCGAATTTGAGTTTCCCGAAACAACCACCACAGATTCTACATTTGAATAATCAGTACTCCAACATTGTATAATATCTTTTAGTACATATTTTCATGTTTATTGAATATCCCAAACTTTTTAAGCAACGTATGAAAAACAAATTTTTACAACCCTAAATGCGAAATGATACCCGAGGTTACATTGGCATTTGTGTAAACCAATAGGCTTAGTAGACTCATATCTTCGCGCACTACATCATCCAATGTCAATTTGGGTCTTCCCCTCCCCGCAACATTACTATCCAAAACTATCCTGTCAACTCTCTTAATTTAAACTATCCTATCAACTCTCTCAATTAATTACTGCATCTACAGGTCTACGGTAAAAAAATCCAAACTATTTTAGTCTATTTTCTCTCAACTTCTCTATAGGTGCTACACCTACCATCATGTATACAAATGGTATCATCTATGATCTTGTCTCTTCTAGTCTTACCAAAGTTCTAATAAAACTAGGAAAATTTAGAAGGGGTTGCAAGGTCATCGGCGTCCAAACTCTCCAAACCTTGGGGCACTACAAGTTTGCCCCGTCGTTAACTATAAAGTCCAGACTTAGTCGAGGTGCGCACAAACTAGCAAAGTAGTCCAGAAAATCCGGTTATAAAAAATTAAAAAGAAAAGGTTCAAGAATACAAAAAACATGCTCTCGTATTCAATCCAGACAACATACCAGTAACACAGCACTGTTATTCATTACCTCCAAGCCAAGAACACGCGGGTGGACGCTAACGGAGGCCGACTCATGGAACGCAAAGACAGCTTTCTCGATTGCGATTTGCGAAAGCGCCTGCTCGCCAATTTCGTTCGGGATTTTAGTTTTGTAGCCTGAAACTGATTTGGAGCCGGAAACAATTAGCAAAGTGAAAAAGACTTGTTGAAGAAGCTGACGGGTTTCCATTTTTTTGCTTCTGAACTTGAAACACATTCGCAAGCGTGTGGAGCTTTTGTAGTTGAAAATTTAGTGCGATGTCGAAAGATTCCCAGAAATATTCGGAGGTTGACTTCGAATGAAACACGCTTGCTTTGGAGGAAGAGACAGAAAGAACTGCACGTTTATGGGTTTGCATATGATTAGAAGCAAAAGAGAAGCGAGGGAGCCGGCGCGAAATTTGATTATTAACTAACAACGACTTCCTCCCCCCCACCGTCTCTCTCTCTCCACAATTCTTATTTGAAAAACAAACAAGAGAAAACATTCTTTACACCGGTGGTGTAAATTAAAATTTTTTCCGAATCGATTTTATTGCGCCATGTATCCATGTTCTACTCTTTGAGACCATCGTTCAAACACATGATGCAATGTAATAGATTTGGAGGAAACTTTAATTTACACCGCCAGTGTAAAAAATGCTCTCCCAAGAAACACAACAATAGAATGCTAGTCAGGGGCGGACCCAAGGGCCAAGGGGGATCACGCGGGGGCACATGACCCCACTGACCCCCGCTATATATATATATATATATAGGCTCCACTTCGCCTCCGGACTCCGGACTTCCGGACCTCCGTGATCCGAGCATTTTTTTGACGATCCGAACTGTCCAATGTGTTCAGAAGGTGTTTTCAAGGGTTCACGCGAGAAATCTCAAAAAAAAAAAAATACCGGGAAGGGCTTGATCCAAGCAGTTTTTCGCAAAACTATATACAGTTTTTTGTGAAAAACTGCTTGGATCAAGCCCTTTCCGGTATTTTTTTTGAAGATTTCTCACGCAGACCTTTGAAAACACCTTCTGAACACATTGGACGACTCAAATTTTCCAAAAATAATTTGCAAAACAAAAGACATACGTTTTTTCTTATTTCCGGGAGGTCCGGATAAGAAGTTTTTCGTGGATATATACACTATATTTAACTTACACACTTACATATATCTCAAAAATAAAAATGTAGAATTAATTATGTGCTCATTTTTTGTTCTTCTTTGTTCTTTTTTTTTTATATAAAAAGTATTCATTATAAACCTTATAATCCATAATAAATGTCTTAATTTAGCAAGATCGATGACTAAAAAAAATTTGCACGATTGTAATTAATAAGGTGCTCCCATTGGGTTGGATTCCTGGGTCCACCAATGATGCTAGTACTCGAAAAGCTAACCCGAAAACTATCTCGAATGTGTCGGCGGGTTCAGATTCACTTGTATATTTATCTCAACTATTGATTTCACTTTTGGAGTAATTTTTCGGAGAATGTAGCATTTTCCAAACAACAATGGTACTATAATATCACCCAGATGCGCACAATGTGAGCCCCATTTCGGATACCCGTTCCACACAAATGATCCACTCGTTGATTTAGTTCTGAATACATGTTATTTTGTCCTAAAAACCATTTTATTCAGAATTTGCGTGTAAGAATTCTAATTCAATGAAAAAAAATTTGAACGAACAAATCTCATTCTAGATAATATTCTAACAAAAAAAAATTCACATGACATATTAAACAAAATTCTGTAAAAATCATTGAACGTATGAGATCATTTGAGTGAAACCCAAAATGGACCCCTCATTAGGAATTAGTACGCTTATTTACTTACATATTTGATTGTCTTTACAAATTTGCCTTTTTTTAAAGGTTAAATTCCTCAGAGACCCTCTCATCTATACTCATTTTCCACTCAAACCCCCTAACTTTTAAAAGCGTCCAAACTCACCCCCTCATCTTTCGCCGTTAGTCATACATACCACTTCTGTTACATTACCATTAAGTTTTAAGGTTAAATGTTACCAATTGGACGAAAATGCCCTAAATGAGATTAAAACTTAAAAGGATTACATCCTCTCCCTTCCCACCCCATCTACAATATTCTCTCTTTCTCTCTGTGGCTCTCTTCCTCCCCCGTCACCATGAGAGACCACAAAAAACCACTAGCAAAACCCATAAACTTTCAAATTCTCACTCCTCTCACCAAATTGAAGGTAGATAATTTTCCCACTTCTCTTCCTAAGTATATTGGAGTAGTTTAGAGTAGTTCTTAGGGATTGAAATGAGCCCGATCGGACAAACCGTAACTCAATTTTGAGTTCACTGCCAGATTCACCAAATTGATACTCCCTCCGTCCCAATTTAAATGCTCCCTACGGTTATGCGTGTTTTTTTAAAACTCTTGTAGTTTTCATTCTATAATGTATTTTATATGCAATAGGATCTTATTTGATAGATCTCAATTAGTTCTATTAGAAAATTTTTTAAAAAACTTTGAAAACCTTACCAATAAAAAAATATAGGCGTTTGAAAATGGCACAGATATACGTAGGGAGCATTTAAAATGGGACGGAGGGAGTATTATTTATTAGATCGACTACTGCTATGATATTATTCTTGTTGAAGATGACTTCTTTGGTATTATTTTTGATGTCTGAATGATATTATTTTTCTATAAAACCACTTATGTGATATTATTTTAGTTCTATTTAATATCAATTCGGTCTTAAACGAAAAGGTTATAACAGTTTGATTTTCTTGTTTAATAAAGTAGAAAAAAAAAGATTTGTTTTGATAGAAATTTAGATTAAATGGTATAAAAATTAGCTCTTTCTTAATAAACGAATATTTATCTGAAAGAGAAAGAAAGAGTGTATTGTTTCCTTTTTATTATGTAATTTGTTTTGTATACCACAAATTTAAAAAAGATACACACATATCTTTTTTTTTTTTTTGGGTGTGTGTTTTTAAATGAAACAAATGTAGATATTTAGAGGAAAAAAATCAAATTTGAAAACAAAACATGAACACTCTAATTTTGAAATAAAAAAACAAATTCACTAAATTTTATTTTTGAAAACACAAATTTTTTGTAAACAAATACACTAAAAAAAATAAAAGAAAGAGAGAGGGGGTGACTGTGGATGATTTTCATAGATGAGGGGGTGAGTGTTGGTGTTTTTTAAGGGGTATTATAATCATTTGTCGTCATTCCGTTAACAGCGTAAGGGGTGTTGTGCATTTCGCATAGATGAGGGGGTGAGTGTGGACGCTTTTAAAGGTTAAGGGCTTTGTATGGATAGACTTTTGAAGCCTTTTCAAAAAATAGCCCTGAAACACTTTTGGAAAACCAATCGTGGGCCCCGCACTGTCAATTTGGGGGCTGTTTTCCTCCTCTTTTTTTAATCAGACTTTTCCTCCTGTTTTGACGGGCAAAACCCAATCGTGGGCCCCTCACTCTTCCTCCTCCTCCCTCTCTCACTCACTGTGCAAAACTGGGCTAGTGGGCCCCGCTCTGTCAAACCAAAAATGCAGCTCTATTCCTCTGCAAAACTGGGCCAGTGGGCCCCGCTCTGTCAAACCAAAAATGTAGCTCTCTTCCTCTGCAAAACTGTACCGAACAACAATTTTGAAAAAATGATTTCAAAAACTGGGTTCAGTTTGCATCCGAACAAGGTCTAAGGAATTTAACCTTTTTTTAAATATAAAAAAAAAAGTTTGAATCTTTTGATAGCTAGTCTGGCGTTTTTTAATTACTTCTTTGTTGGTGCAACGGAAATTCAAGTTTTTTTTATTAGTAATATATAGGAGTATATATTTTAGTATATATAGGAGTCTATTTTTTAACAGTATATCATTGGGGAATAGATCTTAAACGAGGATCTGATGTTAAACGAGGACCTCTTAAAAACTCAACATCAATATAAAACGGAAATTCAAGTTTTTTTTTATTAGTACTATATAAGAGTACATAATTTAGTAAATTATATAGGTGTCTATTTTTAAGTATATCATTAGGGAATAGATCTTAAACGAGGATTTGATGTTAAACGAGGACCTCTGAAAAAAACTCAATATTAATACAAACCCACCCCAAACAATCAAGTATTCACATGGTCTTCATGCGGCACCACCAGAGACGGATCTCTTAAGTGGGGGAGGTGGCATTGCCACCCCCATGTAAGAAAAAAATTACTCTCACCGTCCCAATTTGTTGTGCACGTTTTCTTTTTGGGACTTCTCAAAAACTTGTCTATATTTCATAGTCTAGAGTGTTTTTTTATGATTTTGAAATATTTGCATAGCAAAATTAATTGAGATCTATCAAACAAGATCCATATTGAACACAAATAATACTATAAATTAAAAGATAAAGACAATTTTTTGAGACGTCCAAAAAAGAAAACAGACACAACAAATTGGGACGGAGGGAGATTTATAGTATTAAGAATATTGACGAGTGATTATTCAAAATAGTAAGAATTTTGATTTAATTAAAAAAATTGAACTCATCGATCAAATTCTTGTCAATATTGGAACAAAAAAATTTTCGCATGACACATTAAAAAAATTCTGTAAAAGACATTGAACGTATGAGATCATTTTTCATTTGTGTGAAGCTAAAAATGGACTCCACATTAGGGATCAATACCAATCGGTACCTCTAATATTTTTGCAGTGGAGAGTGTGTCTGAATGTATATATGCACTTGTGTGTAAATTATTAGAGAAAAATAATAAGTACGCTTACTTACATAGTAACATAAATTCTTTGATTGTATCTTAGTAACAAATTATCCCCTTTTTTTTTTTTTTTTTGAAAAAAAAAAGTCTGAATCTTTTGACTGGCTGGCGTTTTTTTTTTTTTTTTTTTTATCACTTTTTCTTTTGGTGCAACGAAAATTCAAGTTTTTTTTTATTAGCACTATAGAGGAGTATATATCATAGTTATAGTATATTATATGTGGGAGTCTATATTTTAGTACATTACTGTTGAATAGATCTTAAAACAAGGATATGATGTTAAAAGAGGAACTCTTAAAAAACGGCTAATGTTATCTGTACAGCACTTTGGTGTACACCAAATGTACATCATTCGTGTGTGACCAATTTAGAGTATCACGTAAATGATCAGAACCGTTCAATTTGTTTAAAAGATGTTTTTAAGTGTTCTTGTAAAAAATCAACTCGTTTAGATATCCGTAGACTCGATCGATTTTTGTTTCTTGAATTTGCCAGGGAAAAAAAAAACTGACTATATTGATCAAGCCTTTACCGATTTTCAAATGCCCTGATTTTTTTCTAGAAACCCATAAAATAATATTTTAAATAAATTGAACAGCTCTAATTTTTGTGTGGGTCCCTAAAATGGTCCCACACGGATGGTGTACATTTTGGTATACATTAAAGTGTTGTACGCATATTCGGGCTCTTTAAAAACTCAACATCAATACAAACACACCCCAAACAAACAAGTAATTATTCCATGGTCCTCCTGGGCACTGCCACGTAGTGCTCTAATTTTAGTCACACGCTAAATGGATAATCAAAAAGTGATGTGGCAACTTTTAGTTATCTAATTTTGGTTAGTCAATTGTGGATGCTCTGGATAACAATGTTAGGGTTCTACGTGGCGGTGACATAGGACCATAAAATAATTGGTCCCAAACAAGACGCAAAGTCCAGGCCCAAACAAGACGCAAAGTCCAGGCCAAGCCCAGGGACAGCGTAAACATAAATCAAGAACCATACACCCCCGCCACCGGGACCTCTTTACTCTGGTCCCCGCCCCACCGGACCTGTTCGATTTCTCTCAATTTTGTAACGTATAAAGAAAATAGCTCTCCATCCATATTTAACACAAGAGAATACATACTTGAATCACACATGCTTCTTGTCTTCTTGAAGTGAATGCATTTACAGATGTATACAAGACTATCACAAGCAACAATTTAATGGACGTGGGGACGCTGTTGTGCAGCCTATGCACAATAGGTGCCGGCAACATCATAGCCGTCTGTTGCTTGAATAGACGGCTCAGACTTCAAACAAACTATTCGCGCAAATAGTTAACTATTTGCGCGAATAGTTTGTTTTCAATCTTGCACATCAGTCTCAGCGTGTCCCAATTTAATAGCAATATTAGTTATCCTGCTTGGAGACCCTACTTAAGTCTCCATCCTAATGGATTTGAATATGACCAATTCTATTGGAAACCCATTTTTGGCTAAATACAACCAATTAAAGAGGCAATTCAAATTTTCAAATTAGAACCCACAATTTGCTAAATTTACCGTGAGGAATAATATGATGAAAATGATACAATGAAGATTCTAAGGACGAAATTGAAACTGGCCTAATTTTACAAGCACCAAAAAAACAAATATTCTTTTAGGGGATTGATATTGACACTCCCCTTTTTTCTATTGACACGCCCTTTTTTTGTCTTCATTTACAAAGTGCAAGTTTAATTTTACCTAATAGAGAAAAAAAAAAGTGCCAATTGAGAAAAGGGGAGTGCCAATATCCCTTCCCTTGTTTTATTGTCCTGACCACTAGTGTTTACCAAGAGAACCACGAACTTCCAGTACTGAACAATACCTTAGAGCACAACTGCAAGAATAGGAAGCTTATTATGTTGACATAATCATCCAATGGCTTGAAACAATAGGGACCAAATGCGGGTTCAAGACGCTAAAGTGGTAGCTTCACAGCCATCGTGCACGCAGGCGAGAACATCTCGGTAGTCCCTTGAGATGGTGAATGAATCATAGACCTCTCCATCTCTGCTCTTCTTGTATTCAAACAGAAGCGACGAGTGGCTAAATGCTGTCAATTTCACAAACCCGAAGTCATAATCTCTGTAAAGGCTCCAAGAGGGAGTGACTTGGCTGTACTCTGACAAGTGGCTTCCTGCTCCGCCAACAACAACGTGGATAGTTCCATTCATGGTGCCAGAGTAGTGCGATTTTTCTGAGCTCACACATTGGTTCTATAACGTAACAGATAAATAGAATGATTAGAGAGGATAAATTGATGATTACAGAGTTTTCCTATAGGAGCAAGCTAGATATGTTGGCTACAAAAATAACCGGCCAGCTAATTGTAAATTACTCTTGGCTTTAATTGGATTAAAGATTCGGTAAAGAAAAGGATATGTGAATGAAAAACTGACTGCTTCTTACTTGTCATTACTTTTTTTTTTTTACCCCTTCACCATAATCCTTTGATCAAAACACCGCATTTGCAGGGGGCTAAATTTGGTGCCTCTACTGATTAATGAAATTAATAGTAACTGAACTTCAATAACTGGGAAAGCTTCCTTTCCAAGCTAAGCTTTCTTCCTGAAAAACAAAGAGCCAATCAGAGGCAACCCGGCTGGTGGTGTTCGGCCAGAATGCCCTCCGATGGCTGAGTCAGCTATGGAGTAAAGAAACTGCAGGTGAGCAAGAGCTGCAAGACCCAGCTGAGCAATGGAAGAAGCAAGGGGATAGAGTAGAAGAGGTTATACGAGTAGAGAGAGAATGTCATGAGAGAGTTTAAGTTCCAATCTCCTTTCCCTTTGCATGCTGTTGCAATTTATAGGTCAAGGTGGGTTACTCATCGGCTGACTTTTGGTTATGGGCCATACTGCTATCATTTCAGAGATCATTGCGTGTAGTCTTGGACATACTTAAGTGGCCACCTGTTGCAAAGCCTTACTCCTAAGTGACTGATGTGTCCTAGAGTTATCATTTTGGAAGTGCGTCCCCTACTGGCTGGTGGCGGTCAGAGGACTGCCTGTACTCTGCTTTGCCGTTTACCCCATTGGTCGGACACTCTTCATACCGACTGTGTTTTTACTCAAGACACTCTTAGTGCCGAGTAACTCTGTCCCCAGAAGCCCTTATGCTCAGCTGTCTATAATCAATATCTATTGACTATTGGCAATAGCCGTGCGTCTTATTCATTTATTGATCTTGTCGTTTCTGGCTTAATTTGTCTTGGCTTCTTGCTCATGATTACCGGTAATAATTTCACCCCATATCATTAAAGAACTGTTAAAGGCTTGTAATAGGCAATGCCAGATGCAGCCATTGACCATGGTGCATGAAGAGCAGCACATACATTAGATAGAAGGACATATACGCACCTATATCACTTCATAACCTCGAAAGGTGATTATATACTTATCAACAGGAGCAAAAAAGATGCTTGTGATTCTGTTCGGATTCAGAGGTGCTTCCCCATATGGCTAGTACCCTTTTTTTCGAGAGTGGTCTAGTACCTTTTTTTTTCAAGAGCGGTCTAGTACATACCTAAGATGTTGCAACCTCATATGAAAAGAAAATCAATGATCTTAGAAACCACATCATTTTAATGCGTCTTTCCATTACCAAGAGAGTTCTGCGTGAAGTCACTTTTACATCTTCTTTTTTCGATTTTTTTCACTTTTTAAAGATTTAGGTTTTATTTTACCTACCCATAGAAATATTTGAATACGAACTAGAAAAATAATTAGTACCTGATAAATTGGGCAAATTCTTTCGTAGTTGTGAACGTGACCGAAAAATGCTATATCCACCTTGTACTTCTGCCAGAGCCTCTGCAAGCTTTCCCTTCCCATGGGTTCTTCAAACGAACCCTCCAAACCATACCACATGTCGGAAGAATAGCCAAGAACACGGTGAGCAGCAAAGATCAACCACGGCTGTTTTTGCCTATCTGCTGATGCAAGGCAATGCTCAATGAACCTGTACTGTTCAGAACCCTCCCTCCAGTCATGCTCAGTATCAGCTATGCAGAAGTGAAACATTCCATAATCTGCTGAGTACCTGGTAATTTCATAGTAACAGCTTTGTAAGACATGTATCAACATGGTTTTGCCAAAAGAGGCAGCTCCATTTGAAGTCCACCAACCCTAGTAATGCTTTCTCATATTTCCCAAATTAATAATTAATAAAACCATCTCAGAAGAACTGATTACTATTGTCAATACCAAGTTAGTACTTGATGTTTTCTTTTCTCAAAAGGTTTACCAAGAGATACATGACAAGAGGCAACGTAATTACCAGAATTTAGCTCTATTCTCTGCAGGAACATAGAACATGGTCTCAGCCACCACGCCACATTCCCCACCGGAGTCTGAAGTGTCGTAGAAAGATCCTGTCCCTGGCCAATCACGCTCATGATTGCCACTGCAACACACATCAAGGTAGAGACTCATGACATGATGAATAGTGAACAATTAGTTAGTAGCAATGTGGCATACAAACCTTGCAACCATATATGGTACAGTTGATGCAATGGGTTCCACCTGTGATGTGAATTGGTCCCACTGTGAGATGTATCCATTTGAATACGTCATATCTCCTATGTGGAATACTATGTCAAAGTTCTTTAGGTCCTTGATGAGTTGGTCCGTAGTATTAAGAGATCCCGGTTGATAGTTACTGTATTCATTTGATCCATCACGCTCCGCCTGAAAAGCGCAGGACAAGATGAAATTGCTTATGAGCTATGTATGAAAAAACGCATATACTAAATTGCATAGTAAAAAGAAGATCTATGAGAATGTTCGGCATGCAAGCCAGCGAGATCAAGTTAAGTTCTCCCAAGTCCTGAGACTAGTTGAGTGTCCTATTTCTGCCATTTGGATTCAGTGATTTAACACATTGTTTGGTCTTGACGTGCATAATCATAAACTGTTTTTTCTGCTAGCCTAGTGTTTCAAGTACATAACAGCATCATGAAGTATCGAGTACATCACAGCATCACGAAGGATAAGTGCAACATGAGTTTAACTCATCATGCAATGGCCATCAAATGTTTGCTAGATTGAAGCACAATGTATTCACCCCATGCATAAAATTCCCTTCAGAAGCAAAGCCAATAAGCGTGCTACTGTGCTCTAATACTAATTTTCAATTGAAAGTTGGTGAATCCTTTTCCTTTCTGTTTTTTGGGCTCCGCAAGGGGTTTTGAGTTAATTTTATCAACAATAACATCTTATGCAGATCTAGTATGGTTCACGCTACCTTCCCCATGTCACCAAATATTATAACACGCTGTAAAGAGTCTTGGCCTGGATACGGGGACGATTTGAATGAATACATCTTGCTCCAGACATATGAACCATCGGATAACAGATGACCCATCCTGTAAGTATACCTGGAAGAATTACCATCAATGTCAAAAGCTAACCATAAGTGTCCTGTGAAATTCCAAAGATGTTTATGCTAGATTAATACATGGAGTTTGGCCACAAGTCCTTCAAGAAACTGGTGTGAATGAAACCAGGATCCCGCCAACCAACCGTCCGTGCAGGTGACCCTGCAGGGTAGATAGAGAAACTATGTCACAGAGCGAGGTGATAAGCGCTAATGTTAATTCTCTAGTGAAAACAAGGAGACCGGCAAATCAGGTGATTATTTCTGACTCAAGTCATGAAGATTTCCCATGAACAAAATGTCCAAAGAAGGCATTGAAGATCCATCGAGCCAATTTAAAGACTTCTCTGGGAAGCAAGGTTTAAGATTTGAAATGATGTCATAGGGGAATCCCATACTTGTTGGATTGTCACACAGTTGGAAGAAAACATACGACACAACTATTTGAGAGGCAAGAATAAGACATGTATTTTTCATGCGTATTTCAAGAAGAAACAAACCTTTCATTAACAAAAACAACCAAACCTTCATAATCTGGGATAAAAATTTGATTATGCAAATTAAACTAACACGGTGGAGATATAAAGAGCAGTTGAAAACATTCTCAGCATATTTCCATATATGATGTGTTTGTGATATATGGAAGGTCATAAAGGCATGCTGTTAAAATTTACAACGGAGAGAGCACTGAGCAGCGATCTGAGAGAGAGAGAGAGAGAGAGAGAGAGAGTCTTCATATTCATTCAACAACGGTATAGCCCATTTCTTGGTTTTAAAAATGCTATGAACTCAAAGAAACTTGTGATCTCCGCCTGACCATAGACACTCTCAACAGAACTTAAAATCCTATGATTAGTGCTACTAAAATGTCCTACAAAAAAACTTACAGTAACTTCCCTGAAAACTTAAAGGGTCCCTCAGATTCATAGTTATCACTCAAAACTACATGGTAATTGGTTTTTTTTCTTCTTACTGGTCCAACATAAACTTTACTGGTATTAGGGGGAGGGCAGAGGAGTCTAGAATAACAACTGGATCTATCTAAGAGTGTATACATAGAGAATACATCACAGTCATATTACAGCACACCTTATATCACACAATAAGCTTATAAAATGAAAAATACCACACATGCTGTTCCGGTGAAATGTCAATGTGCCAGCTGGTGAGCGCCTTTGAAAATCTCCTTTGAAACCCCACTCGACAAAAGGGATGGCTTCATCTATGTTATAGCCACTCGTCCATGTTACTGTCATCTGCATAGGTTAGAAAATGTTGAGAACAGGGCCTGGATTTACAATTGCAGAGTCCAAGCAAGACAGAGAACCCATTACAGCACTATATTGCTTAAAAAATTCTAGGATGTTAACTAATCACTTTAAAAAAGCACTACCATTGAGTAGATACAATAGGAAATTTCTCAAAATATTAAGAGTAACGACAGCCTACGGAACACAGCTTCAAGTGGAATCCTCAAAACAACGTTGTCTTTAGAAGTTAGAACCTGTGAGAAACACCACATTTAATGAATCGTAAATATAGTCCTTACTATGTTCCTGTCAAAAATAGAGGCTAGATCTCTTTGGTTAGATTCTAGAAGGATAGAGAATTTTGCCACATCTAATGGGACCTGGGGATCCTGTAGGGCGTAACTTCCCTACAGGGTTGTGGCGCACAATCTGGACCATCCATATACTTTTCAACGGTCCAGATTTCATATATTATCTTACAGGTAAGATACTTATTTTACTAGTAAGGTAATCAGGACCTTTGAAAACCCTGTTGACTATCCTGTAGGGCACAATCTGGGCCGTCCAAATTGTTTTCAACGGTCCAGATTTCATACATATAGGATACTTATTTTACATGTATGACAATCTGGACTGTTGAAAACACGTTCGACGGCCCAGATTGTGCACCACAACCCTGCAGGACACTTTTGCCCTATAGGATCCCCAATTGCTATTTATGTATTTTAATTCTTACCCTAAGTTGATATACAGGAAATAAAGGAATAGATATACTTGAACTTTGGATAAATTGAAACTTATGAGAACAAAAACAGGGGACGATTTTCCTTGTCGTCTAGGAGCAATATTTCAAGCCTGAACTTGAAGTTTCATCACTCCATGAAATCCTTCATTTTGTCAAGAGGCTTCAAGCTAGTGGACATACAAAGGTTTTGCAAATTCTTTCCTACGAGTGATGTCATTCATACCCCCAAAAGGCCCCGAACTTCCCGATTTTTTTGTAGGAAAATCTACAGTAAAAAAAAAAAACCTTCAAGAGAACAACTAAGTGTTAAGCTCAGCTAGCAAGTGAAAGTGATGATGTTCTAGAACGAAAAGAACAAAAAACACCAAGTCAAGATAAACTTACTTCATCCCAAGACTTCCCCAGGGCAAGGCGTGGATAAACGGGTGCTTTAGGATTTGCAAAGGTTATGATATTTGAAACTGCCACCAATTTTGGCTGCAATACGAGTGTATTTATAAGTCCACATTAGTGCAATGAAGAAAAAAATCCAGCCAATCGAGAACATTCCACATAAAATTTATTATTACAGCAGAAAATGTGCACACAAATTGCATGATAACGAAATGCAGAAACTCATTGAAGTCTAAGTGAATAATATACACAAAAATTCCTGGGCCACAGAAAAACCAGAAGAAACAGTCATTTGAACATACATTTGACAACCCGCCTGTAAATAATGCAAAGGAGAAGTCTGCCCGCTGATTTATCAACTGGAACTTCAGACAAGCTTTGCCCGTATTTGTATATCCAGAGTTGGAGAAATTTGCATATTTGTACTGTAAGAAAGACAATTTGGGCGATCTAAAATGGACAGAGAAATTGAACAATAATTCACGATCAAGTAAATCTTGCCGTTTGCTTATAAAAACGCAAACCTTTATGGGGGCTGAGCATATGTATGGGCTTTGTTCTTTATAATCATCAGCATCATAACAATTTGATGAGCTGCCACAGCATAACAAATCTTCAGTTAGTGATATTAACAAAGATGCGTGGAGTAAACGATGGGCCGATATGTCAGAGAACAATTGTAGTGTGATATATCAATGATATTCAATCCTTGCAACCGTGTGTACGAAACAGCAAGGAAGATGGGCATTACTTGAAGTTAGCTGGTGAAAAGACACCAACCCAATCATTGTCCGACGGTTCCGAAAACTCCAGATCAACATTAACCCATTGAGTATCCTCGCCCTGTTCATAGATTATCCACATTTTATGCAAAAATATTGAAGTTAGAGATGAACACGGGAAAATTGTTGTTGGCTGCAAGCCTTAGGAAAGTTCATTGCAAACTCATTCCCGTAATAAATGGACTATCTCCATGTATTGATCTTATTACCCTTTGTACTAAACGTTTCCACTTTCCAGACTTTGCATTTGTACTAATTTCCCTCTGGTAGCATCAAACATGAGTAAAACACTATAAGATGCTCAAAAACAAAGGGTGTCAATCTTGACCAAACCACCACTGAGGTGGTTGCCAGGATGGCAGAGGTGAGTGGAATAGATTCCCTCCCTCCACGTCTAGAGTTCGAACCCTGCGCTCCCCATCTGCTTCCTTTGGTGGTAGGTGGTGCAGCTATTAAAGCTCGCTTCACATGGAGGGCCCTTTGCCATCTTGTACCAAAGTGGTGCTTGTGGTGACCAAACCCATGAATCTACCCAAATAAAAACCATCCACTCTAAATTCACTAAAACCCAACCCATGTATGAAATGGTGACATAATGGGTTCGAAACCAATTTGAATCATCATAAATGAGTCTTAAATGGATCAAATGGGTCAACCTATGTAACTCAACAAGCCATTATTATATCACAAACTACTATTACTCAATAAGCTATTATATCACAAACTACTACACGACATCTGGTATTGCCACACTAAACTTGTTGATGCCACCAAAACTAGTAAAAGCCATCCAAAATTCCTAACTCCATGTATAAACATATACGGATGTGTAATTGCAATAATACACCACCAACAATAACAAAACCATCTAGTCCCCAATCATTGGGGATATGGGCGGGGCATGATTGGAAATAGACCTAACCTTTGGCAATATATGCACGAAGTGGCTGCTCTCAGAATACCACTAAAATAGTGGCCCCCTAAACCTCCAAGAACTGAGGAGCTAAGGGACATTATACTTGTGTGTAATTCCAAATACAAAATGTAATTGGAGTAGTGGGCGCAGATAGGGCTGCACTCTTTACAAATGAGTCTGGTTGGGTATCAGTAATAATTACCTAGATAATTAGCTATTGGATGATTCAATGACCAAACCCAGGTACAACCCATCAAAACTTACCCAAACCCCCCCTTTGACACCACACAAAAGAACCACATCTATTTTGCATAAATCTGTTTTTCTCTCTCCAAGAAATTAATACATGCTGACTTATAAAGGGAACGAAACACAACTAACGTGAACAATGCCGCAGGTATTCCTACAAAAAGAACAAAATGGCACTCAAAAAAGAAACAGAAATTATACAAACAACTCCACAAAAAAGCGTTTCTTTAACAGAAAATTGAAATGAAACCAATAGCATTACAAACTCAGGGTTATGCACTCAGAAGTATTTTATAGTTTCTGTGTTGTTTTTTATCCCCAACTCTTTGGCTGTTTTGGTTGACCTTTTTAATAGAACGGTACTTATTCAAAAAAAAAAAAAACAAGTAAACAACGCAGAAAACATGCTTGCAAAAATGTCACAGTGAAGCTCATTTTCCAGGCTCCATACAAGTCACAGCATTGTTACCTCAAGGCCAAGAACAAGCGGGTGAGCACTAATGGAGGCCGAATCATGGAGTGCAAAAATGGCCTTTTCAATTGCGATTTGCGCAAGCGGCTGTTCGCCAATTGCATTAGGGGTTCTAGTTATGTGACCTGAAACTGGACTGGAGCCGGAAACAACCAATAAAGCGAAGAAGATGTCGAGAAGAAGCTTACGGATTTCCATTTTCCCGAACTTCTTGGACGTGCAAAAGTCTGTGATGCTTGTGGGGCTTTTGTAGCGAAACTTTATTGATGCCGTCAAAGATTCCCTTAAATATCCATTTTCCTGTACATGGGTCTTTGTACATGATTAGAGGGAAAGAGATTAAGAGAATCCAGAGGCAGCCAGATCTGTGTGTGTGTGTGTGGAAATTTTCAGATTGAGAGAAAATTACTATTTCTTGGAGGTAAAGAGAAGTTATTGGGTGGTCAAGCCCCCCCATTGGACTCTGTTATTTCCAACTTTCTTTTTGGGCTGGAGATCCTCGGACCTCGGTTATGGGCAAACCCGAGTGCACAGGGATTTTCGGCCGTTGGATTACTGAGAAATAAAAAAACAAAAATACACAATCTAATGACCCAAATTCCTCAGCATAGAGGCATAGAGAGCTTGGGCACATAGGATCTCACACCTTTTTTGGTGACTAATAATAATGTGAGTGTCTATATTGTGACGAGTGATTAAATTGCTCTAAAAGCAAACAAGGAGGAAAAAAAAAAAGAAAAGAAAAGAAATAATTAGTGATCTTAGTCTGTGTCTCGTCTCAAGCTCGAGAACATAATACGACCCATTTGTTGCCTAGAGCTAGAAAATTAAGTCAATCGAACATCGTAGCTTAGTGATCGAATCAATGTTGTTTGCTACGTATTTTTGAAAGTGTATTTGATGTTGTTTTACGGAAGACAAACACAAGTCGCTTGCTAGGTTAACAATGTCCGATTGACTTTATTTTTTTTCTTGGGTTGTTTGCATTTAGCTCTAAACAGTGGACGGTTCAGATTATGTTTTTGAGTTCAAGGCGAGACACAAACGGAGGTCGCAGCAGCCTTCTGTGCCTGGGGGTAACAATTGAATACCAATATTAGAAAGTGGCACCGTGTACCATGCTGTCCATGCAGGAGATTAATAAAAAGAAAGGAGTATTTGTAATACCCCAATATCATCTCAGAGTTTGAAATGAACAAAACAAGAATTAACAAGTTTTTAAAAGAATACTGTACAATTTTTCCACAGTTGCTTATCCAGGTTGTAACGTCCAATCTAGGTACATGGTTCCAACTCTAGTTCTTCTTTAATTATCTGAACCATTTATTGGACCGGCTATAAACAATGTAAGACTCTAAGCATGGCACACAATGTAAGACTCTAAGTACGGAGTTAGGTTAAATAGTTGTTTAATACAAATATATTAACAGACGCCATTGATTTACAATTATTAAAACAGGGATATAAAATTGATTTCACCAAAGTTGTATGGGACAAAACTGTAACTAGGCTAAATTTGTAGGGAGAAATAAAAAATAAAAAAAAAAGACATTATTTTCTTTTCCTGAGCATCAGTGTATTGACAAACTTTCAGTACAACAGTACCTTATAGCAGAACTGCAATAACAGCTTATTCTGTTGACATTATCATACAATAGCTTGCCCTTCAACGCATGCTAAAAAATGGGTTCAAAATGCTAAAGTGGTAGCTTCACAGCCGTCGTGTACGCAGACAAGAACATTTCGGTAGTCCCTTGAGATGGTGAATGAATCGTAGACCTTCCCGTCTCTGCTTTTCTTGTACTCCAACAGAAGATACGAGTGGTTAAACGCTGTCAATTTCACAAATCCAAAGTCATAATCTCTGTAGAGGTTCCAGATGGGAGGGACTTCGGCGAAATGTGACAAATGCCTTCCTGCTCCGCCAACAACAACGTGGATAGTTCCATTCACGGTGCCAGAGAAGTGCGATTTTTCTTTGTTCACGCATATGTTCTATGTCACAACATAAACATAACACAGGATAAGTTATTGATTACGGAGTGGTTCTAACAAGAGCAAACTAGATACGTAAGCTACAAATATAACTGACCAGCTATGACTCTGTTTGGAACTTGGGGAAAATGGAGGAAAAAGAAAGGAAAATGAGAGGGAAATGGAAGGAAAATGACAGGAAAATTTTACTTTTCACAAAACTTCAATTTATTATTTTCTCTCCACTTTCTCTCCAAACCAAACAATAGGAGAGAATTTTTTTGATTTTCGCTTCTTTTCCTTTCTCTTTCACATGTTCCAAACAATAAATAAGAATTTGGTAAAGGAAAGGAAATGGAAATGGAAAAATAACTTAAAGCACAGTTACAGCTTGTCATAAGTAATGCCAAATGTAGCCATGGATGATTGAATGCCAAGAGCAGCACAGACCAAACTTATACGAAAATATATGCATCTATATGAACTCATAATTACGAAAGTTGATTCTAATACTTGGACTGGATGAAGTTCTATATGTCTAGTGCCTAGTGGTATTGGATTCAGGATTGCTTCTCCACTCGACTGCACTGGAGGTTAGGAGCACACAGTGGCAGAGCCAGGAATCTCTGGCAGCAGAGTCAATATTTTAGGAGCATACTTGATCTTGTTCTTATTTACTAATCGAAAATTGAATATGTATCACTATAAGAAAATATTAGTGATTGGACTGTCCTTAGGGAAGCGGTACTTGTGCAAAAAATATCTCGATATCCATTAAATAGGCATAGAAGTTTGCACACGTGTACTCTTAGCTGAAAAGTGTATTGAAATTCTAAATTTTTTAGCATCCAGTGAGTATTATCCACACTTGTTAAACAATAATTAGTGAAATTCTAGTGTTAAAAAGAAGGCAAATTCATAACTTTAGCGGGATTGCTTCATGCTTGGGGCAATTTTGTTAAAATTGTGGGGTCAAATTAACAAAATGTAGTAAAAGTGTAACCCAATTAATGGATAAATGCGGAAACCAGTGGGGTCAAGTGACCCCACTTGCCTAAGGGTAGCTCCACCCTTGGGAGCACAAGATTCACCCTTTGAGGCCTTCAAGAGGGCATTGATGTGTACTTGAGATGTTTTGCCACCTTATATGCAAAGAAAATCAATCTGAGAAGAAACCACGTTAGTCCCATGGACCTCAACATTACTAAGAAGCGATATGGGTGCAGTTTCTTTTCTATTTTTTTAAAAGTTCAGGTTTTACCCCGTTCTTCAAACAAGAAAAAGAACTAATACCTGATATATGGGGCAAGTTCTTTCATAGTTATGAACATGACCGTAAAATGCTATATCCACCTTGTACTTCTGCCAGAGCTTCTGCAAACTTTCCCTTCCCATGGGCTCTTCAAACGAACCCTCTATGAAGCTATACTTCTTGTCGGAAGAATAGCAAAGAACACGGTGAGCAGCAAAGATCAACCACGGCTGTTTTTGCCTATCTGCTGATGCAAGGCAATGCTCAATGAACCTGTACTGTTCAGAACCCTCCCTCCAATCATGCTCAGTATCTGCTATGCAGAAGTGAAACATGCCATAAGAGCATCACTAGTGGTATACTCAAATATGGATACTCAAATATTGCCACATCACATTTTGAGTATTTATTTAATAGGTTTATAAGTTTGAGTATCTACCATTCTACAATGGTCCATTTGTGTCCAAAATCAAAAAAACACTATTCACTCTATTTTTATTCATAAAATGGGTACAACTTTAAATATGTACATATATATTTTTTATAATATTAGTACCATTTAAAAGATATTGACAATACGTTTAAAATGAGATCAATCTTGAACATATTTTGGTAAAGATTAAAAATTGATAATTTCAATTTTTGAGAGAAAGTGCAAAAAAATTGAGTTTTGAATTAAGTATTTGAAAAATGGAGAGAGAATGTTGTTACTTTTGATAGATTGTGGTCCCCAAAATTTGGTTATTGAGAAAGATTGGTAGTTTTGAGTATCCAAATGCCAAAAGTTGAGTATTTGTAACAAATGTTGTTAACTTTGAGTATTTATCCAAATACCATTGTGAGCCTCTTTTGTGTATCAAAATACTCATCTTTGAGTATTTTTGTGTTTGAGTATACCACTAGTGATGCTCTAATCTGTTGAGTACCTGTTATTTTCATAGGAAACATTTGAACATGGACTTGCAAGGATACAGAATTACAGCTTACGGAAGTATGACAAATGAAGTAACAAGAGTCAAATCTAACTGAATAGGCGTGATGGACAAGGTTCAAAAGGAGGAAAAACTAAATGATTGACATAGGTAAACAAAGAACACTTAAACCAAGTAGACACTTAAAATGTCACAAAAATTGAGTATTGTGCTTAGGCTTGTTCTTTCAGCCTTTGGGTATCACTTTAGCATCTCGGGAGAGAAAGGAATGGCAGGATCTTCTGACAAAAGATAGGTTTCTGAAGAGACTGTTATTTTGAGTATTGAGAGGGATATCAGAGATTGTGGAAGAAGCTGCATTGTTCAGTGGAAAATAGAAGCCGCGTACGCTGGAATTTTCCTAATAGCTGCCTTCTACAGTAGTTGTTTGAGCGGTTGCATGTTGTTTCAGTGCTGTTTCGTAGATTCCTGAGGAGTTTTTGCTTTCGTTTTACCCTTGAAGAGGCTCTCAAGGTTATTCCCTTGACCTGTTGTTTCTTGGTGATGTTCTATGATAATAATTACTTTACCAAAAAAATACATGTCAACAAGTGCTATCATGAATTCTAGAGGAGCAGTTTCTTCAACTTGCAGTAGCGTTTTATGACCCTAGTTGAAGATCCTTGATCCTGGTGTGCGTCTATAGTTCTATGCAGATTCCATGGCAACCTTTGGCTAAAGTCTACAATCATAAGATTACAGATCCATCTAACTATAAAAATCGCATTCTAAAATTTGCACTGGATAGTGCCTGCCAATACTTGCAGCCTTTTGATGAGCCCAAAAGTTTGGGTCTACTGCTAAAAGCAAAAGTTTACTTTTTTTCTTCTTAGATTATGGTGACAAGGAGTTATGCATAAGTTATCCAGTTATGACGATATTGAAATCATAAAGTTATGTTTGTTGATACTCTGGATTTTGAACGAAGAAAGCAAGAAAATGAACACAAACATTAAATTGGGCCCCCAGGCCTGCCCTCTTTATGCCTTCATGCTCTGATTTGACGGCATGATTCTATAGCATAACGTCCCTTGGGTGGGTTACTCGATTTTTGAAGGTATAGGGGGCCACTTTCAATGGTAAAAACTTCATGACAGCAGCCACTTTTTGCATATATTGGCAAAGTTAAGGTTTGTCTCCAATCCTTCCCCGTCCATACCCCCATCAATTGGGGATTATATGGGTAGGGGTATTATTGTTAAAATCATATATTCACGTCTGATAGATAGGCTATTACTGCTTTCTAATCTTTCCCAAATCTATGATTAATACAACTTTCTTTGAAGAACTGATTAGACTTACTTGTCAATACTTAGCTAATACATTGTAATTCCTTTTCTCGAAAGGTTTTAACCAAAACATGCTTGAAAAAATCAATATACTTACCAATACTTAGCTCTATTCTCTGCAGGAACATAGAACATGGTCTCTGCTAGCACCCCACATTCCCCACCTGAGGCTCTCATGTTATAAAAGGATCCTGTCTTTGGCCAATCACGCTCATGATTCCCACTGCGCCACACATCAAGGTAGAGAAGTTGCTAAATACTCATGACATGACGTGATGAATATTGA
Source organism: Vaccinium darrowii (assembly GCA_020921065.1). Classification (NCBI taxonomy): domain Eukaryota; kingdom Viridiplantae; phylum Streptophyta; class Magnoliopsida; order Ericales; family Ericaceae; genus Vaccinium; species Vaccinium darrowii. The sequence continues at coordinate 35,658,880 of CM037159.1, forward strand.
ACATTTAGGTAGTACTAATTTCATATACTAACCTTGCAAGCATATATGGTACAGTTGATGCAAGGGGTTCCACCTGTGATGTGAATTGGTCACATTGTGAGATGTACCCCTTTTGCGTACGTAATATCCCCGATGTGGAAAATTATGTCAATGTTCTTTAGGTCCTTGATGAGTTGGTCTGTAGTATTAAGTGAACCTGGTTGATTGTAATTATACTCATTTGATCCATCACACTGCCCCTGAAAGGCACAAGACGAAATTGATTGTGAGCTATGAAAGACGAAACACATATAACTCAATAGCATTGTAAAAATACCATTTATGGGAATATTCTGCATGCAAGGTAGAGAGACCTAAGTTGAGTTCTCCCGAGTCCTAAGACTAGTCGAGGGTCCTATTTTTCGCCATTTCAATTCAGGGATTAACAAGATGGTAGAGCCGAAAATCACCATACCATCCCATAACAACACTGTGATTAAACCATTCTTTCTGGTCTTGACTGGGCTTAATCACGGACTGTTTTTCTGCAAGCCTTGAGTTGAGGGTACATAACAGTGTCATTAAGGATAGAAACGACATGACATTAACTTGTCACGCAACAGGCATCAAATGTTTACTAGGTTGAAGCATAAAGTATTCACCTTATGCATAAATTTCTCTTGAGAAGCTAACCCATTAAATGTGCTACTGTGCTATAAAATATTCAATTGTAAGTCTGGTGAATCCTTTTTCTCTGTTCTGTTATGTGTTGCAAATGGTTTTGAGTTACCTAATTTCATCAACAATAATTTCTTATGCAGATCTAGTATGGTTAACATTACTGTCCCCATATCACCGAATATTACAACACGCTGTAACGAGTCTTGGCCTGGATACGGGGACGATTTGAATGAATACATCTTGCTCCAGACATGTGAACCATTGGATAATAGATGACCCATCCTGTAAGTGTACCTGGAAGAGTTATCATCACAATGTCAGAAACTAACTGCAAATATCAAGTAAAATTTGAACATGTTTATTCTAGGGGAACAAGTTCTCTGAGATACACACATGTAGTTTGGCCACAAGCCCTTCAAGAAACTGGTGAATGAAACCAGGATCTCGCCAGCCAACTGTCCGTGCAGGTGAGCCTGCAGGGAAATAAAAAAAACTTTATAGTGCTACAGGACAACACAAAATTGGTGCAACGCACACAAAGAAAACGTAAAGTGTCACTCAGCAAATTGATCAATGTCAATGTGGAATTTCTTGTTCGAAACAAGTAGACTAGCAGATCGGGAAAAGAAATGAACAGGCAAACAGCAAACTAACAAGACACGATCACTGATTCAAATCATGACTTGGACTTTCCACGGAAAAAAGTCCAAGGTAATGTAGATCCATCGAGCAAATTCGAGACTTCTTAGTAAAGAGAGGTTTAAGATCTGAAATGAGGTCATAGTGATTCCCATAACCTTTTGGTAACCTCCATCAACAAAAAGAAACAAACCTATAAAAGTTTGACATGAACGTTTGATTACAAATATCAAACTAACATGGCGGATAATAAAGAGCAATTCTTAATATGCATCCAAAGTTAGTATTCGTCATGTGGAAGTCCATAAAATGTTACAAATTGATGCACACACACACACACACACACAGAGAGAGAGAGAGAGAGAGAGAGAGAGAGAGAGAGAGAGAGAGAGAGAACTGGGGATAAACGAACTTTGGTTCACGAGATAAAAAATAAAGGGCAAATTTTCCCCTCATCCAGGATCAATATTTTAAACCCTGAATGTAAAGTTCAATCTCACAACAAATTCCCGTCCTTTTGGTTTATAGACTAGCAATCATAGCACAGTTTTGCCAAGAAAACTCTTTTCTTTCCTCCGAAAGGCCCTGAATTTCCCATGTATTTCATAGAAAAGTCTGCTTGCTCTGATGGAAAATGTGTGTCCCAAAAGTTGAAAAAAAGAGAGATCCTTTTAGATAACTACCAGGTGTCAAGGATAAGCATCCTTGCAAGTTGCAACTGAAATCAATGATGTTCGTGAAACTAAGTACAATGAAAAATCACCAAGTTAAAATAAACTCACTTCATCCCATGACTTTCCTTGGGCAAGGCGTGGGTAAAGGGGCGCTTTAGGATTTGCAAACGATATGTTATTTGAAACTGCCACCAATTTTGGCTGCAACACCAGTGTATGTATTAGTCCACAAAGAATATATTACTAAACCAGAAAAAACAGCAGAAACGGTCATTTGAACACACATTTGACAACCCGCCTGTAAATAATGCAAAGGAGAAGTCTGCCCGCTGATTGATCAACTGGAACTTCAGAGAAGCTTTGCCTGTTTTTGTATATCCAGAGTTGGAGAAATTTGCATACTTGTACTGTAAGAAAGACATTTTAGGTCATCTAAAAAAGGATAGAGAAGTTGAAACAAAAAAATTCACGATCCATTGAATCTTGCTATTGGCATATAAAAACGCAACCTTTATGGGGGCTGGCTGCTGAGCATATATATGGGGCAGGATCACGAACTTCGAAGCAATTTGATGAGCTGCCACAATAAAAACTCATCTTTAGTTATTCATTTCACCGAAGAGGCATGAAGTTTGTGATTGGATGGTTTGTCTGAGAAATGAGAATAGAAATTATATGTATTGAGGAGAAAAGTGGAAGAGCAACTGATTTCTTCAGCTAAGCTAGGGCTGCAAACGAAAGAGCTATTCGCCAGCAATTCAAGGCTTTGCTCGTTACAGTCTTCGCTTGTTAGCAAACGAGTTGAGCAAGATTTTTAAGATCGTTTAGTAAACGAGCTGAGCTCGAGTTAGTTGAACATCACTCGTTTACAAGAGTTCAGCTCGTTTATAAGGCTCATTTAGTAAATCCACCGAGCTCGAACACTTGAATACTTAACAAGCCTAGTTTTAAACGAGCCAAGCTTGAATACTTCAAGCCTCAACTCGGCTTGTTTATAGCCCTAGCTTCAACATAGTTGATGAAAGTCACTCCTTGCAATCACAGTAAAGGTATACGAAATAGAAAGGGAGCATATATATAGAGACAGGCTCAAAGGTGAACATTACTTGAACTTAGCAGGCAAAAAGACACCAACCCAATCATTCTCCGATGGTTCCTTGTTTTCCAAATGCACATTAACCCATTCAGTATCCTCGCCCTCTTCATACATTTTCCACAAAGAAATTACTCCAAGTTAAGAATCACCACTACCACCACGGGCGGGAGATTGTTTTTTCCACCTTCCACACAGATTCAAAGAAACAAATTCAATTTCGAAAATTTTGAAGAGAACTAACCCTTTTTTCCTTTAACGTCTCTACGCCTACACTATAAAACACCCAAGAATCTTCTCCCAATGCCATCCTTTTTCCACCACCATCTAGATCACTCTGTGGTCTCAACCGGTTTCTCTACGCCTTCGTTTCCTTCCCGACCGTCCCAAGTTCGCAACAGAATTCTGCCCTGGCGGCGGAGACGATGATAAACCACCACCATCGCCGATATCATCATCATGTGGTCACCAAGAAACTTTGAAAGGATCACCTCCCGACCCGAGCATTGATCACGGGTATATTACACTATAGGCCCGCTTGTTTGATCAAACGCCAGAATCAGATTTGACTATCCTAGACGATAATACAGCTTGGTTTAAACTTTAAACCATTGTTGGGTAGCTAATCAGTTTACGTTCACATCAATTATTTAAAAATTTAATCCTATTCTCCCCAAGTCGGGAGTTTTGATTAATGGTCCGGGGTTAGAATTTGAAGGTGACAATATTCGGAGTTAGAATTTGAAGGCGAGAATACTGAAAAATACCAAAAGTCTTTTAATTAAAACACAGCCTACATCTAAGGAAAATCCATGTGTGAAGTAGCCCCAGATAAGAGTCAATAGCACCTGATATGTTTCTTTGAGACGGTGATCCCGAGACAGCAATCTCTAAAAGCTAGGGATGACAATGGGGAGGGTAGGGGGTGGATACCACTACCTCCATCCCCGATCCCCGAACCTTTATCAATCCCCATCCCCTCCCCGATCCCCACCGGGGATTTTATTTTAACCTCCATCCCCGCCCCGATGCGGGGAACGGGGATCCCCACGGAAAATCGGGGATCCAAAAATGGTTGTTCTTTAATGTGTCGTTTTTTTTTTTTAATAGTCTTACACTTTAAAGTGCCACTATTCTGCATAGTTTCCAACAGAAATCAACAATGGAAGAATGGTCAGACCAATAAAAGGTCAACAACAGTCTTAAAGTATTACTACTGAACATTAGAAGCAAGTAGCAGGTTTGTTTTTTTAGAGTTAGTCATGTTGTAAGTGTTTGTTCGGTGCAAATAGCTAATATTTTCATTATATATGTAAGAAAACAGTCCTAATGTTTGCTCTAAAAAAACAGTCCTAAAACAGTCCTAATGTTTGTCTTTTTAGAGTTAGTCATGGTGTGAAGTATTGTGGTGGTCCTGGTGGAATTACTGTGGAAAAGAAATTTTAAAAAACTTCTAATATAATAAATATATATTAATATATACATATATATTAAACGGGGATGCAGGGAGGGGCGGGGATCGGAGATCGGGGAGGGGATCGGGTAGGGGACTGACAATACCATCCCCTATCCGATCCCCGAATTTTTTAAAAAATAATCCCCATCCCCTACCCGATCCCCGAAAAAATCCCCTAATCTCCTCCCCGAATGGGTAGGGGACGGGTTGGATAGGGGAGGGTCGGCCGAGATTGCCATCCCTACTAAAAGCGCATCCCCAACCATTTGTCGGGCTGGGTTGAGTTCATTTCTTTATCTCGAAGGATGAAAGCACTACAACTAGGGAGGCACACACGTTGGGCTGGGTCGATTTTAGGCCGAATTATACTAGATAGTAGCGAGACTTGTGCATGCCCAAATCTGGCTCATTAATAATCAGGCTTTATTTAATATTCCCAAACCTAACCCTCTTAAAGTTTCAATTTCCAAGCCGTCCAATTAACTCATTTATTTTTCTAAGTTTTAGTTGTAACTAAGTAGGAGTATAAATTAATCATCCACACTATTTCAAGTTAAAATTTACAACCACAATAATAATCGTTATTCAAAGGCCAATGCATATATATATATATATATATATATATATATATATATATATATATATATATATATATATATATATATATATGGGGCCGGTTCCCCTCACACTTAAAAAAACACATAAAAAAACACACGATTTTGTTACGGGCCCCACTGTGACGTTCTGAACCGTTGACCTTGTTTAAATGAGTAAAATAGGAGGTCATGCAAAAATTCAGCTCAATCGGATATCAATAAGTGCTTGATCCAAATAGTTTTGCAAAAAATGTGATAGTAACTAGTGTTTTTAAGATCGTTTGGATCAAGCACTTACCGATATCCGATTGAGATGAAATTTTGCTGGACCTTTTTGTTTACTCATTTAAACAAGATCAATGGTTCAGAACATCACAAGGAGACCCGGAAGAGTGTTGTGTTTTTTTATGTGTTTTATATATATATAAAAGGGGTGTACTTTGTATATTCTCTATATAAGTATATTAGTGACTTTTTTTTTTCCTTCTTGATATTTTTTTGATAAAATAAGTATATCTTAATATCATTATCATTATTTTATACAGGTTGGGCGGGGCAGGCTAGATTTTATCATTTACTAAATGGGCTTAAAAGTCAACCCAACCCAATCCGATGGGCCTAAATATATATTTCAAATCCTAAAAAAATTGAGCTGGGTTAGGGGCTCAGCAGGCTAGCGGGCCGTTGTGCACCCCTAACTCCAACCGTACTTCATTTCACTCTTCCAAAATAAAGAACATTTTACAAATGTGATATGTACTATTCATTTTGTCTAAAATGTGTGTATCTTTCAAGTTCTTGATGCAATTTTGATAATTGCGAATACCTTTCAAATGAGACCAATATCCAATATATTCAAAATTGAAAATTTTGTATTAAGAAAATTGAATTTTTTGTGGAGAAATTTTTAGAGATAAAAATGAGCAATCGGGTTGGAATTAGAGTGAATACTGAAATTCTTCAAATTAGTTTTCCAAATAAAAAGTATTATTTTGATTCTTCAAATTAAAAAAATGGGTTGGATATTCCCCCAAGATTCCAAGTCTTCACTTAGTCAACCCCTTCAGTTGTTTCGTTGAAATTACTTTTACGGACCGGACTAAAGTAAATTAAACATATAAATCTCACAAATATATATAGTATGGAGTTGCGGTAATACTAATCTTTTTTTACTATACTATTTTGACGAACATCTCCAACCATACTTTCAGTTTTTCATTTTGAAGAATGACGGGACTCCAATCAATCTTCATTTCCTCCTTCATTTTGGAGAATCAATTTTATATGAAGAACCACTTCAAAAATGAAGAACATTCTTCAAATGAGTTTTGCACTATTTATTTTTTTTCTAAAATGTGCTTATCTTTTAAATTCTTAATCAAATATTCATAAAAATGGTACCAATAAAAAAAATTAAAAATACGTTTAAAATAAGACCAATATCCAATATATTCGGAAAAAAAATTGTAGCATAAAATTTGGTTTTTTCTAGAGGGAAAACTTTGGAGGGAAATAGAGGGAAACATGAAGGATTGGATTAGAGTTTTAGAGTGAATAGTGTCATTCTTCAAAACTCAGTTGTCCGAATCAACTTACGCGCACTTCGATTTATAGCACATGTATTTTTCATTCAACAAATTTCTATACTTGATGAATTAAAAAAGGGACATGGCTTGCCATTGGGGTGCAACTGGGTAGTATAGTTCACTCTTTTGTGTTTCAGTATTAGTTTTAATTTCAGAATCCTAATTGTTCACATTTTAAATCACTCGTAAGTTATTTCAATCGAGCATCTACAAGTACATGATCGGAATAACTTTAAATGTGTTAATTGGACTCCTTGCACATTGAATCAGAATCAAGCCAAACCTAACTTTTGCATCTAAATTTGTTTCGATGATGTACTTATAGCGTCCAATCAAAATTCTATAAACATCTTGACAATTGATCTAAAATATGAACTGCTCGAATCATAAAATTAAGGCCAATATCGAGACAAAAAAGGGTGAAGTACTGCACCCCGGGCAATTGCACCCAATGACAGCGCTGTCCACACAACTAAAATTAACACTGCCGCAACTATTCGTCCAGGGCCGGCCTTGAGATTCTCGGGACCTAAGACGAACTTGTAAATCAGGGCTCTATGCTTTCTTTTAAAAGAATAAAAATAAAACTAACCTCAATGATAGTTACTTGGTATTATATTTTATTTTATTTTTTCCATAATTCATTCCATTGTTTCGAATAAAACTAGTTTTTAGTCATATTATTTTTTTGCACCAATAAAAAAAAAAATCTCCTTGAAAGTGTGAGTTTGCGAGAGGAGAAAAATAAAAAAATATTGTTACGGAGAAGGAAAAGAGAGACCTTGGAATTGAATCTTGTACCTATTAGCAGGGGCGACTCCACCCTATAGATAGGGGGGTCAGCCGACCCCACGGGAAGTAAAAAATTACTATTAATTACATTAATTTTTTTAAAATATTCATAAATGAACCCCCTAAATTTGGTGGTGACACCACTAAATAACTCCAAAAAGTCCATAAAAGTTGTTTCTTTGTGTAGTTATTTGAATCATTGTCACTCATTTTGTTCTTTTGATAAGGTGAGGTTACTAGGTTGAGCTTTAAATGTGATTTTTTTTTTGGAACAAGACTTTTAGGTGTCACTACTGTAACGTTTTTCTTTATTTCATGGTTGATAAAAGTATTTGATATATATATATTTATGAGTGACCCCACGCTTCCGAACTCTTGGAGTCGCCACTGCCTATTAGATAGAGAAACTAAACTTTTCCACTTGGTTAGCTAGCTAGCTCATTGATTATAGAAGTGATAGATTAAATATGTATTCTGTACCTAAGTGTACCTATCCGATACCCTAATTCTGGGTCAAAATTTGGGGACTTAAGTCGGCCGCCTTACATGCCTTAGATTTTTTTTGAACTGCTTTTTTTTTTTTTTTTGAACTGCCCTTACATGCCTTAGATCAGGGCTAACTAATTCCTCTAAATAAATAATAAAGGCCACGAATCACGGAACGTAAAACGTTCAATTCATACAACGGATACAAAGTCACAGCATTGTTACCTCCAAGCCAAGAACAAGCGGGTGATCAACAGTAATGGGCGCCGAATCACGGAACGATAAAACGGCTTTTTCAATTGCAATTTGAGAAAGCGGCTGGTCATCCGGCATTATAGTATCGTCACCTGAAACTGTATGGGCCGGGTGTCCAAAACAACTGCCAAAGCGAAGAAGATGTTTAGAAGAATTTTATGGGTTTCCATTTTTTGCTTTTTTGTTTCTGAGCTTTCCTCCACATTCACAAGTCTGTGATGCCTGTGGGGCTTTTAATAATTTGGTTTGGATGGTGCCATAAAAATTACAAAGCATCTATAGATACAGATCTATACGGAATAAGGATATAACACGATATGAATATGATGGAACGGCGAAACTTAATAACAAATTAGTATAGTATACTAATACTTTGTGATGTCGTTGTGGATACGTGAAAGTTTGATTCATTGATCTTTGTTTTCTTGTGACAAGTAGAGTGACAGATTATGACATCGTGCATGACTCGAGGAAATTGACGCCGGGCTCGAAATTATGAGCGGAAGCAACTTCTCTCTCTATGTAGAAGTCTTCTTTATATGTATATCTCTTCTGAAGATTCGGAGGGAGACGCGAACTGTTAAACAGTTTGAAACGGAGGAGAAGATAAGAGAAATTAACAAATTTTCGTTTTTATTGTGTTCATTGACTAAAATATTAACTTAGAAACAAAAAAAAAAAAAGGAGAAAAAGGATGAGACAACTCAGACAAGAACACAATAATTTTATTATGAATAAAAAGTCTATACTATATTACACTATTTCTACTAACTACTTTACATGAGCAGTGATAAGGATAATTTTGTCCATGAAATCACTTCGTTGGATATTAAAGGTTCTTAAGCTTTTTTAAAGTTATTAATTACAATAAAATATTAATGTGCCCCCAAATTCCCAATTTTATCTGAACGTGATTTCATTATTTACATTGGTGTGTTTTTATATAAAGAATTATTATGAGGTAATTAAATAATCATCCGTTTTTTGGACACTATTTAGATTTTCATCCCCCTTGTTTTACGAAGTTATGTTTTCATCCTTTTCAATTGTAAAATACCTTATGTACCCTTATTTAGTGATAAATATGAATATACATATATTGTATTATTGTTGCCTAATTAGGTGGGATATAGTTTTCCTAATTAGGTGGGATTTGGTTGATTATTTGAAAATGAAAAAGGGAGAAGTTCAAATCTTTGTTATCTCGGATAAAAAAAGTAATAATCTTTGTTATCTTCTTCTTGAAACTAACGCAAAATTCTTTTTGTTTAATTTACCATTGAAACTTCCATTGATAATCATGGTAAACTTTTGAAGAACTAAATTTAACCATATTTGTTGTTTATTTTTACCATGATTATTGGATGAGATATGTAAGTCAAATTAATCCGTTTATTTTTTAATTTACCATGTTTACTGGCATGTAATTTATTTTTTACCATAATTTTTGGGTGGTGGATCACATTGATTGTTTGGCTTTAAAACTATACTATGTTTTTTGGCGCTTACTTATTTTTACCATCTTTTCTTGGTGATGTATCAAATTGTATCATATTTACCACGTTTATTTGATAATTTTTCATGATCCACATTCGAGTTTTATGTCTGACAGATTGATAGTGGATAATTTATCATGAAATCTCCTTGTTGCTAATACACCATGAAATTTAAGGGATTTGTCAAGTGGACAATAACTATGAAATATGCTTGTTGCTCAAATACAATCGATTTACCACGAATAACAATTTCAATAATAAAAATCTGAATTGAAAACTATACCATGATCATAAAATACATCAATGAATGCATGAATCACGACATACACAAAGAATTAGCATCCAATTTTCAAAATACACCATGAGTAAATGAATCGCAAATCTCATTCCAAATCTAAATTGGAAAATACACCATGATCATAAAATACACAGATTTCTCTATCACCATGCTCTGCCGCCATTGTACACCACTTGTCGTCATCGCCTCATACCGTTGTTCAATCTAATGAAGGATTCAGGACAAACAAAGGAACCAATATAACTTACAATCCTTGAACAATTTCAAAAGCACAAAATACCCAATACTTACACATCATTCTTGTTTATGAGGTTTGTGGTGTGAAGATTGTTCTCGATTTTGAAACGAGTGCTGAAAGGAAGGCGGTGACGGTGCTTGACCTAGCAGAGAAAGCCAAGAAGCGAATTGTTTCAGAGAAACAACTCCCTATTCCTCTCCATCTTTGAAATTGCAGCAAAATAGAAGAAAAGTGGTAGAAAAGTGGTGTGGTTAGGTCGGTGGGGATGGTGATAAATAGGCTAGGCAATATTTTAGGGATCTTAATGGATATATATGGAATCCAATTTGAAATAGTCAAACTTAATTCTTGTTGATGAGGACCTCATAATTTTGAAAATGGTCCACTACCTAACGCTCCATATATGCAACTTTTAATTTAGTCCTTGGTCCCTTAATATGTTACAATTATATAATTTTATATATAAAGGGCATTTTAGAATTTTTTTTGAATCTCGGGATGGAAGCATAACTCCTAAATAGGCTCAAGATGATTTTCTAATTTCAAGTGACTAAAAGGATGATTATTTAAGTGCCCCAATTATTATTGGATCAAATTTTCATTATCATGCACTTAAGAATGTAGCTCGGATAATCCATATTCCCACGATGGACCTCTGGCATTTTAATTTTCATCGCGGAACATATTGGCGTACGAGTGACCAAAATATGACTTTTGAACAATTTTATAACAATTGAGTACTGAAAATTCAATTTATACTCATTGCATATGATTAGTCTTTTGAAAACATAAAAAAAAATGATTAATTAAAGAAATCATCCGTGAAGATTGTCGCGCATATCAATCAAATATGATTTTAAAACTTTTATTTTGGCTCACACATCCCAAAATATTTGGAATTGTGGCCGATCAAAAAATTATATTCTGTGTTTCAAAGTAAACCATCGAAACGAACCATACTGGCTAAACGAACCATACCGACCGTCCCAAGTTCGCAACAGAATTCTGCCATGGCGGCGGAGGCGATGATAAACCACCACCATCGCCGTTGTCAATTGTCATCAACAACGTGGTCACCAAAATCTCATCCTTCAGTGAATGGACCACCTCCCGGCCGGGCATTTGATAAGGGGTATATTACACTATAGGCCCGTTTATTTGATCAAATATCAGAATCAGATTAGACTATCCTAGACGATTACAACTTGGTTTAATCCAGTTTTGTAACAACTCGGGTAGCCAACCAGTTTACGCACACGTCAATGAAAATATCAAAAATATCGAAAGCCTTTTTAACGAATTAAAAAGGGTGAGAATACTGATTTTCAGTTAGATGCTTTAACATGACATCAGAGCTAGGTTTTCGGATGATTTTAGACAAGATTATCTTAGTTATTTCCCCGTTATTTGTGCCATAAGTGCATCATGTTTCGTTATGATTCCAATGTTGTGGATCCATTGTTTACCTCTCCACGTGCGGGAGAGTATTTGAGTCCACTCATTGCCAATTAATTTTGAGTTTGATACTTTAACATATGTTTCCTTTTTGATATTTTTTTTGATAAAATAAGTACATCTTAATATCGTTATCATTATTTTATACGGATTGGGCGGGGCGGACTAGATTTTATCATTTACTAAACGGGCTTAAAAGTCAACCCAACCCTATCCGATGGGCCTAAATATATATTTCAAATCCTAAAAAAATTGGGTTGGGTTGGGTTGGAGGCGTGCTAGCTGGCGGGTCGGTATGCAACCCCTAACTCCAACGATACTTCATTTTACTTTACAAATGTGATTTGTACTATTCATTTTGTCTTAAATGTGTGTATCTTTCAAGCTCTTGATTCAATTTTGATAATTGTAAACACCTTTCAAATGAGACTAATATCCAAAATACCATTAAAAATTGAAAATTTTGTAGTAAAAAACTTGAATTTTTTGGAGAAAATTTTATAGCAATAAAAATGAACAATTGGGTTGGAATTAGAGTAAATAGTGAAATTCTTCAAACTTATTTTTCAAATAAAAATATTATTTTAATTCTTCAAATTAAAAAACTTGTGTTGGAGATGCCCCAAAGAGTCCAAGTCTTCAGTAAGTCAACCCCTTCGGTTGTTTCGTTGAAACTACATTTACGGACCGGACTAATGCAAATTAAACATACAGTATAAATCATGTTTTTGTTTGATGGGTTACATTTTTTTTCCCCATCAATATCGGTTGGGGATTAGCGGAACAACTAATGAGTTAACAACTGATCGAAATTTCGACTTCTGTCGATAAATTTGAATTTTAAACTTCCTTTTTTTTTTATTAAGTGTGTGTCTTTTTTCTTCTCTTTTTTTTTTTCTTCCTTTTTTTTAACTCAGTTGTTTGGGTTAGTTTAGGTGCACATCGACTTATAACACATACAATATATTTTTTATTCAACAAATTTCTATACTTGCTGACTTAAAGGGGTATGGCTTATTTACCTTTGGAGTGCAACTGCATAGGGTGCAGTTCACTATTTTGTGTCTTAATATCAACTTTAATTTCAGAATCGATCCTAATTGTTCCATCACTAAGTTAGTTCCATTGAACATCTACAAGTACATGATCGGAATAACTATAAATGTGTAAACTGCATTCCTTGCACATTGAATCGGCATTGAGCAAAACCTAATTTTTGTTATGTTCCGATGATGTAGTTATAGACGTCCGATCAAAATAATTTATTGGTTCTACGAACATCTTGACAAGATCTAAAATATGAACTGTTTGGATCATAAAATTAAGGTCAATATCAAGATACGAAAAGGTTAAGTGCACCCCGGGCAATTGCACCCAATGATAGAGATCGAAGCCATGACCTCACAACGAAAATGAACGGTAATGGGTTGAGGAATGCGGTGTTCAAATTATCTTTGGCAGCTCCTCTGGGGAGAAAGGATCCTTCGGATTTTCCAAGGAATAGCGAGAAATGAGGCAGCTGTGTCCTCTGCTATCTTTGCAGATGTTAGTGCCAAGCTTAGCACTTGGTCTTCTGTCAAGTTCGCTTTTGGGAATAGGAAAATCTGTGATGATTGGCTGCTAGATTCTAGAATCTTTAGTGTAAATAACTAGGTCTTATGTTGCTTCTCTTGGTTTTTCTTGGCGGTTTTTTTTTTTTTTGTCTATGTATAGTTTTGTTTAGGTGTATGTCCCGGTGGTTGTGTAGTTTTGGCTCTTTTTGGTGAAATAAAATTTACTTACCAAAAATAAATAAATAAATAAATAAAATGAACAGTGCTGCAACTATTCCTCTAAAAATGGCCACAAGTTTGCTTCCAAATTTGAATAGTAAAAATATATTGTACAATAAATAAATAATTAATGGAGGCCGAATCATGGAGCATAAAACGTCGAGTTTACACAACAGATACAAGTCACGGAAATTAACAAATTTGATTTTTTATTGGATATTTAAGGATATTGAGCTTCTTTTTAAGTAATTGATTACAACAAACTATTCATGTGCCAAAAAATTCTCAATTTTATTTGAACGTGATTCATTATTTATATTGGTGTTTTTGTCGAGTTTTTATATAGACAAGTTATTTTTGGATCAAAATTTCATTATGATTCCTCAAGCAAGGTTCCTGTTTCCTCCTATCACTAAAGTCTAAAGAACGTAGCTCAGATAAACCTTGTTTCCTCCTATCATTAAAGAACGTAGCTCAGATAATCTATGTTCAACGATGGACCTCTGGCGACCAAGTACCTATATTTTCTAAACCAATTGATTGTAATATTCTCTTTATTGCAATCACTTTGCGTTTTTTTCCTCCCACAGTATGACCTTTTATCATCATAATTTTCCTAAATATCAAATTTAATAAGTGTTTTATTTGCACATGAAATCAATAATATGCATAGTTCATTTTGTATTGGGCCTAATTATGCGCATCTTGCGTGTATTACCTTCGCTTGTTAACATAGAAATTATCCAATAATTGAGCCCAAATCCTCTACCGAAAGACAAAACAGTTGTGGTGCATGCACGTATCGTTTGTCCAAATAATTCATAGATGATCCCAACCGCTCGTTTTTTCTCAAAATATTTTCTAATGAGGGGAGGTCAATGTAACTTTTCCTTTTGTTTTCGTTGCGCTTTTCTTGTTTTGTTAATCGAAAAGGAAAAAAATTTTACCCTTTTGTTTGGGAAATAATTTGTACACCCATTATTTTCTAATCAGATTTTTACGAGAGCTTGAGCTTCGGTAACTACAACTTCCTATCGCGTTACTTCCCCTTTGGAAAGGGTCGCGATAGGTGAATTTCTCATAATATAGGGCCCCTTTGACAAGGGTATCCCGTACTTGGGTTAGTATGCCTTAATTTTACTCTTCCACGAGGGATACCCCTTCGCGGTGTTGATTTATTTAGCACGTCGATTTTATTCTTGATCTGACGTGTCCTATGTAAACTTATTTCCCACGTGGCAGACCCTAGATTGGTCAGTCAACGGTCAACCTTAGTCAAATTAGCCCACGCTTTGACCTTTGTCACAACTAGTATCGGTCACAAAGAGTCAAATAGCATAATTTATTTGTCTATGCTTATGACAATTATTACTGTAACAGCCCTAATTTTCCAAACAAAATTTTCTTTTATTAAATCAATTTTCCTTTTTAATTTAATTATTTTCCTTGTTAGCTATTATTTTGGGTAATAATTATACTAGTGAACCCTAATTAGTGACTAGATTTTTCTCAAGATAACTCTAGGATTCTCCCTAGGTCTTGCTAAAAGAATAATAGACATGTGCATGCATGTGGAAGGAGAGAGGAAGTTTCTTGGTAAACTTGTTCACCAAGGAAAGGAATGGGGGAGGAAGTTTCATGGTCCTACTTGGAAGGAGGGAGAAAATTTCCTAGAAAGAGGAGGAGAGTGTCTTGGTTTTGCCTATAAATAGCTCTCATTTCCTCATTTGGAAACTCACACCAAAACCTCCCAACTTCTCTACTTTGTGTTTTCTAGTGTCCTTAAGTGAGTTCTGGAGTGTTCTTCCACATTCAACCTCCAACCACCACCCTCCACCACTTTGACCACCCTTCAATCTTAGAAAGGTAGAAAAGTTAGTTAGAAAGCGTTCGAGCGGAGGTCGACTAGCCGTTACGCCGCCGGAATCCAACTAGCTTATCGGCTTCTGACTGATCATCGGAATTAAGGTAGATACTTTATCTTAACCCTAGATTAGTATTTCCTAGTTCATTTTAAATATGTCATTATTATGCTTAAATGAGCTTAAATATGATTAGAGGAGATTATGTTGGATGATTAGCGATTTTATGAAAAATCGGACTTTGAAAATCACACATAGTCGTTGCTATGCACGATTTGAAATTTACTTATCAACATACACCGTTATAATGCCCAATGAACTTTTGTAAAGCAAAATTATGCAGTTATAATGTCCGACGATTTTTGGAAAGTAGCCGACTAAACTTTTTGTTAAAGCAACTTCAAAATGTTTTGACTATATTTGGACTGTGAGATAACCCAAGGCTAACATCCTTGAGGGTCTGTCAAAAAAGATGAGTTTCGCGTTGTCTAAGAAAGGAATGGTGACAGTAACTGGATTCGTCCGACCATCCGGCCCGGGACTTTCCTGGTTTTCTCATTTTTCTAAAAAAAGTCACCAAAGAAAGTTAAAAGTTTTGAAATGACTCATGAACAATCAGTAACGATTTTTTTGAGGAACCCAGACTGTTTGGAAAAATTAGCGCTTAAAAAAGCCGTTATTTTATGTGACGCTTTAAGCATAGGGAAGCTGTTATTCAATGTGACACGTTTATCGAGAAAAGATGCGTTGATATGAAACGAGTTTTATAAATCATACTGCATATAAGGAATACAATAGTGCCGCTGTAGTGCCGCCCTTCATGATGTTACGTCCGTGATAAGGTCAGGGCTAAGCTTGTACAACAGCATAGCGGATAAAGCTTTGTATCATGATGGTGTGTTTATGATACAAGGTGATCGGATAGTATCATGATGTCGTGTCCTGTTCGTGTGAGTCACGGGGTGAACCGACTTTGTATCATGATGTTGTGTTCGTGATACAAGGCAGCCGGGATCTCGAGCGGAAAGGTTGGTGACCGTTAGAAAGGGTAAGTAGAACAGGCCAATAACTTTTGAGTGATGGGAGATGGATGAAATTTGAAGAAGAATGCTAATATGAAAAACTGATACGAGATACTAACACTGCACTCTGATTTTGGAAATGATACGAGACACTGATTTAATTAAGCTGCACTCTGTTCTATTTTACCCTGATACTTGGACATGCATGATTTTACTATAATATTTCGCCACCTACTGTATTGTTCTAGAATTGCTAGTTTAAGGTTTGGGGGTAGAATTATCTATTAAGCGTCCTCGCTCACGTTGTTTCACTTGTGTAACCCTGGCATAATACCACGATGTTGCTTTGCGACTCTGACGTATTATGCTAGACTATAGAGATGAACATGAGGAGTACTATGGCTTGAAGGCCTACAGAGTAGAGTAGAATACCGCCGGGATGGACGACCGAGCAGTGGAGTAGAGAATTCCTAGTCAACCCTGTAGAGATTGAATGTATTAGTAGGGAGATCTATGTAATTTTCTTTTGAGATACTGTTGTAAACCCTATTTATCATTTATGTATTATTTATTAACGTACCCAAAAATTCGGGGCGTTAAAATTACAGTTGTGGTGCATGCACGTATCGCTTGTGCAAATCATGCATGTCCCAATCGCCCATTTTTCTTCAAAATATTTTCTGATGAGGGGAGGTCAATGTAATTTATCCCTTTTACTTTAGTTGATTTTGCTTATTTTGCTATCGAAAAAGGAAAAAATTACCCTTTTGTTTGGGAAATGATTTGTACAACCATTATTTTGATAATTGCATTTTCTTTCTCGTCTCTAGTAGTGCACTTTTATGTAAATTTTTTTATTGAAGGACTAGAAAATATGTGCAATTATAAAAATAATAAAAAGGATATGAAAATCATTTTTCATTGTTTTTGGAGAAAATACAAACGGAAAGATTTGTCTTTAACATCGTTTAGTTGGACCCTGCTGTTGTTGTTTAATGCAGGGTAGCGATTTTGGGGGCTGTAAATAACCATAAGAACCTTCCAATATGAAGTACCCATATGAGATGAACCTGTGAGACCGAACCATGGAGGATTGAGGAATGTTAAGATGACTCCAGATAGGATTAAGATAAGAGGGATAATAAGCAACCAGAAATCGTACTCATCGGTTTGAATCATCATTGTTTGACTACAGATAGGGAGAGTGGGATACCAAGGATTGTAGAATTGTATTGGAAAAGAGTTATTAAATCATGGTCTCTTTTGTGGATGTGTTACGAAGTGTAGAAATTGAAGATCTTTGTTTTCTTTTATACGGGTAGCTTAGTGAATCCCCTTAGAATCAGGTTTGGCAAATACTGGTTTAGCTAACACGTGTAGGCTAAAAGAGTTCCTCGTATACGTATTAGCAACTATCTTTGTAAGTCCAAAAATATTTCTGTTATGCTCCTGCCTATTATCTGGATATGCAAGGAGAGATGTACGGATAATGAAGTCTGTCATCTTAATTACTCCTGCCTATTATCCGGAGTATAATTTACAGCATGGTACAAGTCAACGAGTATATATGTACCTGATTAGCTGCCTACACATGGGGCATCGTTTCCCGTATTTCTCAGCCGTAGAACGCAAGCACTTCTTGCTAAAGTTGCAAAATTAAGACAAACATTCCAATTCAGTTACTTTGATTGATCGTTTAAAACTTATAATATGTGAAAACGGATTCTCATCTTAGATTTTACTTGTGTCCACAAGAAGTAGTACTTGGTTCAAAGCAAATCTCCAAACAAATCTGCCATATAGACCCGTCCCTAATCTAGAGTGTTGGGGACCCACGTTGGAGAGAGATTTAAAAAAAAGAGAATTACCATGTAATGTGTGATGGTGTCAACACTGTGCAAAAAGCGTGATGGAAATGCATGAGGTTCCACGTGCGAGCCTTGCTGCAGGTTGAGATCAAGAGGTGTGTGCATGTGAGTAGCTTATATAATGCCAAAAAGGGGAAGAACCTAGCTTGATAAAACAAACTAGTCAAATGGATAAATGTCACACCTTGATTTTTCTTAAAAGTGACTTATCAACTAATATAAAAGGAAAAGGAAGAGATGAGGTGGGGGATGCCACATGTTTGCTAGCATGTTGGTTTTAGAGGAAACTAGGAGTGTGTGTGTGTATACATGCATAAAGCTTAATTTTCAAACGGGGGATTTGTCGGTGTCATATCAAATGATGTCATGTTGTTTATTTAATTATGCTGACAGCGGTGGTGAGGGATCTAGTCATGGCACCTGGAGGACGAGAAGGAAGAGGCAGCAGGAGGGCCAGGATGCTCGGGATCCCTTAGGTACTCAGTGAATGTGATTTCCTCGATTGTGTCTCTTGTGCTTTATACGGTGGTTTCTGGTTCAGAATTGCTTAGTAGTAGTGCTATTGGGGCTCAATCATCGAACCCCAGGGTTTTCGTTGGTGGTATCCCTGCGAATAGTTCGTTGACTATTATTGATCCTTCCATTTGGAACAAGTTACGGTGGTCAAAACAGATCAGTTGATGCCTAGGGATTTTGATTCTCCTACTGTTGAATAGATCCATGGATGTGAGTTGAGTATAGGGTTTTGATGCAAGAAAAACATTCTTCGTAATTAGAAGACCCTCGCTTCCAACTAGGGCTATAATACTGGGCAGAAAATTTTAACTCTATTTTTTATCACAGACAAATTTAGGGGCTCCTTTTGTCCACTGGCACGCATTTTCTTGTATTTAATCGTGCAAAATGTGTGCTTCATTGTGAACAGTGAAGTAAGAATAGTTTGGTAATTTGACGTGAATAAAAACAAAAAATAGGACTGCAAAAATTATTTCCCTTTTGATGTTCGTTTTAAATTTTTTAGTTGTCCATTTGAATCGTGATTTTATCTTTTCATTACTCTTTTATTGTGATTTTTTAGTTGTCCATTTCCCTTTTGATGTTCGTTTTTAAAAATTATTTCTCTTTTAGTTCGTTTTTATTCGATTAATGTCTTGGTGGTTGGATAAATCCATGACTCTCTCCATACGAGACTGTCGAGATACATTCAACAACCTAACTAATTCATAACGGCACAAAACCCACCCATCTTCCTCATCATTACTTCCAAAAACCACTATTCCACGCGATCATACGCTTTGCTCGTGCCAATTTTAATTGCCATTCCATGATTCCTCTCATATCGCCTATTTTTCAACGTTTGAATCACCTCTTGCCCGAGAACAATGTTATCCCCGATTTGCCTGCCCGCTACAAATTCCTCCTCAGTTTTAGAGATAATAAAGGCCAGCACTCCAGCCAGTCTGTTAGCTTACACATTTGCCAAAATTTTGTAAGCCACATTACATAAGCTAATTGGCCATAATTGAGTTGTATTCATTGGACATTTCGTCTTGGGGACAAGCACAATATATGTATGGTTCATACCTCGAAGCAGCTTCCTAGAATGAAAAAAACTTCTAATTGCTTCAAAGATGTTGGCACCAACCTCGGCTATCTGTTACTATTGTCGGTACTCGGTGTCATATCTAATGATGTCTATGCTGATAGTGGTGGTGAGGGATCTAGTCATGGCACCGGGAGGAAGAGTAGGAAGAGGCAACAGGAGGGCCAGGACACATGGGATACCCTCAGGTATTCTATGAATGTGATTTCCTTGATTGTGTCCCTTGTGCTTAATACAGTTGTTTCTGGTTCAAAATTGCTTAGTAGTAGTGCTATTGGGGCTAAATCATCGAACCCCTGGTTTTCTGTTGGTGATATCCCTGTGAACACTCTGCTGACTATTGTTGATCCTTTCGTTTGGAACAAGTGACAATGGTCAAAACAGATTACGTGACGCCTAGGGATTTTGATTCTTCTACTGTTGAATAGATCCAGGGTTAGCGGGTTGAGTTTAGGCTTTTGATACAAGAAAAACATTCTTTGTAATTAGAAGACCCTCGCTTCCAGCTAGGGCCATAATCACGGATAGGGTTAGCACAGTCACTAACAAGCTGAGCTAGAGCATCAAATTAATGAAAAAAGGAACTAGGATTACTAGGACCAGCAGCAAGCTCTATAGACTTAGTTTTATTACCAATCAAGCTACCAGGTTTGAAGGAAACTATGCCACCTTCCTTCAGGATAGTAGCAAACCGAGAGACAGAACTAGAAACTGTTCCAGAGTCAAAGGGAGACTAGTGACAACCGTATTGTCAACAACAGGCTAAGGGTCAACAATTGCAAGTTTTGCCTTAGGCCTCCTCCATTCTTGCCTAAATGCTTTAGGACAATTAGAACTATAACAACCAAAGGAAAAACATTGCTTGCATGCAGAGGGTAACCACTCGTATTCAATTTTTTTGAAAAACTTAGAACCATCAGGGCCAACAATCTCAACAGAAGTAGGAAAATCAGAGGAAGGAGTTACCTTGACACAAAGTCTGGTTTCCTCTCAGCTTTCATATTATCATCAGTAAAAATCGGCTTTCCAACAACACTAGCAATTCTGCTTAACAAGGCAGAGCTCCACAAATGAAACTTAAATTGTGTAAGACGAATCCAGATAGGTAACCCTTGTATCCCACATCAGTCAACTGATTAGCACTAATGAACCGCCTAAAGTCTTGCATCTCCCATTCCCCCTTTTCTGCCCTGCCCTGTCCCATTTTTCCTCATTCGAGATAATGGTATTAAAATCCTCAATTACTTATTGTGGGCTGAATTCATTTTCAGATTTTTCAATGATCAGAGACCCATTACGTGGGCAAGAATCGGAGCCGAATCAAATCGTTTTGAAAAATTGAGGAGGGATAAACTTGAAGTTTTGTGCAGGTACTACAAAGTGAAACTACTGATTTGTCAGAAGAGCAGCTGAATGATGTTGAATGGGGAGAAACTTTAATAAGGCTTAAGGAAAGTTTCTCCACATTAAAGTTTAATTCGGCTTATTAAAGTTTCTCCACATTCAGCATCATTCAGCCTGCTCTTCTGATAAATCAGTCGTTTCGCTTTGTAGTACCTGCACAAAACTTCGAGTTTATCCCTCCTCAATTCTTCAAAATGATTTGATTCGGCTCTGATTCTTGCCCACGTAATGGGTCTCTAATCATTGAAAAATCTGAAAATGAATTCAGCCCACAATAAGTAATTGGGGATTTTAATACCGTTATCTCGAATGAGGAAAAAAGGGGCAGGGCAGGGCAGAGAAGGAGGAATGGGAGATGCAGGACTTTAGGCGGTTCATTAGTGCTAATCAGTTGACTGATGTGGGATACAAGGGTTACCTATCTAGATTCGTCTTCCACAATTTAAGTTTCATCTGTGGAGCTCTGCCTTGTTAAGAAGAATTGCTAGTGTTGTTGAAAAGCCGATTTTTACTGATGATAATATGATAGCTGAGAGGAAACCAGACTTTGTGTCAAGGTAACTCCTTCCACTGATTTTCTTGCTTCTGTTGAGATTGTTGGCCACGATGGTTCTATGTTTTCCCAAAAAATTGAATACGAGCGGTTACCCTTTGCATGCAAGCAATGTTTTTCTTTTGGTCGTTATAGTTCTAATTGTCCTAGAGCTTTTAGGCAAGAATGAAGGAGGCCTAAGGCAAAACCTGCAATTGTTGACCCTCAGCCTGTTGTTGACAATACGGTTGCCACTAGTCTCCCTTTGACTCTGGTACAGTTTGTACTTACCGATATATGTACATACGTCATGTGTCCCAATATTGCGCATTGGTGATCTCGTTTGCAATATTTGTACGAAAGATAATTTTACATTGTGTTACGGATCTGCTTTCTTTGATCTTATCATCTGACACAGGTAGTGGTGCTTGTGTTTTTTACCCAAACACCTTTGTGCTTCCTTTCCCCATTTATAAAGGTTGTTTTGACTAAAAAATGCTCCCATCTTCAACAAACAATAAAGCATTTTTTTCTTTTTTGACATTTAAGAATAGTCGGCTCAATTTCTTTGCTGCTATTTTGGAGGATTCAAAAACAGTTGGTTGATTGTTCAATGAGGGGTGGTTTGGTTTTTTTTTTTTTGATCGAAATAAGAAGTTTTGTAAAAGAATCTCGATAAGGGTACACCGAGAAGGGGGATGGGGAGGGGACATCCTGTTGGAAAATATGTTTACTTTTTGTGATAAAACTGAAAATAGG
Organism: Vaccinium darrowii; assembly: GCA_020921065.1. Classification (NCBI taxonomy): domain Eukaryota; kingdom Viridiplantae; phylum Streptophyta; class Magnoliopsida; order Ericales; family Ericaceae; genus Vaccinium; species Vaccinium darrowii. The sequence goes on from CM037159.1 coordinate 35,681,426, forward strand.
AATGCAATAAAATCGGAATGAAAAACTTGGAAATCAATTAAACAAAATGATGATCAAGGCAAGTGTTTAACACTCTGTACTTAAGACAGATTCGCCCCCGCTACGGTGCTTACAGTTTGCATGGACGTCTATCTCCCAGCACTACTTGATATTCACCGAACGGAAGTAGCACTCCAATCTGTACGGTAGGCGAACCAAACTTGTGTTTGTACTCTCTCATATGAAGACTAGAAAATGCAAGGAAAATTCCATTAACTAAAATGAATGAAGGACACACTATTTATAGACTAACTGGTGACTCTACGAATAGTCACCAAGGGAAGGGGCACATTTATTCATAAAGGATGCGTCCGTCCACAATGAACAATTGCCACTCAAAAGACACGACTCCAAAAGGTGTCAATTTACATTCACACCTAAAAGGAAATATTACATCCTATAATATTTTCCAACAATCCCCCTCCCCCACATGAATGAAATTGACTCGATAACAAATGCAAAAACAATGCAGACAACAGAGAGAGTGCATGTGGAAATTTTCTGCATGGGGTTAGGTAGCTTTTGGCTTTGAACCTCGCCTTGTGAATAACTATCGGACTTACTAGCTAACCAGTGAACGCGATGTCTTGAACTGTTCAGCCGTTTGTGTAAGGCAAGACAATAGTCAACACATAGAATCTTTCCAAACACAGTTGGTTCTTACGGTTGTGCCCATTTTGGCCCTGGAACACACGACTGGTTTCAGAGAGTGTTTTTTAAAGAATTCAGCCTTAAAATTCTCATAGAAGCGGTCCACTTCACACTCACATAGGTGATCTTTTATTAAAAGTATCCTGCAATATACCCCACTTGGATTTACCAAGATATAAGAATCATGAAAAGTTAAAATTTAACCTAAATCGCTGCAGGCATCACTGTTTCACCATAGGAATGAGTTGGAGAGATATATCTCCTCAGTGACACATAAGTCTCATATAACTCGGTTGTCCCGTTGAACCTAGATCTTGGGATCTCCAGTCAGCTAGGTTGGGTTGCCGTTATAAAGCCTTTTAATTGGTAGGCTTTAACCATTCCCCTAGATGATCATTTGTTCTCTGGTCAAAACAATTTGGTTAACGGATCCGTATTTCATTATTGACCTTCAATGGTGCTAATTTCAATTAAGAACAAAGCATTGTATGATATTTTGTCTGCAATTATCACGTCAGGACTTACCATACTATCCTGTGCCTTTCTAACTTTGAGTGTCAAACTTATGAACACCAACCAAAGAATGATCTGCAAATTTTTTTGCACAGAATTAAATTACTCGTATGAGTAATTTTCAAAAAACATGTATGAGTTACTTGCAAAAACTGAGTTATTTACAAAAAGCACCACTTCCCCCACAATTATATGATAATCTAGAATATTCACATAATCACCTATAGTTCGACATGATTGTTTTAAGTCCGGACATATATCAATGTCACAACTATTAACTCATACTTGTATTTTACTCAAACATACTTATGACCACCAAAAATGTCACTACATTTATTTCGTTAACTCCTCCTTTAGCGAAAACAAATGTTTAACAATGCATGTCTATAATATCGAGACTTACCGTTCTTCGTGGTCCTCTATGTCTTTCCAACTACTGATGGCCATCGTGTTATAAATCTCAGCACAAAATCAACCACATTGGAAAATCCTCTAAGGGATGGCTTAGCCACTCCACTTACTAGCTCTTGTCTAACGCAATGAGTTGATCAAGCTCCATCGTAGACGATGACACACGTGAGGATTTCCAAATCAATATTGTACTCTCATTGTAATATTAAATCCACCATTGGATTTTAAAGCTTTAACTGGATACTCATATCACAATACTTTATTCTTCAAGTATAGTAGGACAATTCTAATAGTGCAACTCTGTGGAAATTATAAAGTTATTCATATTGCTTCCCCCACAATTCTGAAATCAATTTAGAATTTATCAAAATAGTTTCCATAGTTTATGACATGTTACATACTATGTCAAAACTATTTTTCCATCTCTCATGTCTCAATACACACTTGCAAGAAATAACCCCCACATTGAGTAACTCACCCACAATCGAGTAACTCTTTACTCAAATTTCCATGTTTTTTCACTTGAAAAACTGTCACGATTTAAATGCAACATGCATTCCATGTATTTTTCTATGTTCATTGGATACTTTTTATAACATAAAAACCGACTCCACTTTATTTAAATAAATATCTTGTAGGGTGTAGTTATTGGATAATTGCAAACATTCAAGAAAATTATAGAAGCAAAAATATTCCAAATCTTAGATTTAATGCCAAATCAAACATAGTCATCCCATTCGCTAAGTTTATCGAAACCCAATTTCAAATAATAAAAAATATAAATTGACATGTTTTTTATGTTTTTAATTGATTTGGCCCAAGTGACTAATTAAAAAGTCATAGGATCTGTGACTTATTCACCAAAGGTTACACCACTTCACCAATGGTTACACCTCTTCATCTACATCTCTTTATTTAGCAATGGTCACATCCCTTAGTTTGAGCCAAACGGTCACATCTCTTACTTTGAACCAATCGGTTACATCTCTTGATGTAAACTCAAAAGTCATATCCCTTATTTTGAATTTAAGGGTCACATCTCTTGATGCAAATTCAATGGTCACGCTTTTTTATTTAACCCCAAGGGTGACACCTCTTCACAAACAAAATACGGTAACGGTAACATTATAGAAAGTCACGCCCATTCAAATTCTATAATCCGAAATCTCCTTTATGGGTAACGGTTAGCAACTTAGCACCAACAGAAGTGATCTTCTTCATTATTAAACCAAATAGATCATTGCAGCCTTCTGAAAACCCACACCCATTACGAATAGAATAAAATATCACACATCCATCAAAATATATCTTGCTTGTGTTCAAAGAGGCGGGACTCTTAAACATAAAAAAATAATTATAAACATCAATACAAAAGAATTAAGTGATCAACCAATGCAGTAACTAAAACAATTCCGGCGGTCAGGTGTATCTTGCAAATATATATAAACAGGCATGCATGAAACGGTGCATGGGTTCATTGTGTTAATCATACATCTAACATTGACATGGCAATGTGTATGAGCAGTATTTTCAATTACCAGTCATGCCCGATAACCACTCCGGCACCTCCATTGTTTACCCGATTCATCACTCATGAGTTACATGGGAAACCAAAACGAAAGAATTGACACAGGGGTTTAGGAAACAGAAGGGGGCATAGCCAATTATGAAACCAACTAAATAGTTAATATTCACGTGAATAAAACAAAAACTTCTACACTGTCTACACATAAATTATCTCACGCCTAGTATGGTTATAACAACATAGTTGACTTGGGAAAAGTGTACCACAAATATTTGCACTCAAAACACCAAATGTATGACAACAATTTGTTTAAATGAGTTAATTGTTAAAAAACTTCAGTCGGCATACATTAACCAGAGGGTGGGCGCTTGAATAAAAATATGCACAAAAGTAAACACGAATCTGTCTTAAGATTGTTGGAAAATATGTTTACTTTCTGTGATAAAACCGAAAATAGGAATGCAATAAAATCGGAATGAAAAACTTGGAAATCAATTAAACAAAATGATGATCAAGGCAAGTGTTTAACACTCTGTACTTAAGACAGATTTGCCCCCGCTACGGTGCTTACAGTTTGCATGGACGTCTATCTCCCAGCACTACTTGATATTCACCGAACGGAAGTAGCACTCCAATCTGTTCGGTAGGCGAACCAAACTTGTGTTTGTACTCTCTCATATGAAGACTAGAAAATGCAAGGAAAATTCCATTAACTAAAATGAATGAAGGACACACTATTTATAGACTAACTGGTGACTCTACGAATAGTCACAAGGGGCACATTTATTCATAAAGGATGCGTCCGTCCACAATGAACAATTGCCACTCAAAAGACATGACTCCAAAAGGTGTTAATTTACATTCACACCTAAAAGGAAATATTACATCCTATAATATTTTCCAACACATCCAACCGAGATTGAATGAAAGAAAAAAGAAAGGAAAGGAAACATTGGCAGCCGGGCATGTTGTTGGCTGTTATTTTTGTTTATTGAGCAACAGTTTGGGTGCAGTTATATAATCTTCCTTTGGAGTGTTTGTGGAAAGCAGCAGGGCAAAGACTGGGTAGGGTTATGGCGATGTAGTCCGGGTGGAGATACAGGAAGGAGTTTTGCTATGATTGTGTACGAACCAGAAGGCCGTAATGCTAATTTGCAGTCTGAAAATATGCAAATGGATCAGCCTGTGATGGAGCCTTCCAACTATGGAGACTGATGTGGGGAATAATAATTTTATGGATTATGGTGATTCTTATGTAAGAAAACAGTACCGGAAAAAACAATAATCGACATTTTATTTCTGGAAATTGAGAACACGAAATTACATAATACCGAAATTGAAAATGAATCTAGAAAGGAACGAAATTACCAAGCCGGGGCCCGTGTTTCACACGGTTTCCTTAAAGCAAATTCACCGCCCCACTTAGGGTGTTTGGGGTTTTGATCGGCGTCTGCCTCCCAGGATACAGCGGCTAAAATGACCAACGGTAACACCTACCGGATCACCCTGTCGAACGAACAAGTGTCTGTTCTCTCTCCCACTAAAAAATCAACAAATATATTTTGTGTAGCTGTGGTGTGAATCGGTGTGTTTCAGTCACTGAAAACCAAAGGACAATGAACCAATTTATAACAATTCATAGGGAGGTTGGACATTCAAAACCATTAAGTAGCAATTGCTACCTAGCAATAACGTGGAATCAATTTCTTGTAACTGATGTAGTTACAATTGGCCTATGGACATTAGAAGGAAATTAACCTCCCAACGGATCATTGCCTTAATTGTCCAAATTCAATATTGAACTTACCCGAGCTAGACACAGACCACAGACCTCGGACCACAGGCCGCGGGCCCACGAATCCTGAGTCCCGGTCCCGGCCCCGGTCTCGTTCAGGTGTTCAGTGACGGCGAGCGCGCGCGCGTCCCTTTGGCTATTTTTCTGATTCCCACAATGAGACAATTCTCATTCATATTAAAAAATAAATTTTGCTCGTATTTAGGCTCACCTAAATATTTGAACAAATATTTCATTTTTCCAACAATCCCCCACATGAATGAAATTGGTAGAAATTGACACAGAAAATGAAGAAGACTCGGAGAGAGAGTACAACGGATCAATCCCGCATAGGATAGGTAGCTTTTGGCCTTGAACCTTCCCTTGTGAAGACCTATCGGGTTTACTGGCTGACTAGTGTGCGGTCCCGCTTTGAACTGTTCTGTTGTTTGTGTAAACCGAGACAATAGGAATCACACGGAACATCACCTGACACAGTTTTGTTCTCACTATTGTGTTCTTTTTGGCCATGAACACTCTTCCTGGTTCTGCAAGTATTTTCTCGAGAATGTTGCCAAAATTCTCAAAGAAGCGGCCCCACTTCATACTCACATAGGTGACCTTCGTATAAAGGGTATCCTACTATACCCCGCTCGGGCTTCCCGACGCATAAGAGTCATTAAAAGCAATGCTTACCCTATAATCCTTTACAGGTATCACTGTTCCACACCACAGGAATGGGCAGGAGATTTAGTCTCCTCAGTGATCGTTCTCGGTTACTCGCAAAAGGTAGTCTCATTGAACCTAGATCTTGGGATCTCCAGTCAGCTAGGTTGGCTACCCCCACGGTAACTATGAGCGTAGTGGCTTTAGCCCCATTCCCCTCGATGCTTTATCAACTAGCTCTCTGTTTAACCCTTTGGTTAGCGGATCCGCAATGTTGTCTTTTGACTTTACATAGTCAATAGTGACAACCCCATTCGAGAGCAGTTGTCGAATGGTGTTGTGTCTACGACGAATATGTCTAGACTTACCATTATACACCTTACTCTGTGCCCTTCCAATTGCTGATTGACTATCGCAATGGATGCATACTGCTGACACAGGTCTCGACCATCTCGGAATATCTTCGACAAACTGGCGTAGCCATTCTGCCTCTTCAGATGCTTTATCTAAAGCAATGAACTCTGATTCCATCGTAGAACGTGCAATGCACGTCTGCTTAGAAGATTTCCAAGAGACCGCTGCACCACCAAGAGTAAAGACATATCCACTCGTGGATTTCGAGTCTTTCATGTCTGATATCCAATTTGCATCACAGTACCCCTCTAATACTGCTGGATATTTGGTATAGTGCAGTCCTAAATCACGAGTATACCTCAAGTAGCGTAGTACTCTAACTATCGCCTTCCAATGGTCATCCCCTGGATTACTCGTGTATCTACTCAGTCTGCTAACTGAGTATGCTATGTCTGGCCTGGTACAATTCATTAAGTACATCAGACTTCCAATTATCCGAGAATACTCTAATTGAGAAACGCCTTCCCCCACATTCTTGGATAAATGGAGATTCAAATCCACAGGAGTCCTTGCTATATTTGTATCAGACTTGTTGAATTTCTCAAGAATCTTATCGATGTAATGAGATTGAGACAACACAAGTCCATCTGATGTTCTAGTTATCTTTACACCCAGTATAACATCAGCAAGTCCCATATCTTTCATGTCAAACTTAGAATTCAACATCTTCTTGGTAGAATTGATCATCTTATCATTACTACCAACAATGAGCATGTCATCAACATAAAGACACAAAATGACGTAACCTTCATCAGTGTCCTTGACATATACACATTTGTCACACTCGTTGATTTTAAAACCACTTGACATCATAGCATTGTCAAATTTCTCATGCCATTGTTTAGGTGCTTGTTTTAGACCGTACAATGATCTAACAAGTCTACAAACTTTTCCTTCTTGTCCTGGAGCGGAAAACCCCTCAGGTTGTTCCATGTAGATTTTTTCATCTAGATCTCCATTTAGGAAAGCTGTTTTCACATCCATTTGATGTATCTCAAGGTTTCGTAATGCTGCGATAGCAACTATCATCCGAATGGATGAGATCCTCGAAACAGGAGAATAAGTATCAAAGTAGTCTAGGCCCTCTTTTTGTCTATATCCTTTGATGACAAGCCTAGCTTTATACTTATCAATTGACCCATCTGCCTTCATTTTTCTCTTGAAGATCCACTTGTAGCCGAGAGGCTTACTACCAGGTGGAAGATCCACCAGTTCCCAAGTGTGATTATGCAAAATGGAGTCAATCTCACTCTTTATAGCCTCCTTCCATAGTGGACCCTCAGGAGAGCTCACAGCTTCTTTGAATGTCCGAGGCTCACTTTCCAACAAGTAAGTAAGAAAGTCTGGACCAAAAGATGTTGAAGTTCTAGACCTTTTGCTACGTCTAGGCTCAACTACATCTTCATCTTCTTGGTCTTGACTGCTCTCAACTGCAGTCTCTAAAGTTCGTTTCGAAGAACTTGACTCTGCTATGGATCTTCGTGGAAATATATGTTCAAAGAACGTTGCATTCCTAGATTCCATAATAGTATTCTTGTGTATATCTGGTATCTCAGATTCATGCACAAGAAACCGATAAGTACTACTGTTGTGTGCATAACTGATGAATACACAATCAACGGTTTTCGGTCCTATCTTCTCATACTTCGGAGGAGGTATCGCTACCTTCGCGAGACACCCCCACATTCGAAGGTGGTCATAGGTAGGCTTTCTACCTTTCCATAACTCGTAAGGAGTCTTATCGAGCTTCTTATGTGGTACCCTATTTAGGACATAATTTGCAGAGAGAATTGCATCACCCCACATATTCTGTGGCAACCCAGAACTGATCAACATAACGTTCATCATTTTTTTCAAGGTACAATTCTTGCGCTCAGCAACTCCATTTTGCTGAGGCGAATAAGGTGCAGTGGTTTGGTGAATGATTCTGTGTTGTGCACAAAATCCACCAAATGGAAATTCATATTCACCACCTCGGTCACTTCTCAACACCTTAATCTTTTTGTTGAGTTGATTCTCAACTTCATTCTTATAAAGAATGAATTTTTCCAAAGCCTCGTCCTTGCTATTCAGCAAGTACACATAGCAATATCTTGTGCTATCATCGACAAAAGTAATAAAATACTTACTGCCTCCCCATGATTGGACAAATTTTAAATCGCACACATCACTGTGGATTAAGTCCAATGGCTCGGT
>CM037159.1:36294614-36494072 GCA_020921065.1 Vaccinium darrowii
CCCCCCATGATAACCAGGACTTTTTCTGAATGTATTTGTATTAAGAAGTATGTGTAGTAAGAACTTATTGTTGACAATTTGTATTAAGTATTTGAACAACTTGTACTCTATACATTCTAATGTCTATGGTCTTTTAATTTCGTAAACTTGAATTGTAAAAGATTGTAATTCTAATGGCTTTAGGTTCCTTACTTAATAATGCATGTCGTAGTTTTACAATTGTTGGCCAACTAAACTTCATTTTCAGTTATGGATAGCCAACAAGACACTCAAGAAGCGAATGTCTCTACAACTACCACAAAAAGGACCTGTAGGGTGTGGAGGAAAGCGGAGGAGGATGCCCTAATCAAAGTGATGGTCAATGAGATTTCGGACAAGTGGAGTGCCGATAATGGCTTTAGACCCGGTTTCTTCACCCTTATCGAGAAGGAGTTGGAGAAATTGTTGCCGGATAGCCACATTAAGGCCTCCCCCCACATTGACTCCAAGGTCAAGTATTGGAGACAATTGTACCACAAAATCACCGACATTGTGGGACTTAGTGGGTTTAGTTGGGACGATGTCAACAAACGGGTGAATGTGGAACAAAGCGTGTGGGATGAGTTTGAAAAGGTAACTCAATGTCGTAGTTTTAAGGCCTAATTTGTTTCATTATGCTTGTAAGGCCTACTCATTCCACACTATGTGTGTCACACCGTCGCTAAACTTCATGTTTGTGTAGGCCCACCCGAAGAAGGCGAAAGAGGTCTATGGGAAGCGTTTCCCATACTATGAAGATTGGGTTATTGTCTTCGGAAAGGATAGGGCGACCGGGGCTATGGCGGAGGATCCAACACAAATGGAGGAAACAATTCTTCCTACTCAAATTGAAGAAGATATTGGGGTGCCCGAGGATGTTGGTGGTGGAGAAGGCATGGGAAGCGAATTCTATGAGACATTGTTCGATGAACAATTTCTCAATTCACCATATGCCACCATGGGATCCACCCCCCGCATGTCCACGGCTTCGGGTTCCCCAAACATGGGTTCCCCAACCATGGGTTCCACTCCTCCGGGTTCCACTCCTCCGGTTTCCACTCCTCCGGGTTCCATTCCTACAAACTTCGCACGGCGTATGTCAATCCTAACCTCCACCACGCCTCCGGCCAATGCCGCAAGTAAAAAGGGAAAGAAGAGAACAAGGATGGGTGATGAGGACAAATTGGACATGTGGTGTGAGAAGAGCTTGGTGGCTATGGACAAAATGGCCGACAAATTGGGGTATGAGAAAGAGATATCCGCTCGCCGGGCGACGATTCCTCCCTTGTTAGAAAAACTTGACCTTACATTGACACAACAATTCAAGCTAGCTGCCATCATTGGTGAGAAAGATGAGAGAGTTGACCAATTTCTAAACACCCGGGATGAGCTGAAGCAAGCTTGGGCTGAGGCGGTCCTCAACGGTGACGTGTTTGGTCCCGTTTAGGGAATATGGGAAAAGTTTGTGAATTTTTTGGAATGGCTAACAATTCATGATAGTTTAAGTAACGCCATTTGTTGTTTGTAATTGATACTTTAACTAATGCGTAGTTGTAAATGGCATTTGATGTGTACATGCCTTTTTGATGGAAATGTAACTTTGTTTCCTTTTTGTATATGTATAAATTTGAACAACTACTAATTGTGTAATAACGTAATGGCAGGTTATATGAGAACCTTCAATGTCCAGATCTCTGTTTTTTTTCTGTAAAGGGCAATGATGATACCCATGTTATAATGTTACTACTTGGAAAAGAAGGCTAGTTACCTTGGCAGGGCAATGAAAATTGCAGCCACTGCGTACCCTTGTGATATTTATTGTAAATTCTGAGCCCTTTGTACCATCTCTGTCTTTGTCTCTGTCTCTATCCCTGTTTGGCATTGAATGCAGGGTTTATTTAGCCTAATGTGTTTGTGTGTGCAGTTACAGGTGATTGGTACTTATTTACCCTACTGTATTCTAGGCAATGATGTAGTCTGAGCCTTGACACCACTGTGTGTAATTCTGGCCTGGAAAGTGTGTCATTGTGCAGGTGTGACAGTGAAATTTCAGGTTTTCCAGGTGCAGTTGTGTGTGTGTGTGTGTGTGTGTTCATTCTGGCCTGGAGAGTGTCTCTGTTTCTGTTACTTAACACCCAATGTTTCTGTTACTGCTGCTCTCTGTTTCTGTTACTGCTGCTTTCTATTACTGCTGCTCTCTGTTTCTGTTACTGCTGCTCTCTGTTACTGCTGCTGTGATGAGCTGACTGAGCCTGTGATCTGTGCATTCCTGTACATATGTTGATGAATTTGTGAGCAATGATGAAGTAGTTGGTAAGGCCAATGACGAACTATGAGGCCACTAATATGTTTGTTGCTATGATGAATGACTGAGCCTGTGTCCTATCTTCTGTGTGTGTGCTGCACCTGTTTGGATAGTCACCTGCAGTTTATGACATGTTAAGGGTTTCCTTTTCGCTGTTTCTATGTGTTCCTAGGCAATGATGAATATTGAGCCTAGGTGAAAGGGTGGTTCTTTAGTTTTAATTGGGCGATGATAACTGAATATAAATGTTAATGAAGTTGTTACCTTGGCGAGGCGATGAACAATTGCAGCCATGAATAGCCCTTGTGGATTAGTTTCAAATTCTGAGCCCATAATCCATATGATTTCTGCATTCCTGTACAAATGTTGATGCTGGCCCAGTTTTTTAGCTGCTGATGTGTGTCCAAAGTGTGTATTGTGCAGGTGTGGGTTGTGTGGTGCACCTCATTGGTGCTGCTGTTATTGCAGGTGTGTGTGTGTGTATCAAACTGGTAGGTGTGTGTGTGTGTATCAAACTGGCAGGTGTGATATGCATCTTCTTATTACTGGCATTACTTATGTGACCTCTGTCTGTGCATTTTCTGGGCTGTGCATACTGTTACTACTGTTATTACTGGCATTGGCAGGACGTGTATCAAACTGGTGCAGGTGTACTCTTTTACCTCTGTGTGTTGGCTATTTTCCTGTGTTATCTGTGGCTAATGTGGTTTAAGGACAGATATGAACTGCAAATGCTATGTGTATTTGATGCTACTGGGCAGGTATGTTTGGTCTCTCTCTCTCTCTCTCTCTCTCTCTCTCTCTCTCTCTCTCTCTCATTTCCAATAGTTCAAATCCGTTAAGGGCAGTTTGTGTATTTATGTTGCTGCTGCACCTATTAGTCAACTACTTACCTTCGCAGCTAGTTTGGTGACTTGAAATGTCCATTAGAAACGCTTAATTGGTGCAAAAGTGGTGCTAAAATTGTGTCGTAAGTGGTTCTCGACTTTTGATTGGGCGATGAAGAAGCATATCAAATATTAATGAAGATCGTTACTTGGCGGGGCAACCTTAGTTGCAGCCAATTTCAGCCTTGTGGATCGAATTTTAAATTCTGAGCCCTGTTTTCTTGAATGTTGGCTGTTTCAATAGAGGCATGAGTGTTAATATTGGTACAAAACACTGGGACCCACGTTTATGACCCGGTATAAGTTTTGGGGGGAGGTTCTAGATGCATCCAATCAGGGCCTTTATTGTTTTTATATAGTAGCAGTGGTTTGTGGTCAATTATGAGTTGAACTGAGACCATTCAAATTGCTATATTGATGAGTTTAACTGAGCCCATCTAATCGACACTTGCCCGTAACACTGGTATTGCCCATCTAGCTGGTTATATTCATGTCCAGATTTTGATTTCTGAGGTAGGAAGTAATAATGGGAACCACATTAAATCAGAGTACCAAATGATGTTCGTACGGATTTTAACCGAACAGGGCCTGGTTAATATTGCTTTTGAGTGTTGGATTGTTTTGTATAGGCATGCCATTTGCAGTTTGGTAGAATAGCAAAGCTGAGTTCATTGGCTTTGGGTTTTCTATAGGCATGCCAAATTAGTGTTGTAGCTGCTGCTGCTGTTGCCTTGTGCTCAAATTGGCCACTAATTTTTCAGCCTGCGGTGCTGTGTTTGCGTGTGTTGTGATGAAGCTAGCAATGGGCAGTCTTTTTTTTCGTTTTCGGTGGCTATGATGATAGAGTGGATAGGCGAGGCAACATTAGACGGTCAAGTGGCAACTAATGTTGCAGCCTATCTTCTACAAATATGTGGAAAAAACCTCGAATATCTGAGCCAACTTACCTTATACATATTATATAGATGTATGCTTCTTTGAAGACTTGGTTTGGTGCAGGTTCTACTTGATTTCATTCGGCAAATTACTGATGATGAAGGGTACTTCTATATGCTTTTGGGCAATGTATACTTAAAGCATTAGTTAGTTGTTCAATCCCAAAAGAATGCTACTGAAAAAGGGGAATTGTATTGATAAAAATGTTACCTTTGTAATTTTTTTTTCTTTTCTCACTTTTGGCAATTGAAGTTGAATTGCTGTACTTTTTGTATTTATTATGTTGTATGGGATATGAAAATTCTTTTTTTTTTATATGGATAGGTTGAATGGTTGGTAATAACAGTAACTAAAAGAAGCAAGAATGATAAGTAAGTAAAAAGGGTAGCTATCCACACGGAAATATTGAAATTTCATAACCTAACTTTCTAAGTTGAATGACAACTTCAAATTGTAGCTATAAAGGAGCTCGTAATGCAAGTCAAAACTTTCAGTAGGAGAACCACACAATTCAATTACAAATTGATATTTTTTTTTGCATCATGTCAAATCCGCGCCGGACTTCGAGCAACCCACGCCGAACTTGGAGCACCGACGAGGAGCAAACTTTAGTACAATGCCTTACAGGCCTTGTACAAATGGAAGTTTGGCAATCAGATCACGGGTTTCGTCCCGGCTACCTGCAAGTGTTGAAAAATCAAATGGCTTCTTCTTATCCCGAAAGCGGTATCACAGAAAATCACATCGAAAATAAGATTAAGATTTGGAAATCTACTTATTACACCATCGTTCATCAAATCCTTATGCATGAAGGATTTTCTTGGGATGCAAATGAAAAAAAGGTAATTGCGGAAAACGAAGTGTGGACTAACTATATCCAAGTAAGTTATAACATACAGTAGTTGGTTTTAATTTTTCTCAACGTTTTGTAGTATTTCTTGTAATTATTTTTCCCGATTTATGTAGGTTCATCCACTGGCTAGGAAGATCAAGGACAAACTATTTCCCTTATTCGATGGATGGACCTTTTGTTTTGAACGTCAGTAGATCGAAATTTGGTGGAAGTGTATTAAATAAATTTGTAGTTGTGGACTCTGCTATATCCTAGTAATGAATCTCAAATAAAATAATATTTATTTCAGACTTTAATAAATCATTTTATTAAACCATTGTAATTGTATCACAAATAAATTTGTATAATTATTTGTGAGTTAAATAAAATTTCTTTCTTGTATGAGCTTGCACTTGTTACATTTGTCAATTTGTTCATTTATTATTCATTGTGTTGGGGTAATAATAAAAAAACAATAGATAGGCCAACAAATGAAAACAAATAAAACACAATTTAAAAAAAAAATTGGGGATGACAACCAACCACTAAAATTGACATATTAAAAAAAATGTTTTTTCAAATAAATTTATTAGAAAATAAAGTTTTTCAATGAAATGAATTAATATAGCTTGAAATTGTCCCAAATTAATTAAATAGATTAGGTTTTGCAATTATAGAGTTAATTTAATACATAATCAAGTTTAACACTGCACAAGGGCAAAATAGTCATTTGACAGTTTTTTCCATCTTTCACCCCCTCTTATTTATAAAACATCCAAACCAAGTCAAAAGTTAACCCCCTGTTTAATCCCTCATCCAAATCATCCATTTTTTTCCCCCCTTCATAAACATCACATCAATGTGGGCCAACCCTCCAAAAGTTATACCCCCTCTTATCTTATCCCCCTCCATAACTTATCCCCCTGAAATTAATTCTTCATCCAATCGAGGCCACTAATATGTTTGTGTACCTCTTTGGGACCTATATAATGACTTTGATAGACAATCTTAGCATAATATTTATGGGGGGCGGTTCCGTAGACACACCAAAAAACACAACAATTGACACAAAATCTCAGCCTTTAATTTGGATGGCTGAGTTTAAAACTCAGCCCCTGTACCCTCTCTCTCATCCCCTTGTCTTCTTCTTCGTTGTTTTCACAGAACGCTAAAACCCACAGGAGTCACCACCAGTCGGCTCCACCTCCACCCTTCTCCCCTCCACCGTCCACCCCGTCTCAGGCCTCCCTCTTCCCCGGCGACGCCCTCTCCGGCGACCCTCTGGATTTTGATTTACAGCGCGCCATTCTCTCTCTCTCTCTCTCTCTCTCTCTCTCTCGCTGTCAATCGAAGCCAGTCACAAAGATTTTTCGGCTACGCTAACAAAGCTTTTCCGATTTTCCGATCGAAGCCCAGTTACAAAATAATTGAGGTAATTTTCCCCTCCTTGTGAAGACCACCAGCACTTTTCCAATTTTACTTTTTAGGGCTGTTTTTTTTTTTCAGTTTTTTATTTTAGTTTTTTGTTGCCGTGAAAATTTTAGTGTAATTGATCGAGGAACACTTGATGAAGCTAGAGGAGATTCTCGTGCTGCTTCAGAAAAGTAGATAGCTCCGATTGAAACTCTTCCCCCAAGTTTAATAAGCTTCGAAAACTGTGTAGTGTCATACAATTGTTTGAGCACAAAATAGTTAAAACCCCCTGTGGGTCCCATGCTCTCATGCTGAACAGGGCATCGAAATAGTCAAGGAAAATGGGTCCATTAAATAAGACAAAGGAAATCAAGAGTAAAGCAATCTAATTCACTAGTTACGGAAGCGTAACGTAATTCTGTGGCTCAATTTTTTTATTGTTCCTATCATTGCACAGAAAACAATAATCAAGCTTATTGGCATGTGGTGTAGTTTATTGGGATTACATTGGACAAAATAATCTAGTTTATTGGCATATGTTGTAGTTTATTAAGATCGCATTCAAATAGTTAATTGGGATCACATAAACAGCAATAATGTATACCAGTGGGGTGCATTAGTTTCACCTTTTTTTTTAGTTTATGCCCTGTATGCTTCTATATATTTTTGATGACCTGTATGCTTCTATATTGAATAATACGTGTCTGCCCCTTGTGAAGGTTGAGAAATTGAAGAACCTATTGAAATGGAAGAATCTATGGAATTAGATGTTGTTGAGACTCTAAATAATGATGTGGAAGGGTTAAAAGCACCATCAAATGAGATGTCTTTCGAGACAATGGATGAAGCACGAAAGTACTATGAAGATTATGGTCGACAAAAAGGTTTTTGGATTCGTACTCGGACTTCATCCAAAGGACGAAACCGGTCGAGTGCAGTGAGTAGTATGCTATTCGTTTGTGCAAGAGAAGGGAAGCACGTTGCGAGAACTAAGAATGATGTTGTGGTGGAGGGGAATGATGAGAGAGAGGAAGGTGAGAACGTGATATCAAAGAAAAGAGCTAGAAGTTGTTCAACTGCTAGATGTGGATGCAAGGCTCATTTGCGGATTAATAATGACAAGTGGAGTACCAAATGGAAAGTAACAAGTTTCAACGACACTCACAACCACCAATTAGTGACTCCATGTAAAAGGATGAAAATGAAGTCAAATCGATACATGCCCAAAGCTGTTAAGGATTTGACCGAAGCATTTCATAGAGAAAATTTGAAAATTTCGAAAGTTGCTTCGATTTTTGGTGGCAAACACATTGGCTTTGATAATAGAGATTGCTATAATCACTTGAGAAATGTGAGGCACAGAGATCTAGATGGCGGAGATGCACAAGCAGTCCTCACATACTTTAAGAACAAACAAGCACAGAATCCACAATTTTTTTATGCAATTCAATGTGATGAAAATGGGAGGGCTGTGAATTTTTTTTGGGTGGACTCTCGGTCTCGCATGTCATACCATTATTTTGGGGATGTAGTCACATTTGACACAACATATCGAACAAACAAGTATGATATGTCTTTTGCACCATTTACGGGAGTAAACCACCATATGCAGTCTATACAGTTTGGATGTGCACTTTTACAAGACGAGACAGAGGTGACGTTTTTATGGTTGTTTGAGACGTGGCTTGAAGCTATGGGAGGATGTCCTCCAACTTCTATCATCACTGACCAAGACTTGGCAATGAAAGGAGCAATTGCCAAAGTCTTTCCTAACACTCGTCATCGTCTATGCCTTTGGCATATTAAGAAGAAATTTGTTGAAAAGTTGTCACAAGTGTACTTCAAGAAATCAAAATTCAAGAAAGATGTGAAAAAATATATTTGGGGGACATACAGGAAAGAGGAATTTGAAGAAAGGTGGATGGCATTGATGAAGGAAAATAAGTTAGAAAGCAATGAATGGCTTCAACAATTGTATGATATTTGTGATTCATGGGTACCCGTTTATAATCGTGCTACATTTTTTGCCGGTATGAATACTACTGAACGAAGTGAGGGCGTCAATTCATTTTTTGATGAGTTTGTTACTTCGACGACAAATCTTAAAGACTTTGTAGTCAAGTATGACCAAGCCTTGAAGAAGATTGTGGAAAGGGAAAGTGATGAAGATTTTGAGTCCGAACATAAGTGTCGAATTGTGAAAGACAATGAATTTTTGTTGAAGCATGCGGCAAAAGTTTACACTAGAAACGCCTTCAACAAGTTCAAGGATGAAATGAACAAAGTTCCCCATTACAAAGTTGAAGAAGTGAGAAATGCCAATGGAGATCAATCATTTCAAGTGACGTCCAAAAAAAAATGAACTCAAAAAGTTTGCCGTAACATTTGACTTGCAAACCTATATAGGTATGTGTGAATGCCAAAAGTTTGAGTTTATTGGAATATTGTGTGCACACATTTTGAAAGTGCTTGTCCGACTAGATATTGATGAAATACCAGACCGTTTTATTATTGAACGATGGAGGCAAAAGGCCAACAAATTTAGGATAATTGATTCTGAAGGGTTGGTGCATGACAATGGCAACGAAGAATCCGAGGCATTAAGACTTGGCCACATGTGTCAAGAATCTACCAAATTGGCTTGTTTGGCTGCCTCATCAAAAGAGGCATATAAAATTTACATCAAAGCTATGAATGATCTTTCCAAGAAGCTCATAAAAGTATGTTCAAATGTGCCTGCAATCCCTATTTGTCATGAAAAAGATATTTTACTTTCTACGGAGCCGTCTCAAGAGCCGTCTCAATTATTGCTTTCGGATCCGAACATCTCCCAAACCAAGGGTAGGAAAAAAGATGTGAAGGGAAAAGATGCTAGTATACAGTCTGGAAGATTGAAAAGCAGTATTGAGTTGGCATTAAACAAGAAGAAAAGGAAGTGTAACTTATGCAAAAAGTCGGGACATGATAAGAGAAATTGTCCTTCAAATCCGATGAGTAAAAGTTGCAAAGGTAAGTGAATCGCAAATTTTTTTTGTGTTACATGTTCTTATTTACTTGACATAAAGCTACTTATTTTTTCTAATTATCAAATTGCTTCCATAGCCTTAGAAGCGGAAGCAGAATATTCTGAGAGTGACCAAGAGGTGACTTAAGGAGATGATGGTAATTCAAAACTTGCTTATCCTTCTTGATGCTTTAGCTAATTATGTTGTTTCCTATTTGCATGCACAAATCTTGATACTTAATAAAACTGTAACTTTGTGTACTGTACAGGTGAAAACATATTTGATGCCAAGGCTAGGATGGCTTTTTTGGATGTTAACTCATGCCTTTTTGGTACAGGTCAAACATCATAGAGTATTTTTTGGATGTTAGGTCATGGGGTTGTGTAGTATTTTTGGATGGAGTTTGGAGTTACAAATCATGTGTTTTGGGAGACATATTTCAATTCAATGTTATCTTTATAGGATGGTTTGCTATGTAACAAACTGGTTCAAGTTCAATTGTAGAAATGTTTGGCAATGTTGGCTCGTTAAATTTTGGCAATCTTCTCATGAATGTCTAAACTGTGGAATCATTTGCAATCTGTGTACAAAATCTGTTCATCTCCACTTTGTTCAGAAGCACACTAAAGTGATTTTGGAGGTAGAATCTATCATGGTATGGAACTATGGATGATGAGAGAGTGAGCCATTGTTTATAAAAGTGATCCATATGATGCATTACATATAAAAGTGGCTTTTTCTATTAATTTAGTGATATCCCTTTTCCATTTGCCTAATGGCTTTCAATAGTTCATCAAATTTAAAAAGGGAGAAGCAAATTATGTAGAAATGGGGCGTCCCCCTCACAAACTATCATATTCAGTAAAAAAAAATTACGAAAGGAAATGGTAAGAGCCTTCCTATAGTATAAATTAGAAAGAAACAAATAGGCTACTTAACAAGAACCACATACAAACTACTTCAGAATACAACTATTTCCATTAGGGGAAAAAAAAAAAAAAAAGAAGGGTGTGCTCGAAGAGAACAGAATTATGTTTTTTCTCAGGAGACAATCCAACACAAGCTCTCAGACCAGCATTGCCCTCTGCTTTGAAGGTGCATTAACCACCGGTGTGCTCGAAGCTACCTGACCAAAAAAACACCTTGTTTTCATTTACTTGCACACAAATCCAAATGCATTCGATTTCAGTTGTAAAAAATACAAGGAAAATAAAACACATTCAAATTGGTTTTCCCTTCCCTGAATTTCTTCAGAGGGAATTCCAACATAGTTGGACGTGTTTGTCCCTCGCGACCTTTCATGTCAAACTAAAACAAAAGCCACAATATTTTATTTTTTTTTTATCAAAAAGCAAAAGCCACCATGAACATCATTGAAGCTGAAATTCATGTGTAAAAAGTGTTAACCGTTCTATTATAATAAAAAAATTGAGTCAAAACTACTTAATTTATCCATATGAAGATAAATCAAGTTGAACATGGTACAGGAACGAATAGCAATAGGATGGAATGAGTGAAATTTACCCTGCAATTTTAGCAAACATAATTGTGGTGTTCAAATATAAATGAAGGGTTAATTTTAGAGAGCACGAACAAAGTAAATTTGATCTCTCCTTCAGCTTTTCATATGAAGCAACAAAAGAAAAAACTGAATAACAAAAAAGCCCTAAAAAGTAGCAATTGGAAAAGTGGCGATGGCAGTCACGGGGAAAATTACCTCAATCCGTTGTTAGCGTACCCGGAAAAGCTTTGGAAGGGGGCTTGGATTGCCCCCGAGAGAGAGAGAGAGAGAGTGACGCCATTTTAAATCAAAACCCAGAACTTGAAACGTTACTGAGATTGGTCGCCGGAGAGGTGTACGCCGGAGAGGGCGACACCGGAGGTGAGGAAGGCCTGAGATGGGGGTGGCCGGTGGAGGGGAGAAGGGTGGAGGTGGAGCCGACTGGTGGTGACTCCTGTGGGTTTAACGTTCTGTGAAAACAACGAAGAAGAAGACAAGGAGATGAGAGAGAGGGTAGAGGGGATGGGTTTTAATCTCAGCCATCCAAATTAAAGGCTGAGATTTTGTGTCAATTGTTGTGTTTTTTGGTGTGTCTACAGAACCGCCCCTTAATATGGGAAGATTAAATCTAGAATGGTATTGCATAAATCCTACTAAGGCCATAGATTTATTATTCTTATTTCCTTATGACTGGATTGTAATTAAATGGAGAAGTAAAATTAGAATAGCAAGTTATTAATTTCCGTATTAGTGAGTTGCATGTAAAAGGAAATGAAAAATAGTATTTATCTACGAATGGAATATTTTATTTTCCTTCCTTCCTTATAGACTCCACGATTTCCTAACTAATTTAAACACAAAAAGGTGGAGTTTGTGGGTGAATTCCGCATAGGAACAATCCATTTGATTTATTTTCTATATACCTACTTTTTACCAATCTCACCCTCAAAGCATAGAAGGTATATGATCTTTTCATTTTTTGATTGCATTGTTCTACATGTGATCTTTTATAATCTTTCTTTTCCCTCCATGGTTTTGAATGTTAATCAAGAATGACTACCTATGCAATTCTCTAGTATCAATCTTGACATTAGAAGTGTAGAATAAATTAGTTATGATCACTTCTCTTTTGATTGTGTTGTTATGTGCTCTTTTACTAATTCTTTTCCATATTATTCATGTGGATCAAGAAGGGCTACCGGTGCAAGTAGGGCTGTAAACGGGCCGAATCGAACCGAGCTTTAGAATATTCAGGTTCGTTCATTAAGTTTTTAAACGAACTCGAGACGAGCCCGACCTCAATGAAAATTTGACGAGCCGAACTCGAGCCGAGCTTGCCGAGGTTTGGATCGAACTCGAACTTGTTCACGAACCTTAACGAATGAAAAATATTAGATATATATATGCTCTCATACAAGTCTAGAACTTCAAATAAATTTTTTATTTTCTTCATAAAGAAGTCTATACATATAGAAAATTATAAACACATGTTAAAATTTAAGTTTATAGTACTTTTTTTAAGTTCATACATGTGCAAATTATAAAATTTTCATTATGTATATGAAAGTTTGTACATGTTCAAGGTTATATATGAAATTCTTATGAGATATTCATATATATTCCACGTTCGCGAGCCTAATCGAGCCGAATATTGTCAAGTTCAGGTTTCAGCTCGTTTATTAAACGAGCCTAAAATTGAGGTTCAGGTTCAGTTCGTTTAGTATTCGAACCGAACTCGAGCGAGCCTTTACCGAGTCGAGTCTCGAATAGTTTGTAAACGGCTCAGTTCATTTACAGCCCTAGGTGCAAGTTATTGGTATCAATCTTGGCTCTCAAAGTGTAGAGCAATTACGTACATGATCTCTTCTTTTTTTGTGATATGATACTTACTGTGTGTGATTTTTTGTTCGACAATGTGCGTGTGGTCTGTTCAAATATTGTAATGGGTTAAACGGATAGTGGTGCGTTAAATTTGTGACCTCTATATGCTATGCGGGTGATTAGTACGTCTTGAATTAAATAATCAGTTCCTAGCCTATTCTTGATTTTCCATTTTTGTTTTTGTTTTTTGTTTTCCTTTACTCCTCTCATGTACGATTTTTTTTTTTTTTTGTCTTCGTGCATAATACATGCTTGCATAGAAAATTCTAATATCTAATGTTTTAATTTGTGCAGAGAAGGAAACAGTCAAGATACCACTAATGACACCTTGCAAGTTGATGAAGTTGAGCCCTCAATTGGAGGAATAGGAAGGATTAATCAACTAGACAAAGACACTACCAATAAGGAGTCAAGTTTTGGAGGTATTTCACATAATTAAAAATCTCAAATTTAGGGCATGAGATGTAAATATATTATAATGGTTAAATTATTTAGAGATGTATTTCTAGACACATATACTTGAGGGAATGGAAACTGCCTCCAAAATTACACCAAAGGACACTTGATTCATATCCATCGAAATCTATTGACTGATTTAAGACCCATACACTTGCTTATAGAAACTGCCTCCAAAGTACCTAAAAAAATAAGCTAACACAGCAAAGACCAGTGTGATTGTGTTTATTTTGTACTTCTCTGATTGCTTTTTTTCTTGTAACAATTATGTGTACTCTGGGCCGGGTTACACACACCTTAACTAATTCTGGTGAACCAATTGAAGCCAGTATAAATCCCATACTGACTGGTTACAAATGAGTTGATAGCACTTGAAAAGTTTTGAACGACGATTTTAGGAGAGAGAACCCCCTAATTAAGACTGAGACTTCGACTGCTAGGCTAACCCGTGTGGTTAACCGAAGCCCAATCCATATTCCTCTTAGAGCTTACTTATGAGCAATACGCAACATTAAACATTAGTTGTCACTATATTTCAAGTAGGAGAGGACTCATTATTACAATTCGTTCTACGTTTAAGAACTTTATATCCATCAAATAAGAATCTCAAGTTTTGAAATTAAACTAGATCAGAAAACAAATATAAAACAATAGTATAAGTGTTCTAAGATCAATTATTTCTAATAGCCAAAAGGATACAAACTTTTCTGGGTTAATCATCCATCAACATACTTAATACCCAAAAATACACACTTTCATCGATTAATCAATCATCATTATGCTTAATAGCATAAGTAATACACGCATTTTGAAGAATAGCACTGCACTTGCAATACAAAAATATTTTTTTTCTTAGGACCCGGTGGTGCATAGCAACATCACTTCACTCCGTGCATAGCACGGATTTTTTGCTAGTAACTAGTATGCAAACTATTACACTAAATATAAACAAGGCACTACCATATCAATACATTATTGAAGACATAGATAGGCTCATCTACTAAAAGAATGCCACATCCACATTTAGTATAATAGCTTGTATATTAGTTAGTGCATATAGTATTTTTATTTTCTTCATAAAAATGGACCTCATACACCCATAGATTGCCACATGTCGGTGGTCTTTACCAGGGCCGGCCCAAGGAATTTAGTTGTCCTAGACCCAATCGTCAAGTGGTATTGTTGGGCCTGGAGTGCCCCCATGGATTTGGTTACACAATGCCACTCCCTGCGACCGCTCTAAAAACAGACTTGCGGGTGCGATGTCGAATGCCATAAAAAACTTAATTGAAACCCTTCCTACCACCAATTGGTTTTAGGAGAGTTGGTGGAAACGGTTCGACAGGTATCCCGTATACTTTTATAATTAAACAACAATAGAGGAATAATTTGTCTATATAATTATTTTAGTCTATATTGAACATTAAACATGCTTTGGTTCTAGCTGCATAGAAGTCTCCTCTGATTATTTTTGACAAATGTTCAATACATGGTAGCTCTAAATTCCTACACTGGAATATTTTTTGGCAAATAAACACGGGAAATGATTTTCACACCCCCCATTTTACAATCCACACTCCCTTTTTTGTCTTTATCCACATGAATTTACAATCTTGCCCTTCTTCAATAAACCTTTTCCACACATGCAAGGGTAATATTGTAAATTCATGTGGATAAAGACAATAAAGGGAGTGTGGATTGCAAAATGGGGAGTGTGAAAATCATTTCCCATAAACACTTAAGATACTTAAAAATAAAGTGCTATGACAACATTCCAACTCAGATACAAAGGGTGGAATACATTCACCCTACCTAAAATCCAGAACCCCGAGGCTCTTGGGGCCAGGCCTTGATGAACATTGAGCCAATAAATCAAACTATGATCAAATCACGAGAACACACTAAAATTTTTACGTGGTTCAGACAAATTTGGTTATTAGCCAAATTCGCCTTCCACGACCACCTCATCCAGTATTATTAATAGATCTCAATCACTGTAGATGTCCACTTACATCAATTAAATGACAATGCGTATTACACAATTATATACAATAATGGATTTACGCAAATATCAAACCGAGGCAAAAAATATTACACTTTTTTTAAAGAGATTCAAGCCTTGTGCGGTTGGAAATTAAAAGGTTGACCACCCGATGCAACAAGACTGCTAGATGGCCTGTCTACAATAAGTCGACTATTTAGTCCTGTTGGCTTTAATTACCCTACACAAACAATTGAAACTCAAAGCTCCACCACAAAAATACCCTTACATTTTGCTTGTTAACCTCTATGTATTCAAAAATACAGAATAAGGAGCGATAGGGGAGTGACTTGATCACAGTCTCATCCTCTCAGGCCTCAATTCCTTTGGCTTGCTTCTGCTCGCACATAGAAGAGAGGCATGCATTTAAAAATAGAAACAGAGGCATCCATTTTTTCTATAATATTTTCCTGGAGTTTGATTAATTAATTATTGACATATGAGAGAGAAACCAATGTGACATAAATTAGCGAAGCCATTTCCTTATACAATGGCACCGTAGGGGATGCTCCAAATATGAAATATCTACACCCAAATTTCCATGTAAAAGTTTTTAAAAAATTCTATTATTATTAATAGGTTTTGTAGATATTTATCTATTATAAAATGGATGGAATAATTTCCCCTTCAACAATATTAATAATTGTGTGTCGGGCCGTTCCGGCAATTACGTTTACCAGGTAGCCGTATGGAGTATTATGGTATAATAACAAAATAGTTTTGTTCTACATTTGGCCAATGTGAACTCTAATAGCCATTGAAGTTTTCTGTATGGAATTGGTTTTAACACCCGTCTTCTTTTGTACAGGGCAATTTTTATAATTTATCTTCAATTATTTGAAATAATAAAATTTTCATGTCTTATTAATTTGTAGAGAGAAACAATTATATGGTTACATTTGCAATGAGGGTATTTTAGGATTATATCAAGTGTGCAGAGAAACAGGTGTTACAGGGATAGGGATGGGCATGGGAACGGATCGAGGCCAAAGAGTACTATCTCCATGTCCAACCCCCAAACCCCTCTCCATATCCATACCCATATCCATATCCATCTCCTACCCGATCCCCAACAGGGCTTTATTTTCATCCTCCATCCCCACTCTAAATGAGGAACGGGGATCCCCACGGGGATTCGGGGGTCCAATCATTTTTTTTTATTTTAAAAGATTACTAAAAATCTGGAATCCCAGTTACAAATTAAATGCTAAAATCAAGTTAGAAGTAGAGGTGTCAAATGGGCCGACACGGTATCCATGTGTAAGCATAAGTGTTGGCCAGATTCATTTCAAGTTGTATCAAGCATCAACCAGATTTCTAATTTGAAAACTAAAGGAACCATAAGCAAGATAGCATATTATGGTATCCATCAGTTGTAGAAAAAATTAAGTGGATCGCGTATCAGTAGGCATTTAATCGGATGAAAAGTATCATTAAATGAACACAAATTGGGTCCCGATCGCCAAGCTTTCTAAACTCGATCGAGAAGAAAGTTTACACAATTGATTTCATCAATAGGAACAACAAAATCAACGGCTCAATTGAAAAAATATTGTTTTTATTTTGCATTTTTTTTGTGTTTATTTTAAGGAATGCATACGATTTATAGTTGAGTAGATGTCAACCTAGTTTGGATGTATTCAAATTATAGTGATACATTTCTTATTTAAGCACATTTATTGTATTACAAAGTTCAATTATAATAAAATGTTTGGAGAAAATTTAGTGTGACCTCATGTGTTTGGAGAAAATTTAGTGGGACCCAAAAGTTTCATAACTCATGAATGGACCCCTATATTTGGGGATTCGGGGATGGGGTGGAGATGGGTCGAGGAATGGATTCGGAGCGGATTTGGGGCGGGGACATGCCTATCTAGCTCCACCCCCTACCCTATCTCCAAACATTTTTAAAAAAAATCCTCATATCCTATGCAATCTCCAAACAGATCTCCATATTGCCGATCCGTTCAAATCAAGGATCGGATCGGATTCGAACGGGTCGGAGGAAATGGCCAACCCTATATAGAGAGAATTTTGTATTCGAGTAAGATCGCGCTTCACTGTCATACGTAGAGATATGTTATACTGCACATCTCAATAAAATCAAAAGAAATGTCATTTCCTACCGGCCCGCATGATAAACGGAATGGGGGGCCTGCGATCCCAGGGGACGGCAGGCGCTCCTCAAATGGAAAAACGGTGCCGTTTGGGAGGTGGATTGGGGGGCCCTTAAGTTGCTAGCAAAGCGCCGTTTGCCGATCAATTCATTTATTGATTCTTTCGGGTTCATATCGGATCCCAAAAAATGATTTAAACCACTTATTGTTTCTATTATGGTGTTTTTTTTATGGGTTTCTGCAAAAAAATTAGCTCAATCCGACATAGATAAGTGCTTATTCATAATTCGTATGATGAACTACTTAATTTCAACTTAATGATTTATTGATTTTTTTGAGGTCATTTTCGAAACCCATAAAGATGATTTCAACCGCTCATTATTATTATAATTTTTTTTATGGGTTCCTAAAAAAATTAGCTCTGATGGATAGGGGCTTTTTCAGAATTCGTAAGCCCTTAACGATATCGAATTAGACTAATTTTTTTCTGGAACCCATAAAAGAACATTATAAGAATAATAAATGATTTGAATCATTTTTGTAGGATCCGATATGAGCCCAAAAGAATCAATAAATCAATTGATCACCAAATGGGACTTTAACAAGCAACTTAGGAACCCCCGACCCCACCCCCCCCCCCCCCCCCAACGGCACCGTTTTTCCGTTGAGCAGCGTCTACGAGATCAAGAATTAGGAATACAGATTTGGTAGAGAATTGTTTATAATGCACTATGTTTCTCAATTTAGAAAAAATCAAAAGCCAAAGAAATAAGACAAATTTTGTCCCGAGAGACAGCAAAGTCCGAAGAGAGATTTGGCTGGCCAAATTGAGGTCAAACTTTGACATTTTGGGCTGATCTCGTCCAAAATAATGCTTCAGAAAGATCTTCCCAATCATTTAACTACTCCCTACCACAATTGAAATATGAAAGAATTAGTTAAATATGACTCGGGTCTTGTTCCCTTTAACTTTCTGTACTTTTTAGTTTTTGTCTTTATTTTTCGTGTTTGTTAATTTTGCGTCAAACTTTTTAAGTTTTACGATCCGTTTTGACAAAAAAATATATATGTGGACGTTGCCACGAGGACTCTCGGCTTTGTTGATTTGAAAATTGATTATTTTGAATAGGGAGTCGCCACCCGGTTTAATGGAAAAATTTCCGGGAAACCATTTTTTTGAAAAATATGACTTCCGTACCCCTTTTTTTTTTTGGAAAAGATTTGATCGATTGTTTTAGAGAAAATGTTTTTGGGTTCGGAGCCAGATTACGAGAGGGGAAGGGTTTTACGGCACCCCTCTCGCCCGACAAAATCGGTCTCTACTTTAACGTTCGTGGGATTTCATAAATATTTTATTAAGAAACTTGATACACGAAGCAAGGCAAAAACATAATAACAAATATGAACATGTAAACATAAATATGGTATGCATGTAATTATGTATGAAATACATAAAATTTGATACATGAAGCAAGGCAAAAACATAATAACAAATTTGAACATGTAAAACATAAATATGGCATGCATGTAATTATGTATGAAATACATAAAAGAAAAATGAAATTGAAAAATCCAAATAAGACCAAACCCTTTATTCTTTTGCTTTTGAAAATTTGATAAGTTGAGAATCACTTTGTTTTTCTTTTCATTTTTTTTTTAAATTGTTTTTTTTTTTTTATGAATCTTGAGTTGGACTAATTTCGTAACTTACTGAAAAATAAATAAAATAAAAAAAAGCAAAGAAAATTATATTTTTTTTTTAGTAGAATGACAAACTAGAAGAATTTAAAAAAAAAAATTGATTGTGAGATGCATTCGTGCGCACAAGTATTATTTGTGTGCCCAAATGCTTGAAAGTTGCACTTGTGCGCCCAAATAGTACCTGGGCGCACAAGTACCCTACCAGGTTTAATTCCACCAAACTTGTAATAATTGTTGAAAATCTATATGTCTCTTTTTGAAAATGATTTTCTTACTACAAATTAAGTAAAATTAAAACAGTAAACTAGAAATTTAGACCACAACGAAGAGACCAAACCTCTTTTTGATATTAGACCTCAGGAGGGCATTTGAATGCACGAATAGCACTTGGGCGCACAAGTAGTACTTGGGCGCACAAGTGCTCTTCCAGATTAATTTTTGAAAAATTTTCTTGTTTTGACAGAAACTTTATTCTAAACAGGGAATACATATGGAGGAATAAAACATGTTGAAGCAATCCCCTCAAGGCCAAGAAGTGACCTTAAGATTCATTAACTTTACCTCAAAATGCTTGAATTTTACCTTCTTTGGACTGGATTTTGGAAGAGAATTGATGCTTGGACGTGGCTATAGAGATTAAGGCTCTGAAATAAAACCACTTCAAAAGATTTTAGCTGCTACTAACTGGTTTTGGAAAAAGAAATGAAAAGGATTTTCATTGTCTTCATGGCTTGGATGGTTGAAAATTTGTTCTTTAGGCTTAAAGAGAAGAATTGGAAGAAGGATAGCATGGAGAATCAAGAGTACACTTGGGTGTGAGAGAGTTGGGTCCCATTTTTGGTCATGGCAGCAGCTATTTATAGGAATGGCAAGGGTTCAAATGGGTTTGAGAGGCCAAAGGGTTCACCAAATAACCTTGGAGACCAAGCACCTGTTTTTACGGGACAGGGGACACCTCGCCATGCACAGGGAATCGAATATAATCATGAAATTCTTCTGCAGCATGCTGGGAGAAACTTGGCGTGCAAGGGTGGACTTGTGCGCACAAGTAGCATTTGTGCGCACAAGTTCAACTCGTGCGCATGAGTTGAACTTGGGCGCACAAGTAGCATTTGGGCACACGAGTGCCAAGTTGACTTTTGAAAAACTTTGGTTGAGGTTTAGGATTTGGATGCCGGTGTACAAGGATTGGTTCGTCAAGCCAACAAGGTATCGTTTCAAGTATTTACTGAGTTAATCGGGCCTTACTTTCATCATCGGGGAGGCCGTCTAGGCCGTGGCTCAAAAATTATGGGGGCCTAAATTGGGGTGTCTACAATATATATTGAAATTATGCAAAGCACTGCAAGTCCTAGAGGGGGGGTGAATAGGACGACCAATTTTAAAAATAAACCACTTCGATTTCAAACAATTTAATCATTCACCATGGCAAATCAAACAACTCAACAAGTTCAATATAGAGTAATTAAACTAATGAGACAAAACACACGATATACGTGGAAACTACTTAGGGTCTAAACACCCTAAGCATAAAACCACGGCCTAGTCCTATTCATGCATTCCATAAATCAAAAGGTTTACAAGAATTAACAAGACTAGGAATTACCCAACAAGCCCCTTGTGACACCTAGCTCCAATTCTTGATGTAGTACCCCGTACTCCTCTTTGATTCCATGGACTCCACAAGCACACCCGTCTTGATCTCCGAGTCAACTCGGCACCGGTTCAACCGGCTCACGTAGAAACAAGGCAAGATAACATGATGTATGAAAAAGATTTGATTTTTATAAAAGTTTTTGAAAACTAAAATCAATCTAGAGTGGATCCATGGAGAGGAAGACTCTAGATTGAAGAAAGATAAGAAGAGCAAGCTCAAATCATCAAGAACATCAAGTTCACAAAAGAGAAAAGGGACGGAGAAGAGATGAGACTAAAAAGATTGGATTTTTATGAAAGTTTTTGAAAACTAAAATCAACCTAGAGTAGATCCATGAAGAGGAAGACTCTAGATTAAAGAAAGATGAGAAGAGCAAGCTCAAATCATCAAGAACATCAAGTTCACAAAAGAGAGAAGAGATGGAGAAGAGATGGGACTTTCTCTCTCTAAAAAGGGCTGATTTTCTCTCCAGTGTGTGTGAAAATGAGTGAAAAATGCCTTTTATAGCTCACATTTTCGTCCACGAGAAGATAGCCACTCAAAACAAGACATGTGGCCACTTAAAGAGTCTGCCAGACCCGTGTAGACGCGCGTAGACGCATCGTCAGGATTTAGACACTTGGCACAATCTCAACAGTCAAAGCCAGACGCGTGTAGACGCGTGCAAACGCAATAAGCTCAAAGCTAAATCCTAATGCCTAACTCATTTGAAATGTAGATCCGAATTAAGCAATAATAAGCCAACCTAATGCACCTTAAAACATGTTGTTTTGAATGGCCTAAATGCACAAATGATATGCAAGGATATACCTCATGGGATTGAGCTTCGAAGCACTTGACTCCGCGATGGCTTGATCATGAAGTTTGAAATTCTCGAATGGAGCATCTAGACTCAACTCCTAAGCACTCTAACTCCCAAACCCCAATAACCAAATTACAGACTCCGAAAGGCTTGACATAACCCAGAAAATGTCAACAAAACTAACATATATATATACAAAAGTATGACAGAAACTAGAATAAAAATAAAACCCGAACAAACCTCACAAATAGTAAAGGCAACGAGGCCTCAACTGCCCTGATATGATTGATAAGGGTCAACCATTGGGGTTGTTTTTCCCTTGATTCTTCCCAAATATGGGGCCTCCTCACCTACTTTCAAAGTTTGCTTCAATATACAATTTGGTGGCCTAAGCCAATAAGGCTTTAGAAGAAAAGATTTGAAATCTCACAAACTAATTGAAGTTCGTGCAAATTGGTCGAGATATTTTAAATTATTTTTATTAAAAATAAACTTCAGAAAAATCTAGGTTACGGGCACTTGATATCTTTGAGGAAAATATGTGTCCAAACTATGTGGATGTTGGATTGTATGTATGTTCCTGCACAACATGATAACAATCGTTTTTTTTTTTTTTTTTCTTTCTTAGGAGTAATTCTTTGTAGCGATTCTACCAACTTAAACGCGTTTGACAACAAAATGCAATCATCATATGCTAAAAAAGTAACAGGAGGAGCAATTAAAAGTGGAACATATTACTATAGGATAAAAAGAAGATTGGAAAATATTTATCCATCCACTCAATGTAATGGGTAAATACATTGGAGTTGTTGCCTTTTGAGCTAGCCAGTGTTGAACTTTTGGCTCAATATTGGGCATTTTGAAAAAACCATCCGGACGGGATTTATGGCCGTCAGAACGGTCGTCTCAGGTTCAAGATTTTAAGAGTTCTCTGAAGTCTTCGTCCAGACAATGGTCAAGTCAGTCTGGACGGTCGGGTAACGGAAACGTGAGGAACTTGGTTTTGGGGGGTTGCCGATCCCAATTAGATTTACTTTTGTGAGGCAAACTTGTCTATTATTATAATTACATTTGTTTATGCCCTCTTATTTTGGGGTGAAGGCAAAATATTAGACATTTGGGTCTAGGGTTTGAGAGAGTTGTCTTTGTTATGGTTTTGGTGAGGTTTTTGGTAGAAAGGTTTCTATAGAATTCTTCTTTGTAGCTCTTTAAGCATTCCTTTTGTTAGTAAAGCCATCGAAAGGTTTACATAATTACATCTCAAAGTAAACTGAACCACGTAAATCTGTGCGTCTCTCTTTCTCTATTTTTGTTTGTTTTCTTTGATCTTCTTTCACGTGTGGTTTGTTTACAATCGGTTTGCGTCGCACTTTGATTTTGTTCTAGAAATTGATATTCAATAACATCAATTGTTATTGAGTGCGGTTGAGTCTTGGATCGATGGCCTTTCACACAACACTCAGCTCAAATACTAACAGAAAATTTATGCACACACTTTTAAAGCACAACTCTGGCCACAACTGAACTCTGGACACAACTGTACTCGGAATCGTCTGATACATGAGGAATCATGCACCTTGGACAATTCCAGATACATTTGTGTTAGGTTTTTTTTTTTTTTCTTCAAATTGCATACGTGCCATTGCTCAAACAGTAAATCCCACTGTAAGATCTCATTAATTACACTTCTTAGAACACACACTATGGAGGGAGAGGCGGTCAAGGGAACCACTGAGGTGGCATTTCATCAGAGGTTAGGTTTAATATTTTTAGAATTTTGCATATCTGCCCAATGTATATGGTATTTCCTTGCCCTAAGGGCATCTTCAACCCACCCTTCATAACTCCATTTTTGTCTCCATTCCTCCATTTTAGAGGAAAACCTCTCCCCAACCCATTCTCCATTTCTCCCTTCATTTTGGAGGATTGTTTTTCACCCTTCAAATATGGAGGATCAAAAAATTATGGAGGATCACCTCGATTTCACTATTCATCATTTCCAAATTCCTCTTATGTCCTCACCCTCCAATGATAAAGTAGCAAATCTGGCTTTGTTTTTTTCAAAGGCCAGAATGAAATCCACTCTCTCCCTCTCCCCCTCTCTCTAGTCTAACCGCTAACCTCCTCACTAGGGCACAAATTTAGCTTTCCCACCACCATTATCAAGTACTTATGGTTACTAACCCACTTTTTGTTTGCATTTGAGTGTAGCCTTTTTTTTGTCGGTTTTGAACGCGCTTATAGGTTTTGGAAGTGTACAAGTTACAAGATGCACCTCTTGAATTTTGTCTTGCGTTTGTAATATTTTGCATAACAATTCACAACTAAGTCTTGACCTTTTTAGCTTCTTCTTGGATTTTTTCAAAAAAAAAATTGGGTTTCAGTAATAGTTTTTTTTAATTTTCGATTTCTGTTATTGAGACGAATCAGTAATTCAAAAAAATTGGCATAAAACCGTAAAAGGCGAAAAAAAAAAACTTAAATAAAGACAACAAAAAAGCCAAAGTAGTCGAGTGACTTTTTTTGGTAAACTATTTGCCTCTTCGAGTAACAACAAATCTGCCTTCAACATATAACGGCACACGATCTAGATTATCTTGCCTTCGAGGCCTCAACGTATAACAATGTACGGTCTAAATTAATCGATCGAAAAATCAACGTCATTCACCCTAATCTAGAGGATCTTGTTCCTTCGTTCACATTCGAATTGGAGTTGTAACTCTTCAAAAAAAAAAAAATCTATCGAAAAGATTTGCAAAAATACTATTATATGGAGATTTTTAAGATTTTAATGAGATTTTTTTCAATTAGTACTACATAATAAATTTGCAAAAATACTATTATATGTAGATTTTTCAAAATTTTAATGAGTTTTTTTCAATTAGTATACTGCATAAAAAAAATACTCCTCTATTTTTAAGACTGCGACTATTTCCTCCAATTACGCTCTGCCACGTCAGTCAACACCTCGCAGAGCTGTTTTAGAGAGAGAGAG
Organism: Vaccinium darrowii; assembly: GCA_020921065.1. Taxonomy (NCBI): domain Eukaryota; kingdom Viridiplantae; phylum Streptophyta; class Magnoliopsida; order Ericales; family Ericaceae; genus Vaccinium; species Vaccinium darrowii. Next base: position 36,319,162 of record CM037159.1, read on the forward strand.
AGAGAAGGAATGTCTTTCCACAGAACAATCACGACTCAGTCTATTGCCTCATATGCGAAATCAAACAAGCAAAAGCTACATCCCACCTCTCTTCTCCATTGACTGAACACCGTCCTTGAATCGTGAATTCTGAGGAAAAAAGTCAGACAGCCGTCCGGCGACGACTGTTTCACCTTTTCCCGGTGGTTGCGGGAAATCTGTTAGTCAAACTCTCTTAAAGGAAGCCACTTTTGTTTCCCTTTTTCCTTTTTTTCAACTCATCAGTGCGCCTTAATGCTTTGAAAAAGAAATTTTTAGAACGAGAGAGAGAGAGAGATGTACGCGGTGCCGCCTCAACGTCAGAGTTTCAATTCGACTGCCACCGATGAAACGGCGGCGTCGCTCCGCACTTACGAGACCTGGAAAGGCAGCAACGTAAGTTGATTTTTTGTTTACGGATGTAGAGATGGAGATACTTGTGCATGTATGTGTCGATGATTAGATATTATTTGTGTGTTTGGTCAAGTATGAGGATCATTTTATCAGGACTCGAATTAGGGTTTTTTGCTGTGTGTTAAGTTAAGTAATCTACGTGAATTTTAGGTTTATGAGACCTGGATTGGGTTGATGATATGTAGTTTTCCTTGATCGGTTTTTTGTTTGTTTTGTACTGATAATTTGGAGTTTTCTTTGATCGTTTTTTTGCTTATTTTGTATTGATCCATAGAATGACTAAGCTTTTGTATTGCGATTGACATAGAATCAGTTGTGACTTTAGAGCAAGTCCACCCGTTGGTTCCAAAATGACAGTGTCGATGTCATTTTTTTGGCTTGCTACAGTGTGAAAGAGCGGCAAAAAAGAAAAAAGAACAAAAGAAGCAATTTTGCTTGTTGGTGCTATTTTAACACAATCTCAAAATCCAGGGACCATTGAATTAAACTCATCTCATTTTTCGATGCAAAATTAAATGGCTTGGATGAAGGGGTAAGTTTGGCAATTGCCAAAAATAAAATTGATGCAAAATTCGACACCATGAATGGCATTGCCAAAATTTGGCATTGAGTTGGGCACAAGAGTGTAGAGGGTTTTGCCATTCTTTATGCTTGTTAGTTGGGGTTATGTGTGGGAAACCCAGATTTTCATGTACTTTTTTAACAATGGAAGTCTATAGGTTAAACAGGTCCCCGAGAATCACTGAATTCCATTTTGCGTCAATCAACTGACTGTAGAAATGCAAATTGATAAAGATATATGGTGTGAGAAATTGTGCTATTTTGACTTCAATTTTAGTTGCTCGTTAGGTATTCACATGCTGTCCGCATTGTTTACTTGATCAATTGATCAGTTTGTTTTGCAAATTTTTTTTGTTTGTTGTTGTGTGAACATCACGAACTGTCCCATAGCAAAACCAGTCATTGCTGCCACTCGTCTCTGGTTGTCTTTTATGAAGAAGCTAGCAGTTCATACCTATGGTGGGTGTGGTCATAAATCTACAAAAGAGTCTGGCTCCCATCACTGAATTGAGTATTTGTCCACTAGGAACAGTAAAAATGCTTTGATTTTCATATTCAATCTCCTTAGTATTGCAGATTATCTATTTGATGCAGTGGAATTAATACGCACTGTATATTGTTCCCTCCTTTCTTTTACTTGAGTTTGTTCCCTGTCAATCTCACTGTTTGTTTTTCCACTTCGCAGGTATTTCTTCTTCAGGGAAGGTTTATATTTGGACCCGATGCAAGATCACTTTTCCTAACAATGTTCCTTATAGCTGCCCCAGTCACTGTTTTCTGCGTCTTTGTTGCCAAAAAACTGATGGACAATTTTCCTCATCATTACGGGATATTAGTAATGGTGGTGGTGGTTGTTTTCACATTATTAGTGAGTATTTTTTCCTATCCCAGCTGTTACTTCTACAGTTTTATCTACTTTAGACAGTTTGCTGAAGCTTTGCCTTGAAGCCCTTGACAGCAATAGTGTTTCACATCACTTTTGGAAGCACTTATTTAATAGACTTCTACCACTTGTATTCTTATAATGCCATATCTTCTTTCCCTTAATTATTCTGGTATGTCAGTTATAGCAGTGGTTGGGATTCAGGTTAGGTTCCACTATGTTTTACCATTGGCTATAGTTGCCAAATCAAATGCGTGAACTCTGTTCAATAAGCCTACATCTCAATTACATGGAGTAATGGAGTTTGCTACATGGGTGCTACATTTCCTCCCATTGATCCTTACTTACACCATATGAAGTCATAAAACCAGAACTGAGACGTACTGGTACTGGAATGTAATAGAACTTATCAAACTTAATAGGTAAAACTGGTCTTGAACAAATAGTGCTGTCTGAAGAGACAGCACATGTAATTTCTAATGACCAAAAACTTTCAACTCCTTTTCGCTGGAGGTTGTCTAGTTCTTAGCAGTAAAAAGTCACCCCGTTGATGGTTCATAACCTGTATCTCAAGTATTCTTTGCAGTTTGTGTTTGTACATAGTAACATAGAGTTGATTTGTTCCACTTGAATACTTTTATTCCCAAGAACAGAAGAACTGCATAGGGATCAATATTGAAAGAGCTTCTTTGCTAGGATCTATGTGCATTTCTATTCGGATATAGTCTAAATGTGTGATCTATATGCTGACTAGTTCTTCCCAATGGAGAAAGTTTACTGCACCGTTTCAAGAACAGGTTACATATTGCTCATGTGTCATAGCATTTTCAATAAGGGCATAAACAAGTTTTCTCCATTGGCGTTCTGTCTATTAGGTTGAGAGAGTATTGACAACGGATTCCATGAGGACTGGAAACGTAGTCATGTGTATTCTTGCAAGTTCTGTTACTGGTTTTCCTGCCACTGACGTCAATGGGGGATGTTACTGCGGTTAGGCCAGGATTTATTCTGAAATGTTTTGACTCGTAAAGATTTGGGAACAAAGAGTGATTGATCTACGTGCTGCTTTTCTTTACTGAATAACAATTACAGCTCAGCTGATAAAGTTCCGTGCTTGCTTTACCATCAAATACTGACTCGATCGAAGTATTTGTTTACACAGGACTTGGTATTTCTTCTAATGACCTCTGGGAGAGATCCTGGTATAGTTCCTCGTAATGCTCACCCTCCAGAGCCGGAAAGTTGTGATGATAGTTCTGAAGTAGGGACGCCACGGTTGCGTTTGCCTCGCGTAAAGGAAGTACTTGTCAATGGGGTTACAGTGAAGATCAAATACTGTGAGACTTGCATGCTTTATCGACCTCCTCGTTGCTCGCACTGTTCAATATGCAATAACTGTGTCGAACGTTTTGACCATCACTGCCCTTGGGTTGGGCAATGCATTGGAGTGGTAAGGGTTGCTATGTTAGAGTTTTCTAGGATTCAGCATCACAATTATAGCTAATATTTGATTTTTTTGAAGCTTTTCCCTTAATATTTGCTTTTTTATGTTTTACCTTGCTCTCCCAGAACATCATTAATAGGACTAAACTGCACGGAGTTTTTGTTCTGTTATATTATGGTTAGTTGATGGGAGTTTTTTCCCTGATTCTAGTTTGTTAATCGATCAAGACGAACATGGAGTTATCCATCCTACATGGTGGGTACCTCGTAGTCTAACAAGGACAAGGGTCCGAATCAAATGTTAGGGCTGAGAAAGTATTGCACCTTAGCAAACCGATGCATGTAATTTATTTATACCCCGAAGCAAAAGACTACAAGAATTATATAAGTAAAGAAATGAGTGCTTGAAAAAGAAGAAAGAAAGAGAAGTACAAATTACTGTTTCTGGCCTTGTCCAGTTTTTTTCTTTTAGACAAACTAAATTGGTAATGAATTCAGATTAATTTGGCAATTCTATAGCCATATGCTTGCTATCTAATGAACAAAACCCTATATCTACAAACTTTGCTTCAGACTTGTCTGAAAGTTCATGTAAACATTTACTGAGGACTTGTAAAGCAGCTGGTTCTACTTGTAGATTATTATGTTATTAAATTTGAGGTATCCATTCAATCTGGCTGCAGAGAAATTACCGATTCTTCTTCATGTTCGTCTCCTCGTCAACTCTTCTCTGCATGTATGTATTTGGGTTTTGCTGGGTTAACATCATCAAGATCATGGATAGTGAGAATAAATCTATCTGGAAAGCGATGTTTAAGACTCCTGCCTCCATGGCACTGATAATTTACTCTTTCATAGCAGTCTGGTTTGTTGGTGGGCTAACCGTCTTTCATCTTTATCTCATCAGTACAAACCAGGTAAAAACCACTAAATCCATGTACTCCAAATTAAACTTTCTTCGTTTTGACATCAGATTCTTAGCGATCTCCTGTTTATGCATATTTGCAGTCCACTTACGAGAACTTTAGAAATCGATACGAACGAAAAGAAAACCCATATGACAGAGGAGTGATTAGGAATTTCAAGGAGATTTTCTGGACCAGTATTCCTCCATCTAAGAACAAATTCAGGGCAAAGGTGCCAAAGCAGCTGGAAATTCTGCCTCATTTGAGTGGTGGCTTTTCTGGTGCGTACGTGGAAAAACACATTGTTGATATGGAAATGGGAAGAAAGCCTGGTTGGCATAACAGTGCTTTCAACGAAAATGAACTCGAAGGACCCTTCAGTAGTGATGAGAGTCATTACAAGGATGCTGAATTTGACAATACATCTCCTGCACCCGATTTAAGCAGTAATTTTGATACTGGGAGTGCAGAGGTCCTAGCTACCCTTCAACCAAGGAGATCCAGTTGGGGAAGGAGAAGTGGGAGTTGGAACCTACCAAGCGAAGTTCTTTCTACTGCATCTCAAGTTGGGGACTCGAATCGGGTCAGTGGAGTAAACGCAGGGAATTTAACAAGCGATAGCCGATGAACTCTTTATCATGGGAAAAGAAGCACGCAAAATGTAATTGAGGATGGGTGAAAAGAACCAAAAGAGAATTTGTTTTCAAAAGTTGGTGTTTGATATTGTTAATTTGTGCTATAGTGTGTATACGAATATGGAAATGCTATGATGTCCGTTTCCTTTATAAGTACCTTTTTGTTTAAGCTTGTCGCGCAGAGTGAATTGATTTGTTCCCTGCTAAAGTCTGAATTTGAGTCTGCATTGCCCTTTTCCTTTGTAGCACTTGAGCCTTGGCTTTCTGACTTCTGTGGGAAACTCAGGTGATCAGTCAATGATCCATTTTTTCCTCCACAAACAAGACTTGAAATTGCCTTGCAATGGCTGGCTTGTTTTCTCAGCATTTGAAATTGCCTTACCAGCCGAACTAATTGTGTTTGCTAATGTCAAATTTTCTGCATAGAACACCAAAACAAGAGGCTCATAATGCATAGACAAATCACTCCGTAAAATTCCTCTCTCGATACGATCTCAATTATATGCATCACCGCGAACCCAACCTGGTTCGCTGCTCTCTTTGCAATCCATTCACCAGAAAATTCACTTTGGTTCGAGAACACAAAGGCCCCTTGGACTCCTCAATAGGGTTTTCCATTAACCAAATGATTGGGCACCACAAACCCATTAGTAGGGGTGGGAAGTTCGACATGACACGAAGTTAGTGGGTTAGGGTCGGCTATTTCTTTGGCACCAGAAATGCTTTCACATTTGTGGAAATGTTTTCCTCAGAAACAGGAAAGTGGAAGCTTTTTGAGGCTGGAATTGCCAAATACTCTTGCTGCCTATTTCCCTCGCAGCCTGCTCCGCAGTGCAGTGTGATAACTCACTGAGAGGGCCTTTGCACACAACCTAGGGGTGCACACCGGCCCGGTAGCCCGCCCAGCCCGCCCAACCCAGCCCGATTTTTTTAGGGCTTGGGATAAATATTCAGGCCCATAGGGCCGGGCTGGGTTGAAATTTTAAGCCCGTTTACTAAATGGGCTGGGTTTGGGAAACTTCTCTAAAGCCCAGCCCGGCCCGACCCGATTTAAATAATATTCTTATTTAAATACTATGTATAAAAATTGATGGATATCGGAGAGTCCCATCTTTTTGAATATTTTAATTGCACTTTAATTTATAGGTATGTTTTAATATTTTTGTAACAACTTAGAACTTTAAATATATTATTACGGTTGTGAATTATAATTGTGATCGTTATGATTGATTAATTTATGTTTATAATACTATGCTTTAGTAAGATAAATGGGCTTCTTGGACAGGTTTGGGAAATTAAAATTTTATTTGGGTTGGGCTTGGGCAAATTAAATGAAGCCCGATTATAAATGGGCCGGGCTTGGGAATGCACTAGTCTCGTTATTATCTAGTATAAGCCCGGCCCGAACCCGGCCCAACCCGGTGTATGTGCACCCCTAACACAACCCCCCCGGCCTTATTTTTTATTTTTATTTTTTTTTGGTTTTTTAGTTCGAAGTTTAATAATTTCATTTACTATTAACTTTATTTATTTAATTACTCATTTAATTTGGTTTATTCAAATTACATTTGCAAGTAAATTATTTTCTTAAATTTACATTTAAATTTGACTTTATATTTAGAAACTTTGTATTATTTTATTTAGTTAATTAATTTGTCTTAACAATGAATAATTTAAAAGAAAAAATTCTAAAAGTGAATAATATTACAATCACACTTAAAAGTAAATACGTTGTGCAATCTTCAGTAGATTCACATGTCTTCAAATTCACATGCAATATTTCAGATTCACTATTCCAGATTTGGTAGATTCACATGTCTTCAGATTCACATGTCTTCAGATTCACATGCAATCTTCAGATTCACTATTCCAGATTTGGTAGATTCACATGTCTTCAAATTCACATGTGCTAGCGTAGTTGTGCTAGTAGATTCACATGTGCTGACAACAAAAGCAGATTCACATGCCTTCTTTGACTTGTGGGCCACTAATTTCTTCTCAAATTTGCTAGTGAAAAAGACTCACATGGTCTTGTAATAAAAGAAATAAAGTAATAAAGTAATAAAGTAATAATAAATAAAGTAAATGGTAATTACTTGCAAATGTAATTTGAATAAATCAAATTAAATGAGTAATTAAATAAATAAAGTTAATGGTAAATGAAATTATTAAAATTCGAACTAAAAAAAGAAAAAAGAAAAAAGAAAAATTGATTTGGACCGAGAGAGAGAGAGAGAGAGAGAGAGAGAGAAGTTTGATGGGCGCAAAGGAAAATGCTAACTCACTGCATTGGGTTGATAGGCTTGACATGAACCTCGCCTTCCGTGCAACCAAAGAGATTCAGTTTTCTTGAGCCTCGTTCCACTGGATTCACTGGAACCTCCTTCCAACATAAATACAAGCACGTTGTCAAATATGGAGTTATGGGCATTTCAGATGGTTTTCTGTCGTGCATGTTCTCTTTTTTATATTTGGTTCGTTCTTGCATGGTTTCAAAGGTCATAATGTTCAGCAACAATTTGGAGGGTGCGGAGAAGATTGATAAATTTTCATAATGAAATTCAAACATTTGGGCAATCACTGCACTTCAAGCCAGTGCGTATCGATAACTTTGACTCAGGCTGGGCGGTGTTTGTGACGAGCGGCTCATAACTTTTAGCAGAAGATGACTGAAGCAGTTCAAGATTTCTCACGAGGAACAGCAGGTAGAGGGTGCCGTCCCCTATATTGTTCCCCAGTTGCCCTAACCGTTGGAAATTCCAAGGTTTGTGGAACACACCACCCAGCTTGAGGCTCTTGATTTGATAGATTAGAACTCTTTGTTTCAAATAAAATCGTTCATTAAAAGCTAAGCTTATGTCCGAGAAACCTGTTTTAAGAACGATTCTGCAAATCTGGAAAATTCAAATCAAATACAGAACATAAATCTTATCTCTGAGTACCAAGAAGCAACATTTTGATAATAAAAAAAAGTATGCTCATCTCTGGGTGCTAAAATGAATTACTGTATAAAAACAGCAGGCTTCAGTAGTACTGCAATACAAAACACTTTCAACTGTTTGACATGAACTGAATAGAAGCCATCATCTTTAAATCCAGGCAGAAGATGGGAAGGTGGGCTTCAGTGCATGGAATTCATGGACTGAAAGCGTTTCATTATAATGAGACTCATATCAAGATAGCGCTGAGCACAGTTAGAGAGGCAAGCCGATTCGCTGGAGCTGAACTTGCTTCCAGGAGTACTAGTAATGCATTTGTCCCAGCACACACTTGTAAGCTTCGCCACCATTTCATTGACCATGGCCTTTTCTTTCTCTTTCTGCGTGGATTCAGAAATTAAAACAGTTAAATAATCAGTCTCATAGTAAGCCATGACACAAAATGAAAACAGTACGGCAATCCATAGCATGAAGTTTGTGGGTCTGTAGCTCCTATATCTGTTAGGTCAGTCAGATTTTTTGGACTTGGTATGGAAATTGTAGGCAATATGTGGTGTATATAAAATTTCTCAAGTGCAAAGTGTATACGCACCATCATTGCTTCATTACAACTCATTTTTCCTCCAAAAACACTTGACTGAACATATAATAAGGTGCATAAGCTCATCTAGAGTCATAATCCCATTCAGCTTGAACAAACATTTGGAGATGACACCTTGGTGTTCATATTGGACAGTTCATTGTAACTTCATCCATGAAATCTAAAATTTAAGGAAGATGTGACGACCTACAAAATCTACCAGTCATTCCATGTCTGAAATTGGCTCTTAGTTGCACGAAGCGGGAGCGGATGTAGAGATGGGAGCGGGGGTGGGGGAGCGGATGCGGAGACGGGAGCGGGTGCGGGGGAGCGGATGCACCTAGAAGTTCCCAAGATTGGGAGCGCTTAAGGAGTGTATATATATCGCATTTAAATATGCATATAAAATATCCTTAAATACTTAACCGTTGAAGGAAAGTGATACTTCTTGGAAATTTTCCCCACCGTAAAGGGTAAATTTTTTTAAAGTTAGATATTTTCAATTTGCAAAACTTCTTGACTTATATGATTTTCAGATTCTTATTTCCACACCCTTTAAAGTATGAGAATAATTGCTTTAATGGCCCGATAAGCTCCCATCGTAGTTAGGAGCGAGCTCCCGTCAAGCTCCCATCTTGGGAGTGCCGATTCGAGCTCCCGTCTTGGGAGCACACCCATTTCAGAAGGATCCTGCAACTAAGGGTTGGCTACAAATGTTCCTACACTCAAATATAGAGGGCATTCCGGTCAATATACCAGCTCAAGACCTTCGCGGAAAACAGGGTGCAAAATACACCACCGGCCAAAGATTAGATTCATCACGGATTTTCTTTTTCTTTTTGTTTCTTGATCAAAGAAACCCATGCGTCAAGAGTATATTTCCGCAGCCAGCCTTTCGCTACTTCTGCAATTGGCCCTCATTAACCAACAAATCTCTTCAAGTCTATATGGTCCTACATCATTAACTCAAGATATGAGGCTCTGACCTACAAGTTCTCAAAAAGTTTATTACATTACTATTCTAGCCTTCAAACTCATCTCTGCGTTGTTGCACCCTAACTCTCCCACATACGTGATTCTGCCACAAAAATAGGGCACCAAAAGGGATAGACAGTTTTGTAAACCCTCACTCATATTCTACATCTATTTTCATAGGTACACATCAGTTGAACAAAGCTCCTGCCACTCCTTTGGACATGGATTTCAACAGCAAAAAACAGCTAATGTTTCATAGTAAAAGATGCTTCGAGAAAGTAACCAGGAAAATTTTTTACATGGTAATTGAAAACTGATCAGGGTGAGTTTCCACTACGGCATTTTCGGTATTTTCGGTATTCTTGGTATTCTTCTCCTCACAAAGAATACCAAACATACGGAAATACCATAGTGGAAACTAAGCCTGAGTGACAACATAATTTTCTTTCAGATAAGAAAAAGGAAGAGTACAGCATAAAGACCATACAGCAGTAACCAACTATCCATAGCTGAAAAGGTGGAGGAGCATTAAAACAATTACATCCCAAGTTTTAAATATCGGCCTTTACGTATTGTATGGCCAAAACGTAACGGTTTTTTTAACCTTCCCGTACCGTTGTACCCGATGTTATACCAATGAGATGGAAAACGCAAGTGTACTGACTAGTTCCGTTACGTATCGGTTCATTTCCATTCATGGATCAATTCACGGTTGATACTTGACCGTTAGGCACTTATCAAAAATATTTTTTTATAAATTTGCGACCGCTACTGCCAATTCTCGTACCGTTACACTGCAATAGTTATCCTCACGTATCCTGATACAATTATTCAAAACCTTCATTACATCCAAGTTTTGCCTTCAATAAAACTCCAATAGTAATTAATCAAACTACCTCATTGGATGAATTTTCTTTTTGGACACTTCATTCCAACGAAATATTCACATAACTACAGATTGTAAATGCATAATTATATCGGTGGCTTCTATCATCCTGACGGTTAATAACTCAAGACATTATCAAAACTCCAGAGTCTTAATTAATGGATATAGTTTTGGGGTTGATAAAAATATGTGAATTTGACCTACTTACAGAACCTGTATATATTCGCATACATCGATACAATTTTGATGATTTTCGGATCGCCTTCTTATGCATGCAATTAGTTTCATCCATGTACACAAGTATTCGTGCATACATATCCACACACACACACACATACACACACACAGAGAGAGAGAGAGAGAGAGAGAGAGAGAGAGAGAGAGAGAGAGAGACTGACGTTGATGTAATGCTGGAGCTCGGCGGAAGAAGAAGGATCCATTGAAGGTAACAATTGAAGTTTCCCCTTACTGAATTCTTCTAAAACCCTAAAGACGCCGCTCCAGGTTTAAGAAGAAGAAGAAGTAGGGTGTGTTGACGTCGGTCTGAAGCCCATTATCTTTTTAAGGTGGTCCAGCTAGAATGTTCTTTGGGCTCTGGCCCAGAGAGAAATCACTTTTCCGGATTGGACCAATGCTAGGCCTGTTTAGATGGAAGTGCTTTACGGGCTTTCATGGGCAGCTGATGCCAAGGTGATCAGGGTAATCATCGGAAAATCAACGCTGTTCCAAACCAAACCGAGCATTATGTCTCAATTAATTGACGTCAGCTATGTAAATTCTTTTTCTTTTCACTGAGCTCTGTCTGAATGAGGTATAGTGAGAGAGTGACTATCTCGAAAAACGTAACAAGTCTGTAGAAGTCAATTTTCAGAATAAATTAGGAACTAACACAAAATCTGTGTTATGCATGAGGAGATTAATAATTTTGATGATTCAACTAAATGACTTAAATTGTTGGTAATTCATAATCCTAAAAAATTCAATCCAAAATTTATATCATAAAAATATATCTTCCAATAGACCTTTGAGTGCTTAACCCCTCAACTACGACTAGGGGTAGGAGTTTATGACACGACACGGCAACACGACACAAAGTTAGTGGGTTAGTGTTGAGTATTTTTTACACGAAACACGTATATGACACGACCTGAAAACACGATTAGTAAATAGGTCGCGTTGGGGTTGAACCAGCATAACCCGAAAATAACACGAATTAACCTATTCGTCCAATCGTGTCGATACGGTAACCTAACCCCCAACCCAAAAAGGACACGAATTAACCTGTACGTTTCATGCTTTGAAGTTGTGCATGGAAGTTTTTAAGCCTCAATCCTGCTGCAGCTGAAGTTTATCCTTTGATATCAAGTTATTCTCTCCATTGTGCTCAATTTCGCAAGGTTTTGTTATGGTGACTAAGGTTCTAAGCCTACACATCGTTTTGGCTGGCTATAATTACACATCATTTTCGCTAGCTATAATTACTCTCTTTGATATATAGTCTCTTTAATCTATTATAATGCTTACTTTGGATTGATATAAAAAAAAAATACACCGTACAAAAAAAAAAAGTTAATCGTGTTAACCCGAACACGACACGATTATTAGCAAGTCGGGTTAGGGTTCATATTTTTCGACACGATTAATTAAGCAGGTTATTTTGACAGGAACTCAATTTGACACGAACACGATTCGACACAACACAATGCCCACCCCTAACTACAACCAATCTCTTTCTTAGTCTACATAAGAAACCCAACACGTCTTGGTAATTGCATTTATATCTCAAAATATTTCAATACTCTCAAATGGTTGACAAACATTCGCATGTATGATTATGTCCTAAGTTTCAAGAGAACCAATTTCACCTGCTCTACAAGTGAATGTGAACAACTCCATTAAACAACTGATGCATGCTATAATTCTTTCTGTGTTTCTTTGGTAATACATATGTAAGGACTGAAAATTTAAGTCCCCGATAAATTAAAAACAAAAAACCAAAAATAACAAAAATAAGACAACATATCCACAAAATAAAGTAAATGGTTCATCTATGTACCCCTGATATAGACAGAAGCCATTAGGTTTCGCTACATTGGGGTGTTCATTGGTACTTTTACTCTTTCCCCCATAGCTTTTTTACTTTTCTTTTTTCACTCCAACAATTTTCCCCCCTCCTTCTTTATCTTGTTTTATCTGTGAGCTAAGCACAAATCAATCAAGTAAAACTCATTGCTGAATTATCCCAAATACACTTCACCCACAACTCCAATAGCGACAACAGTAGAGGAAGAATAGTAGATAAAATATGAAGGCTTAAAAAGGCTAGTGCGAAATCTAAAACTGAACATTTATGTATAGAAAATCGTTCTTAACCTGCCTATTTTGGAGAATCATAGTAGCTTTTCAAAATTATGAATTATTGTTGACTTCGATCACACGAAATTCATAAATTATCAAATCATTAATAGGACTATCTCAAGTTTGTAGAAATTTCAAGTTTTATATAAATATAGGTGAATTAGACATTGCCCGCTTAAGATTTGGGAGAGATAATCAAACTGTTTATATTTTGTTTTAGAACTAATAGTGGATTATAACTATAATTAAAAGGGTTAATAATCAACTTGCCCCTTAAACTATTTCATTTTTAGTTAATTTCCCCTTCAACTACCAATTGAATTTATTTGCCCCTTTAACCATGTAAATGTTAGTCAATTAGTTGAATCTGTCAAAATTAATGGAAAAAGTAGAGGAAAAAACCCTAACCATCTTAATTTGCTACCAACTGAAGGGTAAAATAGACTTTTCTACCAAAACCCACGAAATCGTGTATTTGGGGGTAAATTAGCAAACCTAAATTCAGCTCATCAAACTAGTCGATGAAAGAGAGACTAAGAGATCAAAGAAATTGATCTTGAGAGCTCCAAAGAAACGATCAAAGAAAGACTGGATTGGCGAATCTGGATTTTGGGGAGATGGCATGGATCTTGAGAGCTCCAAAGGAATCAAAACCAAAAAGTTAGTTTTTTTTTTTTCTATTAAGTTTGACACAACCGAGTATTAGAAAAATCGAGATGACTAATGAACGATTAAAGTGGGTTTTTATAAGCGAACAATTGAGAGTTCCAATGGAATCCACTTTGTATATATAATACTTATCTTTACGATTTTTTTGATTAATAATAGTTCCAAAGGAATCCACTGTGCAGGGTTTTCATGGTTGTAGTTTACCTTGTTCCTACACTAGAATTATAAACGAAAAAGGAAAGACAATTGAGCTTCTATTTTTCTTTTGAACTTATGAGAGAGCCTTTTCATGCATATCCCCCCGTAATAGTTGTTGCAGACTTCTTGTATCTTCCTCGGAGAGCCCCAAGAGAATGATTGTTGTAGCAGTTGGGTTGTGCTTGACAAACTTCGTGAGAGACGAAAATGCAGGAGGGGGAAAATGGGGATTGATTTTTGGGGAAGAAGATGGGATTAGGTGAAAGACGTAAATGCCCTTCAAAAGCACCACTTGGGGTTTTTGTTAAGCTTTCCGTCCATAAATTGGATGGAAAGTGAGGAATTTGACCAATTAACTAATGTTTACATAGTTGAAGGGGCAAGTAAATTCAATTGGTAGTTGGAGGGGGATTAAACTAAAAAATAAATACTTTAAGGGGCAAGTAGATTATTAACCCATAATTAAAAACAACCAAAAAAAAATCATGTCTATACAGTTTAACCTCTTTTTTTAGTTTAATTAAAAAAAGAATTATGTGATGTACTAATGCCCGATTATGGTCTTTCTAACCCTCACTTTCTGTCTCTAAGGTATCATCCCATTGTAAAGAAGAAAAAAAAATTATCGGCAATGAAAATTTCATTTTAGATTTATACATAACTTACGAATTTTTTCTTTTTTTCTGGTTGCCCCAACCGGGGTGGGTTTCCCAAGACCGGAGGTTTGCTCGGCATACCCCAGGGCCGGCCCTGACCTTAAAGTAAGGTAAATGATCATCTATCAATAGGCCAAATCGATCGAAAAGAAGCCAATTATTGTGTTAAGATTAGACCATATATTGTTTCTATGTATAAAATGGATATTTCAGAATCACCAAATAATGCACACAACAAATGCCGTCGTGGCGGAACATAGAAGAGGGAGGTCGCACATGACACCTCCTGTTCCACACGTTCCAAATTATTTCGTTTTATTTTTTTAAGTTTTCGACAAGCTAAATAGAGCCTAATCGGCTTGTGTGACACCTCCGGTTCTGGGAAAACAAAAATTAGATCTTTTATGAACAAAGCTCTTGCACAAACCCGCTTCAATCTCGCTCGCACTATTAGACGGTGGCAGAAGGCCAACAACGTTAACATGTGGCGCAACTTCGACGTGCTTCAATTCCGAATTGTGACATACGAAAATGGAATTGATTAAAATGATACAAAATCATAAAATTTGAAACGAGGATAGGGTAGTCGTCTGGACTCATTCACCCCTCAATCCATCCCTGGTGCTAAGCGGAGCCACATAGATCTTCAATTGGATCTCCAGTTTGGTCCATAATTAGATCTTTAATTTGGTACAAGAAATTTTTAAAAAATTGTGCATGTAAGTGCTTTATTTTTTGGTTTAAAAATTGCACATCTTTTCATAGGAGACACTTATTTAAAGACAGAGGAAGTAATACTTTGTACAAATGGTATAAAAATTACAATTTAGAGAATGGTCTATCCGGATCAAGAAAAATTGATGACTTAATGTCTTCCATTTGTATATCATATGAGCGTTGGAGTAAGGCCCACAAGAAAACCTTTTTTTTTTATTATTATACAACTTTACACTTAATTTTCTTCTTCATATTTTTTGCATAACAGATAAATTTTCATTGAATGGTGCCCCCAGAGTCTGAATTCTGATTCCGCTACTACTCTTTCAAAATGATCATTCGCAATGTGAGATATGCATTTCTCACATCAATGAAATATATAATACAAAAAAAAAAGAGTTTTAGTGACAGCCTAGTGACAACAACATGTCACTAAAAGTGTGTTGCTAAAGGGTTTTCAGTGACAACTTTTTGTACTAAGTTGTCACTTATTACAGAATTAATGACAACGCACTAAAAAATTGTCACTAAATACTCTTTATCAACACGCTTTTAGTGACAATCTAGTGACAAATTGTTGTCGCTAAAGATCATTTTTTTTTTTTTTTGGTAGTATATGGTGTTTTTTTGTAGCATTACACCAATATTATTGGCACAAATATACGTAAAACATATTACTAACATGGGAACTCAGGAGTTACATATTGCTATATGAATTTTTTTTCTTTTCTTTTTTTCATAATCAAATTTTAAAGCTAACTTATGTGAAATTAGTAAGTTCACATAGGCAAGTTTTAAAATTTGATTATAAAAAAAAAAAAGAAAAGAAAAAATTGACATAGCAGTGAGATGTAAATCTTTCATTTGTTATCATCTTTCTACTTGATGAATCCCTTCTCTTTAAGTAGTCAAATATTATTACTATGATTTTTTATAGCCGTTGATTATGAAATTAGATGTCCTTTCTATGTAATGAAGACTCATCCATTTACTAAACTAATAACAAAAAATGAAAATCATGAAGACACAGATCCCTTACAAAATATTGATACCGGTAAATTTCATTGACACCCTCCGAGGTTTGCTTCAATGACAAATACTCCCTTCACGTATGAGAAATAACTATAATCCCCTTGTACGTGGTTTCCATGTGGGTTTCACTGACATCTTCAATCGACAAATGACTGTCCAAATATATGATGGAATGACCCAAAAGTGACTTAAATTTAAAAGTTCAACCTTTCTGATTATAAAAAGAATCATCAACTTTCACTTGTTTTGAATCAAAATGACTTTTTTTTTACCATTGGAAGAGCTGTTTTGATCAACAACAGTAAAATTTATTAACAACTATTTATTTTTTACCACTCGAACAAACTTTTGTTTCTTTGTCAGAAAGCACAAATCTATAACATATGGGCCAAAAAAATTCAGAATATAGAGTTTTTTTTATGTACTTTGTTTTATTAAAAAGTATCAATTTGCAAATATAAGTTACTTTTGGATAATTCCATCACGTTTTTAATTTATCGAACAGTTGGGTATCTGTAAAATGAACACTAGAGTCACACAAAGTTTATAGACATTTCTCATATGTGAGGAAGGTATCTGTCATTACGGCGATCTTTAAGGGGTGTCAGTGAAATTTACCCATTAATAAAAGTGACAGAGTTGAATCCATGAAATCAATTTGTTGCTTTTTTTTCTTTATGTGCATGGGGATCGAGCTGACTTTATGATTCCACAGCCATTGCATTTTAGCAACAAAAGCAACATCTTAACAGCGAAGGAAAGCACCCTACCGAATCCTTAATACTATAAGTCAAAATGACCTGGTTCCCCACTCTTTTAATTTGCCTTTTACAGGGTTTTTGCTTTCACTTTGTAAACAAAGTTTTCCATGCTTTTGAACCCTTTAAAACCCAATTATTCAAATCACCCCCCCAAAAAAGGAACGTATCAATATATTTACTAAAAAATTTAGTCTTCAAAAACCTAACCTAACGTGTGACAATGTCAATTATACGTCATAAGTCTAGGGTTAATTCAATTTTTTTTTTCTTTATACCCTGGTAACCATATTAGACGCAACCCAACCCAAAAAATTTGTAGCCCTAAATCATGTAGATCAAACTTGCATGTGCGGGAGTATTAGACTTGTGTCTCATTGCTTTGTGGATAACCTTCGATCAATTTTATTTTATTTTTTCAGAACAGGTTCTTTTATTAAGGAACTAGTCCAACGAATCAAGAGGAAAAGCCTTGGAAAGAAATAACAAACAATAGAATAAGCCAAGCAAACGCAAGGCCAAAAACAAGAGGCTTGTTGGCCTTCAAAGGGACAACACCTGTTGTCCTAGATGATTCCGGCACGCTCCGGTCTTGTTCCAATGATCGAAAACGTTCACTTCGTAGAGCTTGTCGAGTAGAACAAATGTATCAAAAATAAACTCAATCGGATTGCATTAAGTACCTGATCGGTACACATATAACATGGCAATAATGGGTTCCTGTGGGTTTGATCTAGTGTGTCGAATACATTCTTTTCAAGATAAAAATGTTCCGATCAGACACTTAATGATATCCGATTGCACTAATTTTTGGTACACTTGTTCTACTCGAAGAGCTCTACGAAGTGAACGTTTCTGATCATCGGAACGAGACCGGAGCGTCCCGAAATCTTTCGGGACAGCAAGTGCTGTCCCGTTTGAAGGCCAACAGGCCCCCTAGCAAACAGTACAAAACAAAATTACAGTGGCCCTGTTCGTTTCCCAGTTTAGTTTTAGTTTTGATAACATTATTATTTCTCTCATTTCTCTCTCTATCTCTCTCCACTCATTACATTTTATGACATCCTCAAAACTAAACTAAACTATCTAGCCAAACACAGCCAGTCTTCTAGCAATTATAAATAAGCTATTTATCCAAAATAAAAATAAAAAAAACTATGATGAAGCTGATCTTGTTGTAGCACATACACAGGAATCCCCAAGCAGCACAAAGAACTAGGGAATGTTGTAATTTTACCGAAATTTGATGGGTACCTGAATTAACCAATCCGCCTCCACAGAGGCAGTTTTCTTGAACTTTCTCAACCCAGGTGGTTTTTCTTTTAAAATGGAACGGTTTTGGACCCAAAATCGATCCGGATATGCTAGGGCTTATTAATTACCAAAAATGATTGCTCTTTGAAAGCTAAACTCTTTTAAGTTATTTTTCCTTGTTATGTTAAATGGTTGAGTATGTTAGGTTTATCTTCCCGAGTTTCATCATAGTATTTTGTTCATTTTCTTCTACTTATTCATGGAATTACTAATATCATAAGTACAGCGCAATACAAGTGTAAATCGAACTCCGTACAGTTTGGTTATGGTACAATGAAAACCGAGTTTACTAAACACTTCGAGCTTGAGTTTGAACTGAGCCATTGCCATCCGTACCGTACTCATCACCACTCCAAATATGAGTTGGAAACTAGGCTCAAAACTCCGGACCTGAATGTAATGTTCTGGAAACCATAACACCTTGGAAATTAAGAGTGTTTACTCTTGTTTTTTAATGGCAAAATTATTCAATATATAGAAAGAAAAAAAAACTCGACAAGAGTACATCGAGATGTGAGAAGGGAGGGGAGAGAATTCAACCAAAGGGTTGAATGAAAAAAGAACAAGGAAAAGAAACAAAAAAAAATGAAAAAATCACTCAAAAAACAGCCATCCGACGGCCTGATCAGCCTTACCACCGCCTTGTTGCAAAGAACAAACCGAGCCGTTGCCTTCCACACTCACAACTCCAATGATGGGTTGGAAACTAGGCTCAATACTCCGACCCGAATGTAATTTTCTGGGAACCATACCACCGTGGAAACCAAGAGCGTTTTGCAAAGAAAACCATGTTTCTTCACTGCTAATTTACAGGGTTTTTTTTTTAATAATTAGAATCAGACCTTTAATTGCTTTATGGGGAATGATTCAAAATAGTCAGAAAGCCATGATCTAGAAGAGACCCACAATCACAAAGTCGCTTTAAACTTAAGGACGTAGCAAAAAAGAAAGGAACTGCACTTACAGAAGGAGCAAATTTATTACATTTGGAGGGAAAGAGGAAAGCGCGGCTATTATAGCCAACTTTTCTGTCAATTTCTAATGCATGCTGCTGAGTCACTGGTGAGCCACTTTTTTTTTAAAATAAATTTGTTTTTCTTCTTCCTTTTCACTTGAGAAAACCTTCTCTTTTAACTAATATATCTGACATTAGTGAAAGTTTAGAACAGGTTTAACGATTTGGAAAGGAATTAGATTTTTCTTCCCAACAATATTGCCATAGGCTAATTAAGAACCACGGACATAGATACGGATACCAGATATGAGATGACAATTCGAGATAAATGGGACGCTGACAAGCTAAGGGAGACAGTGAAACCTACGTATAGTTTTATAAAATTTTAGTTGCTATTAAAACGAAAATTTTATTAACAAAAGCGTTGCAAATATGTTCTTTTATATGTATTCTGCAAAATGAACGGTTTGATCATGATTGTGTGATGTAGGATAAGAATTAGGAAGATTTGCTATTATAATTTTTATTATTCTGGGTTACATTTTGACTAGGATATTATTGTTAGCTGTAGGAATATTGTGTTTAATTGGTCGTGTTTATTTTTTCCCTTTTTTTATTAGGATTGTTGCTCTACATGAGTTTTCTGAAATAAAATTCTAATTCTTGGTAGAATAAAAAGGAGAGGGATGCCAACAAAATGGGTAGGGCGAGTTTAAATTTTAACTCTTGAAATAATTACTTGATATTATGAAGTGAAAAGACGAGAGTGGCAATTTCAGAAAAAAAAATCTGGGTGTTCAAGGATTACGTTAACTCTACTACCCTCTATTAACTTTTTTTTTTTGGCTAATTAACTAGTCACATGTTCACAAATTTACATATATTAATTAGTATGAAGCGACCAAACAATCCGAAAATACATTAGATGTCACACTTGTAATCTCCTAATTCTATATTGTGGGACAAGCAAAATTAAACCAATGCATAAATAGACTAGTATATATTATATGAAATTGTGGCGAATAGATTCGCACGGATCTTTTTGAAAATATGATATCGTTTTATGAGAATTAAAATTAATTTTCATTCACAGGGAAGCCATAACAAGATATCAATACCAAATTACCAACAGATACTTTTTTCTCTCTATTTTCTTGATTTTAGTCATTAAACATGTGTATTTTGTTTTGAGCTAATGTATTAGGTGTTATATGTATGAATTACCTAGATTGATGGGCATTCACAGTACAAGACTAAGTTTTCAAACAAAACCCAAGATTGAATTACTACATGTAATATAATAAATAAGGAATTCTAGAGTGTTCAATTGAGCATCTATGGGGAAGCTATGGAGCCGCCTATGTGCTTCAATTGAGTTGTTTATATTGGATTAATTTGTGAGCTAATTTTTTGAGATGGGTATCCAATTGTTTTTGGATTAAGTGTTCAAATATATTTGGGTTGAATGTTCATGAAAGGCTAAACTAATACAAAAATAAAAATATTACTACATGAATTCTAAGCAAAAAAAAAAAAAATTGGATGTTCAGGTGACCACCCTTGCTAAAGTGCGGAGCCGCCCCTGCAGCACGACATGTATCCATCACTTAGGGGTCCTTTGGCAAAAAATGGATTATATTTTTGTTTTTACTCAAAAAAAATTGCATTTGTTAGTTTTGCGTCGATTTTTTGTAGATTATTGGTCTATCTCGATAAGAGGAATTTAAAAAGTCAAGAATTATTATTAAAATTTTAAAAAGTTAACTAAAGACAAAAATAATCCAATTTTTTGTGGATTATTGGATTATTTTTTTTCTTGATTCACAAAAAATTGAGTTTGGTTATTTATTTTGTACTCTTTAGATTCCTCTCGTCGAGACAAACCAATAATTCACAAAAAATCGACGCATAACTAACAAATGCAAATTTTTTTTAATAAAGACAAAAAAAATTGATCCATTTGGATTCAAATAATCCATTTGAATTATATTTGCCAAGGACCCCTTAGGACAAATCTCAAACGCGCGTGTATCCAATAGACCAATACATATTTCTGTAATTTCGCATCTAACTGTTTCAGTGTGTCAGTGTATTGTGTCCCGGCAAATTAAGGATTCTATTTTCATGTATAAATGTTTTGAAAGGAGACTTTGTTCGGTTTGGGGTTTGAAGGAGATTTTTGGGGGTAATGAGTAGAGAGAAATAGAAAGAAAATTTTATTGGAGGCTGTACTAATGGTCTTGCTCCCCTAGATGTTATGTAGATTCTCTTGTATTTGACTCTGTCAAGTAATATCCGAACTTTCTTGATGACCATACAAAAGTATATATTGTTCGTTTTAGTTTTCAAGAATCAGGCTTTGTTCTTGAATGAATTTTATCTCATAAAATCTAGTTTTGATAAAATCTCACATTCTCAACGGATTTTAGCAAAATTAGATTTTATGAACACTAGATTTTATGAGACAAAATCATTTACAAAACACTTTTATTAGCCCTACATTTAATCTATTGGGAAAACAATGTCATTTTATCACACCTCTAAACAAAACTACATTTTATCAAAATTAAATTTTATCTCATAAAATCCATTCAAGAACAAGGCCTTAGTTTTCTCAATTATTATCCAATTAATTATTATCCTTATTTTCAAATTTTATTCTTAATTTTCTCTCTATCTCTCTCTAATCATTGACCTCTATTTTTAATTATTATCCCTATATCTTTCTCCAATCATTATCAAAATCCAAAACTCAAAACTCATACCAAACACAAATCTCTTGCATGCATACAGACATTTTCCCGAATAAATTACTATTTCAGACTCACTTTGATGGTCCACTGGACAGTCGTTAAGAGCATCATAATCAGACTTAACAAATCCCTTAAAAGTTAAATTTGATGAGTAAAATGTAACAAAACCCCCCAAAATCAGGCTTAACAAATATTTTACAGATTTGTTAAATTTGTAGCAAAGCTACAGTAACGCATTATCTTTGTTAACTTACTGTTCAAGCACTTATCGTTTTTTAATTGTTTTTGCCGGTTGCGCCCAGAAGAGAGAGAGTTGGAGGGGAACAGGAGAAGGGGGGGTCCATTGCACGTGGCTGGCTATGAGTGGGGGAGAGAATATTTTAATGGGTAAAGGTACCACTTTAGTGGTACTTCACTGCACCGAAAATTACTTGAGTGCACTATTTTCGTACTACTACATTACACGTGGCTAACCATTTTTATTTTTATTTTTTTTATAGATTTGAGGGGAATAGTTTAATATAGTAAAGTTAGGATAGAGAGTCTGATTTTGGAAATTTTTGAAAAATGACTTGCTAACTCTTTAGGTTTTGGTTGTTTTTGTTTCAGGCGTTTGGTTGTTTCAGCTTTGGGGTTTGTTTTAGGGTTTTTGGTTGGTTTCTTGCCAGCCTCAGGTTGTTATTTTCCCTTTGGTTCCTAGCGTTAGGTGTCTTTCAAAGTGAGAGATGCCTTTTGTGGCCTGCTCTTTCTCTGTCGTGATGCCTCGTGTCTAGGATCCTTTTAATCTTTGTAATTTGTTTCCAAAGATTAATAAAATTTTTGCTTTTCAAAAAAAAATAAGGTGTTTTTGAGGTTAAAATTTAGTGTAAAATTTGGTGCTTCTGATAAGGATGCCCTAAGCTCATTAAATTAAAAACGGAAAAAAAACATGCTCCAGTACACTCGCCCTCAAAAGATGATTCCACCTGGTTAGCTTGCTAACCATTATGCTTTAGATTCATATGCATTGTAATTTTCATGCATCCAATCAGATACTGCCGGTGGGCAATTGTAATAGTCATCAATCACATTCCTCCATTATAGCCAAACAATCAACTACCTTTTTCATTATTTACTTCGAAAAAAAATCAATTTCCCTTTGGAATTACTAGTATACATGTATTGGCAGTCCGTGAACTGTTCAGACTAAATATTATGTATAACGGTGGTATCACGTGACAGTGTCATCATCTAATGAAAAATCTTATATAAAGATGACCGACGAGGACTATTGAATTAGTAAGAAACAAGGGTGCGACGGTGTCCCGCTTGGTCTATTAATTTTGGTGATTTTTTAGGTTAGTAATGCCATATTACATTTTATAATTGTTGCAAGCAATTTTTTTCTTGTTCTTTTAAGGTCATTTTTCATGTATAGTGCTCCATTTCGGGACCTCTCTTGGTAATTAACCTTCACTAGATCAGGAAGTTGATCAGTGGGATCAGGGAATACATGAATGCTACATGTGTCATCTACTCTTCTGTCTCCTTAGTATAAATTTTTTTTTGTTTTATAGGACAAGCAAAAAGTATTAGTGATTAGTTGTTGTAAAGTATTAGTGATTAGTTGTTGTTAGTGAGAATTGACCCTTGGTCATATGCATGAGGGTATAGAGTGCCTAAACTTGGCTACCACCCCACTTGCCCTGGTTTTTATAGTCCAAAACAAGAGAATTAATTGGTCCATAATCTCCCTACAACAATTAGCTAATACCATGAGAAGGGTGATATTAGTTTTTTTTTTTTTTTTATAACCCATGTGTCTGGGCCTACTTGCAACAGTTATAAAATTCAATGTGGCATTACTAACGAACAAAAATTCGCTAAATAGACTAAGCATGACACTCTCGTTTCTTTCTAATCCAACTATATCATGGTCCTTATTTATGCATAAGGTTTTTCATTTAATCAGATGATGATACTGTCACGTGATATCACTGTTATACCCAGTATTTAATCTGAACCAAAACAAACTTTACTATTTGGGCCACCCTTCTCGCAAGTGAAAACTTGTACTAATAGAATAATTGTTTGGAAGAGAATTCAGTTTACGGTGCGGCCACGTGACTTAAGGTTGCGGTCGGTAACATCGGCTCCTTTTACAAAAACCACACACATATTATAGAATGTGCAATGGCCACCTTGGTTTTGTGACCATTTACAAACTTTCTGAGGACACTATTTAACTTCCTTCTTAGGGGTGATTTGGCTAAATCAAAAAAATTGGTTTTTTGGTTTTTTTTTCGTTTTGTTCTTATTCAAAAAAAATTTGCATTTTTTAGTTTTCGGTTGATTTTTTGTTGTTTCTTGGTTTGTCTCGACGAGAGGAATCTAAAAAGTATAAAATTGTTAGCCAAACTTAAAGTTTTGTGAGTAAAGAAGAAAAATCATTCAGAAAACCAATTTTTTGGATTATTTTTCGTTTTTATTCACAAAACTTTAAATTTGGCTTATAATTTTATACTTTTTAGATTACTCTCGTCGAGACAAGCCAAGAAACCACAAAAAATCGACCGAAAACTAACAAATACAAAAAAAAATTGAATAAAGACAAAACAAAAAAAAATAAAAAATCAGTTTTTCCTTTTTAGCCAAAGGAGGTTAATTTGATCGTGGTATTCCCTCAAGTCATCTTCCTTTCTTTCTTTTTTAACACTATTCCATTAGTCATCCAGCGTGACATTTTTTAGTCCCTCTTACCCATTCCACTCCTCATGGTACCTATAAATGAACCATCCTTAGCTCCAAACCACATCCCCATTCCCACTTCTCCCTCATCCGATCCATATCCGACTAACTCGTCGTATTCTGCTCAAAGCCATTAGTTCAAGTTTCCAGCACCAGTTTCACCATATGGACAAGCTCAATTTTGTCCAAAACGGAGCTCGAAAATTGCCACCGGGATTCCGATTCCAGCCCACCGATGAAGAAATCGTGTTTCAGTACCTCACCCGTAAAACTTTTTCTTTCCCTTTGCCTGCTTCGGTTGTCCCCGAGATCAGTGTTTGCAACTATGACCCTTGGGATTTGCCAGGTTTGGTCCATTCAAAACCAACACAATGTTCATCTGCATTCGAATACGAATCCGGACCTTATACATCATCTTGTTTTTGTTCTTTCTGCACTTCTTTCCATGCGTTTCAAGTTTTTAGCTTTAATATCCGGTTTGGCAACTCATTACAATTTTGGATTTCCGCGGGCTAGGACAATGAAAAATGCATTTCATGAGTACGAAGAGCATTTTTCGGCATCTATTTTTAAGTATCCATACTGATCACACAATGGTTTTTTGAAAATGTGCAGGTGATGGGGAGGAGGACAGATACTTCTTCACCAAAAACGAAGCTAAGTACCAGAATGGTAACAGAGCCAACAGGGCAACATGCTCTGGTTATTGGAAAGCAACTGGTTCAGACAAGAGGATTACATGTCCGAAAAGATCGAAAGATACAATGGGGTTGAGGAAGACGCTGGTTTTCCATAGAGGGAAGCCTCCCAACGGATCCAGAACTGATTGGATCATGCACGAATATCGCCTTGTCAATTCGGGAACTACAAGTTCTAATAATTCGACGAAGGTAGCCTCAATAATTATCCAACAATCGATGCCATCATGAAAAATGATTCGCCAAACAGATATCGTTCTAACAAATTCATCGAGAATAATATGGCAGTAGCACAAGGGTGTGTATTTGGTTCGCAGCAAAAACAAAAATCACAAAACAAGCCATGAACGACGATTCTGAACAAAAATTGTCCAGCAACTTTTGAACTCTCATGTTGAAAACTAAAATGAAACATATTTTGTTGCGCCCTTGGAATCTTGTAATTTTTTTCGGGTATAGGTACTGATTTTAAATGTGTTCTTCAGATTCGACACCACGGGTATTAAAAATTGCTCCTAGGACCCTACTAAAATTAGACCATTCAAGAATTGTAGATTAGTTACTAAAACATTGCCTAGATATGTTTTTAACAACTTTTTTTTTTTTTGGCTTTTCTGATTTGGTCTTCACAGAACAGTGATTTGGTGCAAATGGTGAACTGGTTCCTCTGTCGAATATTCTTGAAGAAAGGAAGCACAGAGAAACAAGATGAAGAGATTAATCAGCCTAGAGCATATGGTTTCGTGAATGGTGATGATGATGATGTGGGCCCCAGCTCCTCCTCTTCTTCCTCTTGTGGCTCCAGTGCCATCACAGAGAGCACTTCAAATGGGTTAGACTTGGACCATGAACAAACCAGTGTCAATGGTTTCAATGATTTCCCCCCATATCTATATCAGTGAGACCCCAATGACAGCTCCTGTTTGTTCTCTCTGTGTCTCTAGTACTTTTGTACTTTGATTGGAAATTATGATGGGAAAATGCTTTTCGACAAATATATCCGGATAAATCGACGTAGGTGTGTCTGCAGTCCTGCGTTCGATCTGTGAGGGATTCACGTGTATCTAATGGTTCTAAACACATTTGTGTCCAGATCTGTGTTTGTGGACTGCTCGTTAGGATGTGAAGAAATAGACCTTAATTATCAAATAGTCATCATGCAAATGGTTTTGATCACTCCATTGCAAATTAGTTATCTTATTGTCTTTCTGTTTCTATAACAACTATTTTGAGGAATGTAAGAAAACAGTAGGTGTGAAAAACTGTGTCCATGATTTTCAACTGGTACCAATCTGTTCATCCCAAAGGATAAAGGGTGAAACAAGATTTTGTCAAAAGAAAAAGATACACAATTTGACGAGCTCACAAGGCTTCTAAGGTAGGGATTTTCAATACTCACATTTTATGGGGGAGTTCGGTAACGTTTTCGTTTCATCTTTTTTGTTTTGTTTTTTTTTTTTTTTCAATTTTTTTAGAAACTGAAAACAAAAATGTGTTTGGTAATTTATTTATGTTGTGTTTATTAAAAACGTTTACAAAATTTTTGAAAATTTTCAAAATACCAAAACATGTTTTTTTTTTTTTTCATAAACAATAAATATGATTCTACTTTTAGTTTTTTAGAAACAAAAACGTTACCAAACTTTCCCTATATAACCACACTTTTTTTTGTCATTTGTATGTTAAGTTGTACTCCCTCCGTTCGTGTTTGATGGTCCATTTTGAGGAATCCAACTATTTATAAGGATGTCATGATTACACCTTAGAAAGCATGAATTTCTTGTTTTACCTTTCAATCATGAGTTATATACGAACCACATGAATTGGTAATTTGAATTTTAGAACGTGGGTTAAAAGTTAATTAACGTAGTCTAGATCTAGTCTTTTGACTTTTTAGGTTGGACAATCTTTATGGAGAATGATCTTTCGCCTTAAATAACAAAATTATCAAGAATGTTTAAACTAGTGAAAACACATGTCTGACCGGCACAACATCCTAGTAAAATTTTATGTGTTGTTTCCACCGGTTAGTTCTATAAGTACTTAGATTTCGTCGCTCAATACTTGGATTCAAGTCTCTATAACCATTTAGTTGATCCAAACCTACTCTTTAGTGGTTGAGTTTTCAGTGAAACTTCAGATTCGGCAACAACATAGGTGCAGTGAGATGTTTCTGATAACAATTCTCCTCGAAAGAAATGTGAAGTAGTCTATTAGCATATCCATTTATTAGAAACTTTCATGTAGAATAGCACTACAAGAAAAATAACGTCTTTAATTTCCACTCATGTGTGCTAAAGCAAAGATCCTTTACATTTTTACTTGCAGGAACCCGTGCTATGCACGGCAATTGAAAGGCAAAAATGAAAAAAAAATTTGAATGACTTATTTTCTTATCATGATATATGTAATTAAGTTAAAAACATAAGATATATACAACAATAACATAACATAACCCATTAAGTCCCCAATAATTGGGGGTATGGGTGGGGGATGGATAGGAGACAGACCTAACATTTGGCAATAAATGCACAAAGTGGCTGCTCCCAGAATACCACTGAAACAGATGGATTGGAGACAGACCTAACCTTTGGCAATGAATGCACAAAGTGGCTGCTCACAGAATACCATTGAAACAGTGGTCCCCCTATACCGTCGCGTTTGCTGCGGAATCATGCCCTCAAATCAAAGCCAAAAGGCATCAGAGAGGGCAGACCCAAGAATCATTTTGATTTATGTGCACATTAGCATGCTTCTTTCATTCAGGATCCAGAGCATTGGCGTTGCACAACAAAAAACATAAGATATATCCAAACATATATAAATATTGTTTACACCAATTAGATTTTAAGAGAGTTAAAAACAGTGTATCTAAAAATTGACTACTATACCACTCATCAAATTTTGGGGCCTTCACAGGAAAAACGAAGGCCTTTGTAGTAAGCAATCATAACTGTTCATCCGGCAATCAATGGTCTTCTTCTACGGAATAGTTTTATTTAAAATCTAAACTGTTCAAGACACTTTTAAATGCCAGGATGCTCACTACAAGGGTCAGGCCCCCCGAGTCCAGGAAAAAACACTATGCAACACCATATTAGATAGATAGATCTACTAAATAAAAAACGTGCAAATCAAATTAAAAAAGTAAAATGCCTATGGAATTAATGCAAAAGTATAAATAAAACTCTTGTTTAAATTGAAGTAGCAGGGGTTTATTCAATGCATGTCTATATAACATACCCAAGACCAAACCCGCATATAATGTCCTAAAATCTATGTATGTCTTGCTCTATCGCATATTTGTATATCAAGTTTTTCAAGCACAGGTTAACTGCTATGCTCAGAATAAATCCGTCCTAAGCAACTTAACCTGTGTTATGCAATATTAAAAGTCACGTGTAATATTAAGTCACGCGCAATATTAGAAGTCACAAGTAAAGCAAAACGTAATTTGCAAGTGTTGTCTTTACAAATTGTCATTGAAAGAAAAAAACAACATCTTAGATTTACCTTTCTTGTGTCACAACTAATTGTTCGTCACCATCATGTTTTTCGAAGTATCTCCATTCAACTGCATCCCTTCTAAAATTTACAATTTAGGAAAAAGGAAATCAAGGTAAGTTAAGTATGATCATAATCTATATAATTTAATAAAATTATGATAACAGCAACAAACGAAAAACTCATTTTGAGGAGATCTATTCAAAACTCCACAACCCATTATTGAAGAGCACTTTGATCCCCTGCTAGCTTACAGTGGTTTGAATGCAAGAAAAATCCCTATGCAAAAGATAATACTCCGTATTAATTCTCCAAACCTCATGTGGTTGCCATAGAATTTCCTATTAACAAAAATAAGAAGTCAGAGCAATATACTAACCTTCTAATTGAATCAGGATGTTGCGATGACAATTCTAGCACTTTTGCATGGGAAGAGAGAATAGGAGAGACTTCACACGTTTTCCAGGGATTTTCTTTTTAGTGAAACAGAGAAAGGACCGAGTCTTTCAAGTTTCCTTTCGAAAAATATCATTCATTCCATATAGATAATGAGATATGTGAGGATTATGTTGGAAATTGCAATTTCCCCTCCTAGCGAATGCCATAAATATTGCTGACTTATTAGTCAAATTCAAAATTTAAATGTCTAATTTTAATTAGTGTTAGTAAGTCAATGATTTATTTTTTCCTTTTCCTCAAAATTCTTATGTCAATGCCACGTGTGGCGCTCACGGCTCTTCTCACGAAAAGTTATTCTGCAATAATATGTACTAGCATCAAACCCGTGCTGTGCACGGGGCGAATCCAAGTGCACATGCTTAATCAAAATTCAAACTAAACAAACTTCGACATATTTGAAATTGTCGCAATTCGTAAAAAATTCATGACATCTACTCACAATCCAGTAGAAGTAAACTAAACAAATATCTCTGAAACTTAACCCAATATCTAAAACTATCATAATGATTCCCAATGCCTTTCTAAATTCATGACATCTACCCGCTTCCTTAGGTTGTTTTTCGATAGTTTCAAGTAGTGCTCTTTTTTTATGAGACCGTTGTTTGACATTCGGATCTTTGTTCTCACGATCCATCCTGTGTCTTGTGTCCAAATATAATGAAAGGATTTTAAGAATAAAATTAACTAACTTATATATATGTTAAAAAAATTAATAAAGCAGTGAAGAAAAGAAAAGTATCAAAAACAAATATTAAAGGACCCATGCTATGATAATGGGTTGCGTTGAGGTTCTTATCAAGATGAATTTTGCGTCAAACAGCGGATGAAGAATAAAAAAAACTGTAGTAAAACAAAAGATTTACCTTTCAAACTACGGATTAGGAATCAAAGCGGCTACCATAC
This sequence comes from Vaccinium darrowii, assembly GCA_020921065.1. Classification (NCBI taxonomy): domain Eukaryota; kingdom Viridiplantae; phylum Streptophyta; class Magnoliopsida; order Ericales; family Ericaceae; genus Vaccinium; species Vaccinium darrowii. The sequence goes on from CM037159.1 coordinate 36,349,102, forward strand.
TATCTCTGATCTTCCTCTAGAGATGGTCTATGACCCAGACGCTTGGCTATTACTCTTCTCTAATTTTTAACCACGTGATTATAAAAATCAACTTATTCCACCAAATGATATGCGAAAATTTTCGGTTATTGAAATTGGAAAAGAATCGTTACTTTCCTTAAAAATTTCGGGAATATGTATTATACTACTGCATATCTATTATAGTCGTTACTTTCCTTCATTACTTTCCTTCATTATATAAACATGAATTCTTTTATGGTAACCGAAGATAAGAATTCTTAATCTTTCCTTGGGGGTGTGACATTGAAAGTTTCCATTGGATGTTTGACTTGTCAATGTTTTCTTTAGTTATATATACGTGTATTTTTCATGGAAAGTGTATATAAGAAATTTTTATTCTTTCCTTAGGTGTGTCAAAATGAAAATTTCCATGGATAGTGACTTCTTAATCTCTGGTTGAATATTGTACTTAAATAATAAATATAATTGTCAATCTTTTCGGAAAATAATCGTTACTTTCCTTAAAAATTTCGGAAATATGTATTATAATATTGCATATCTATTATAATTGTTACTTTCCTTAGGTGTGTATGAATACCTATTATAATTGCATATCTATTAAAATTTCTGTGTATGCATACCTAAACGGTTATTTTTATTCTTTCCTTAGGTGTGTCAAAATGAAAATTTCCATAGATAGTGACTTCTTAATCTCTAAATTTTTTTTTTTTAGGTATGCATACACGTGCTTTTTATGGAACGTTCATATAAGAAATTCTTAATCTTTCCTTATGCGTGTGAAAATGAAAATGATAGATTGCTCCTCAAGATAATTTTTCTGTCATCATTTATTGCTAAATAGTAATTAGTCAATAATTATTTATATAATAATGATTGATTCATAAAAAAATAAAAAAAATAAAAACAAATCTAATGTTTTATGTGAACAAAATCATTCATTTTCCTTTTCTTTTTACCCAAAAAAAACACACCATTCCTTTTCTCGTTAAGAAATCTAGTGGTTGAATATTGTACGTAAATAATAAATATAATTTTCAATCTTTTCAAAAAATAATCGTTACTTTCCTTAAAAATTTCGGAAATATGTATTATAATATTGCATGTCTATTATAATTGGGGACACTTAGCCAAAAATCCAAAACATTTGGCAATTTTAAAGAGAAGGACAAGGAACTTTTGCAATCGAACATAAAAACAAAAAACATTTGCCATTTTTAAAAGGAAGGACAAGGAACTTTTGCAATCGAACATAAAGAAAAAAAATTAGTGAAGTGTTACTAATTTTTAAAAATTTAAATTTTGAACATAAAATTAAAAAAAATCACCACCCCAGCTCAGGCCGACCACTTCTGGCGACCAAAAAAATTAGTAACGTGTCACTAATTTTTAAAAATTCAAATTTTGAACATAAAATTCAAAAAAATCACCATTCCACCTCCGGCCGACCACCACCCCACCTCTGCCCGAGCACTTCCAGCGACCAAAAAAATTAGTGATGTGTCACTAATTTTTAAAAATTCAAATTTCGACCACCACCTCCGGCCGACCACCACCCCACCTCTAGCCGAGCACTTTCGGCGACCAAAAAAATTAGTGAAGTGTCACTAATTTTTAAAAATTCAAGTTTCGCACATAAAATTCAAAAAAATCAACACCCCACCTCCGGCCGACCACTTTCGGCGACCAAAAAAATTAGTGAAGTGTCACTAATTTTTAAAAATTCAATTTTTGAACATAAAATTCAAAAAAATCACCACTCCACCTCCGGGTGACCACCACCCCACCTCTGCCCGAGCACTTCCGGCGACAAAAAAAATTAGTGAAGTGTCACTAATTTTTAAAAATTCAAATTTCGAACATAAAATTCAAAAAAATCACCACTCCACTTCCGGCCGACCACCACCCCACCTCTAGCCGGGCACTTTCGGCTATCAAAAAAATTAGTGAAGTGTCACTAATTTTTAAACATTCAATTTTCGAACATAAAATTCAAAAAAATCAACACCCCACCTCCAGCCGACCACCACCTTACCTTTGGCCGACCACTTTCGGCGACCAAAAAGATTAGTGAAGTGTCACTAATTTTTAAAAATTCAAATTTCGAACATAAAATTCAAAAAAATCAACGCCCCACCTCTGGCCGACCACCACCCCACCTCTGGTCGAGCGCTTCCGGAGACCAAAAAATTAGTAAAGTGTTACTAATTTTTAAAAGTTCTAATTTCGTATAGAAAATTCGAAAAAAATCAACTCCTGCCTCCTGACCAAACACCACCCCATCTCCGGCCGACCATTTTCGGCGAAAAAATAATTAGTGAAATGTCACTAATTTTTAAAAGTTCTAATTTCGTACCAAAAATTCAAAAAAAAAAAAAAACCGGTAAAACAGTGTCAGCTAACTTCTCATTCACTTGTCAAATAAATTCCATTTGTTATAACAGTTGTTGGTTAATCATTAACGGATCAACCTGATTATCATGTTTCACAAGATTAGTTAAGGTGCACATAAACTGACCCTGATATCCCGCGTTACAGAAAAAAAAAATTATTGCAAACCAAAAGTTGGAATAATCATTTCAAGAGCATGATTTCGTTCCTTTTAAAAACTGTAATATTATAGCAAGATTTCGTTCATTGGTCACTGACACCCATAGATCTAAGCAATTTACATTTTTTTTTTTTTTATGTTGTCAATATTTTTTTCTTAAGAAAAAACTGTAATATTATTGCATTGGTATATTTTGGTGTCATTTTGGCATGCTTTTAAGGTATGATGATCATTCATTTTTAACTCACCTCATTTTTCAATGCAGATTCGACGGTATGCATGATGAAGCAAAATTTGTGAAATTTGTGCCAACAGAAATTAGTAATGTTGCCATTTTTTTATGAAAAGTAACAATAACGAATAAGCCTTTTAAATTTTCTGACAACGAAATACACGAAAACAGGACTTTTACAGCCCCATATAATCGTTAGCCTCAAGAGATACCGGATACGAAGAGTTTTAGATGTGTTTGAATCCATAAAGGTTGTTTATGTCAAAAATAAAGAGAGAGTGTGTGTTTAGTCCTTTTGTTAAATGAATAATAAAAACCATGTCTTTATGTTTGATTGCAAAAGTACCTTGTCTTTATGTTTGATTGCAAAAGTACCTTGTCCTTCCCTTTAAAAAAGGAAAAATATAGTGCATTTATGACTAATTTTCCCTTATAATTGTTACTTTCCTTAGGTGTGCATGCATACCTATTATAATTGCATATCTATTAAAATTTCCGTGTATGCATTACTAAACAGGAATTTTTATTCTTTCCTTAGGTGGGTCAAAATGAAAATTCATAGTGACTTCTTAATCTCTAATTTTTTTTTTAGGTATGCATACACGTGCTTTTTATGGAACATTTATATAAGAAATTCTTAATCTTTCCTTATGCATGTGCAAATGAAAATGATAAATTGCTCCTCAAGATAATTTTTCTGTCATCATTTATTGCTAAATAGTAATTAGTCAATAATTATTTATATAATAATGATTGATTCATAAAAAAATAAAAAAAATAAAAACAAATCTGATGTTTTATGTGAACAAAATCATTCCTTTTCCTTTTCTTTTTACCCAGAAAAAAACACACCACTCCTTTTCTCGTTAAGAAATCTAGTGGTTGAATATTGTACTTAAATAATAAATATAATTGTCAATCTTTTCAGATTAAAATCGTTACTTTCCTTAAAATTTCGGAAATATGTATTATAATATTGCATATCTATTATAATTGTTACGTACCTTCATTATTCTTCATTACCTTCGTTAATTTCAAATTGGAAAATTTTCGGTTATTGTAATTGGAAAAGTTTATATAATAAATTTTTATTCTATCATTAGGTGTGTCAAATGAAAATTTCCATGGATAGTGACTTCTTAATCTCTTTTTTTTTAGGTATGCATACACGTGCTTTTTATGGAACGTTCATATAAGAAATTCATAATCTTTCCTTATGCGTGTGAAAATGAAAATGATAGATTGCTCCTCAAGATAATTTTTCTGTCAGTATTTATTGCTAAATAGTAATTAGTAAATAATTATTTATATAATTAATGATTGATTCATAAAAAAAAAAAATCTGTTGTTTTATGTGAACAAAATCATTCATTTTCCTTTTCTTTTTACCCAAAAAAAAAAACACACCATTCCTTTTGTTGTTAAAAAATATTGTACTTAAATAATAAATATAATTGGGAAAATTTCTGTTATTGTAATTGGAAAAGAATCATTACGGCAGCACAAATTAGCTTGGAAAAGAATAACTACTTTCCTTTATTGAAATTGATCACCACAAAACCTTAACAAAGCTTAACTCGGTAAAGAATTAAATACTACCATTTAGGACTTTGGTAATTGCTAAAAAAATGCAAAGAGTTGGGAGACATGTGGCAAGCTCAGGAAGCTCTATTCACCAAAAGTCATCCTGCAAGACTAATATAGAAGATTGCCTTTAACATAATAAACAAGTATAAGAGGCCAGAGCTATTGCTTCTAAAGAATCTTTTGCTTTAACAAAGGAACAGATTTGGCAAGAAACTGATGGAAAGGTTGGCCAAAACCACCAGGCAAAGAAACCGATGGAAAGGATATCCCGTAAATGAAACTTTGTGTAAACAAGTCCTCTTTGGAGGCATCACCATAATATCAAATTTATTATTTATACAAAAGTAAAATTCTTTGAGAAAATTGATGGTCGTAACGTGTTTCCTTTGACTGCAAGAAAGCTCAATTTGGATGACAACAATTTCGAGAGAAAATAGGAATGTGATGCATTCTATTCATGACTCCAACTTTAGGAAGAGACAAGAACAACAATGTAATGCCAGGCTTTTCTGATTCTAACGTTTGGTAGAGACAGAAAGGTTGTGTTTGGATAATCAGAATCTTGAGTATGAATAGGAATATGATTACTAGGAATCAAAATTCTTGAAATTTTCTTGGTTAGAAATAGGAATATGATTACCGGGAATCGAATTCCTAGGAATTGGATACCTGGAGGAATTGCATTTCGGTTTTTGGATTAATTCAGTGATCTTACATGAGAAACAATTATTTTGGAAATTTATTAAAGTCAACATTTCCTTTTCTTGATGAATGAGCCAGGAATCTGAGATTTTCATGGGGTAAGGGATGGATCAAATTCCCACTCTATCTGAGAATGTGATTCTTTGAATATGTCATCAAGAATCACAATCAAAGTGACAGAGTGGGAATGTGTTTCTTGATGACATATTCAACCAAGAATCACTTTCTCAGACAGAGTAGGAATCTGATCTCTCTCTTACCCCATGAAAATCTCAAATTCCTAGCTCATTCATTAATAAAATGAAATGTTGACTTTAATAATTTTTCAAAATAATTATTTCCCACGTAGGATCACTAAATTAATCCAAATACTGAAATGCAATTCCTCTAGGTATCCAATTCCCAGGAATTCGATTCCCAGTAATCATACTCCTATTCTTACTCAAGATTCTGGTAATCCAAATACAGCCGTAGAGTAGCAGCCCAGTGGTATTCTTATGCATTTGATTTGAGTTCAAACATCATTCACTGCAACTAATTGTACCTTTTTAAGTGAAGTAATTCTTATGCATTTGATTTGAGTTCAAACATCATTCACTGCAACTAATTGTACTCCCTTCGTCCCTTTTTAAGTGAAGTAATTCTTATGCATTTGATTTGAGTTCAAACATCATTCACTGCAACTAATTATACTCTCTTCGTCCCTTTTTAAGTGTGTTACTTCCTAAATCCAACTTATTAAATAAACATCATCATTACACATTTTGCATCAACTTTTACCTTCACTATACACTTTTTATATACTTTTCACATCAACTTTTACATCCATTTTCCAAAATTATCCTCCACTTTACCCACTAACTTTTCAAAAGGGCAAAATAATAATTGTACAAACGTTTACCCATTAACTTGTCAAAAAACACTTTTTAAAGGGCAGCTCAAAATAGTTGACACTAAATAAGGGACGGAGGGAGTACTAATTTTCACCATGCCAAAAAAATATATATATTTCCTTTGATGAGGCGCCACTTTCTACCTTTCTTAGTAACAAGACTGGTTTCTCATCTCTTGGACCGCAAAAAGTCTCTACAATTGCATCTTAACTGTTCATTTCATAAACCAATGACCTTGATCTTAAAAAGAGTTTTGCCGTAAGAATCTTTCAGCGAATTTGAACTATCAAAAATACTTTTGGTCGGTCAGTATTATACGAAATGCTATCTACAATGGAAACCCATAGTACAGGGAAGCTTGATGCCTAGTAAAACTAGTTCACATAAGATGAAGAAGCAAGACAATTCTCTCTCTCTCTCTCTCTCTCTCTCTCTCTCTCTCTCTCTCATGCCCCCGTACAGACTGCAACACCAACAATTTGTGCTCAGCAAAAGGGTTTTAAAACTATTGTGGATTTTCGCCTTCTGGCTTTGAAACAGGAATCAGCTTTTTCAAACTAAAATAGCTGGAGAAGACATCAACAATAAGGAAATGAACAATAGAAGTTGATTTTCTTCTCTCAAACATTTCCGAAGACTGCAGTACATTTTGGAACGGGTTAATAACTTTGAAACCAAGCTCAAACAAGTTACTACTCGGCTCGGTCGGCTTATGATGTATAAGGAATTCAAGATATTTAAGATTAGCTCGTGTTCGACTTGATTAAAGCTCATTTGAGTTTGGCTCGTTTTATGTTAGGGATTTCAATAGCAATAACTGAAAGGGTCCTGCTAACAGCACCCGTTAAAAGTACAAAAAGTACACTTTTGTGGATCCCACTTGTAAAAAAAAAAAATACACTTTAAAAGTACATTTGTACGTTAAAGTACACTTAAAGATGTACTTTAAAGTACAAGTGTGTTTTTTTATACTCTTAATAGTTGCACTATCTCACCCTTTAGCAAATCTACCTGGGAATCCAATCTGTTTGACCCTAAATATAGCTTGCAGCTTGTTAAAAATCAGAGACTACCACACAAACAGACAAAAAAAGATTTACACGTCCGAAACCAAAGGTAAGCCCTTCAATTCAATACTTGCTCCAAACCATCTTTGTTCTTTAAAACTCCAATTGTTTCCCTTCCCAAAATCATAGGTAAGCCCTTCAATTCAACACTATACTTGCTCCAAACCTATCTTTCTTACTTTCTGTCCCTCTGGCCGATGCAATTTCAGCCGTCCAATGGGAAGTGGTGGCTCACGGCTAAACCCCGAACATGAAGTCATTCCGGCCAAACTCCACCCCCTGCTCCGCCGGAGGATAGAGGAAATCAGAAGGCGGATACATTCAGGCGGAGGGAAACACGTGACTCCTTCTGGGACAGAGCTGTTGCTTAATCAAGATGGCAAGGCAAAAGTTGATGACGACAACGACGATGTTGCAAATAGCCTGACGAGTTGCGTGACATCGGAGGATTCGAAGGGGTTCACGGCTGCAAGAGAAGAAGCAGGGGATCCACGGAGAGAGGAAAGCGCGAAAGAGAAGAACGAGGGTGGAAAAAAGGAACAGGCAGCGATGGGAAATGTAGAGTCAGAAAGCGAAAACGATGCCAAGAAGGATGTATGTCATGACAATAAAGATGACGAGGGAATACATGATAACGAGGATAGCATAATGTTTCCGGGTTCGCCGAGTTTCAGAATATATTACGCTGATAATCTGCATGAGCATGATGAGGACGATGACGATTTTAATGATGCAGGTTGGTATATCTATTCAGGAATATGCAAAACTGCAGATTTTCACCTAGGAAATGGCTTGCGCGATAGCCCGTATTGTAATGAGGCTTTTATCTTTCTTTCCACTGAACAGCAATCGTATATTTGCAGGTAAGAAAGATAATTGTGCAGATGAAAAGACTAGTACGGATCACGGCACGCGACAAGAAAAGGTACATGTTCATCCCTTCATTATATACAGCTAGAAACATTTGGAGCCATAGAATCTTTTCAACAACAAACATCATGCATGCCACATCTCATCCTAGAGAGAGAGAGAGAGAGAGAGAGAGAGAAGTGAACCTATTTAAGATTGGAGACCTATCCACCAAATAAATTCTCTCTCCTTCCTGTTATTGTAAGACAAGCAGATAATAGAATTACCACACTCGACTGCAGAAATACCGAGCAACAAAGCAAATGATCTCTATTACAGTAACATGGGGCAATTAAATTGATCTTGTCAAAATCAAATCTTTTCTAATCATCACTAAGTTTTTTCCCTTTTTTAATATTGCAGAATTTACAGGATTCTGAGCCTAAGAAACCAAAGAAAGATAGGAAGAGGAGTTTCAGAAAGGTTATACCAAAGGGAGGGCAAACTGCTATGAAGAATCTATTCAATGTCAAGGCATGCTACAATCCGTCGTGCTCTTCCCATGACCGTACTCATCTTCTTACTGCAAAAACACCGGCTTGATCGAATCCAGTGAGAGAAAGAAGATAGCTTACAATAGTTTCTGGATTTTGGTAGTCTTTCTCTATCAGCCGACATTGTGTACATATAACAGTCAGGGACAAAGATGTGATTAACGAGGGACAACGATGTAATCAATTTTCATTCTTCAATGTTTAGGGTGCAACTTCTAAAGATTCAAAAGACGGAAGGAAAGGGTTATGACGCTGTCCTGGAGGAATTGAGAAAGAAATGAAAGAGACAGGTATGGTTGATCAATCCTGTCAACCATCGCTTCATTGGATTCCAGGCAGCAAATATACATTTTCAATCAATTTTGATAAGATACAAGTAGTACATTTTCTTTCTTGTACAGTTGTTACAATAATGAGAAGACAAATGTATTATGTAGGTTAAATTGATATATCATGCAACCAAGTGAAGGTATTGTAAATAAATGGAGAGGCAAAAAATGAAATCCTACAATCATGTTAATAACCTTCTGCGAAGCGTTTTATATAAAGTTTTCAGGTCCACAGCACAATACAATCACAGAATTCACGAGCTTCAGATAAAATAGCCATACAACAAATTACTAAGGTTATCAAGACCCTTCATAATATAATATAGCTAATCCATAGAAACCATTTCGATCATGTGCTTCAGTAACATATCAGTACCAGAACACAGGAATGAAGCGCTGCAAGAACTTTGATAATGGAAATCATACCTAATCAGAAAGGAAGGCGGACAAAAGGAACCTCTCATCCTCCAAAAACAGCTGTAGATTCTTGGTCTTCATCAAGAACTCAATTGCTTTGTCATTAAACTCGACAAGGAAGCCCAGTTTGATCAGCTCTGCCAGCTGTTGCATATGATCTTCTTTCTCCCATAACAATCCCTCTGATATTGCTTCAGAGAGACACATGGCATATTCGATAACACTACTGTGCCCATCAGACCGGTCCATCTTCTGCGTAAAAAACTTCTTACTCTCCCTCTCCCAACGGATCATCCGTCTTGCTGGTCCTTTCAAGATTTTCCCTGAAGACAGCAGTAAACTGTAATCAATAGTAATCGGATCCACTGTCTCAAGGACAATTATATCAAGGAGGGACCTGACAGCTTCATGCCTTTTCTCTGCTTCCATTTGAAGAGAGAGATCAGCTAGAAAACCTAGAATCAGCCTAACCAGCCCTTTTCCGACCAAATTTTCCCTTGGAACCACTTCCCTAACACAAACAGCTTCCGATGTATATGCTTCCTCTTTCATCACAGACTCAGAGATATTTCGGACACCAATTTTTCTGTAAACCTCAAGTAGCTTCCCCCTAGGCAGGGAGGGCACGCTTGGCTGTGGATACCACACAAATAGTGGCTGGGAAGAACACTTTTCGAATAGATCCTTCAGTTGAAGGTCATCAGCAATAAAAACATCATGTCTTTCAAATAACAAAATTCCATCTGAACCTGAATACACAGGAAGTTTCACCAAATGCTTATCCAGAGTTTTCTGTGTTTCCAAATTCCAGTGCTTTACAACATACTGTAACACCCCGGATTATTTCAAAAATATTTGAATACCTTTTCACGTGATGCTAGCGGACCTATCGATATGCTCGTATATGTGGGGTACGGTTTGAGGTGTCTGCGAGACCCGAATTATGGAAGAGGGAAAGAAGAGAAAGGTAATTTTCATAAGTGTTGGGCTTAAAGTTAATAGCAACGGAAGTTAGAGGGGAAGAATATGACACCCGACTTTTAAATTATGTTTGTGTGCGTGTTTATTTTAATTGCGCGCGTTACTTGCGTTAATTGGTGGTATTTGAAAGTATGCGAAACAGAATGTTTTCATTGGGTGGGAGTATTTTGGAGAGGTGGTGTGGCTACACCCAATAATCTCCCTAAGTGGGATATTTATTCTTCTTCTTACCTCCTTGCTGACACACACACACACTTATTGGAGAGAGAGCGAGAGATAGCAGAAGAAGAGAAGAAGGAGAAGAAAGAAGAAGAAGAGGAAGAAGGAAGGAAAATTGGGGAAAACCCAAATTGAGGTACGAATTGAAGATTAATTTCCGAAATTCTTAAGCTATGATGTTCATATACAAGTTAATTTAGTATTTTGCATCTCATAAGAATGATTTGGGGTTGTTTTTACAAAAATTCGTGAAAGGAAGGTGAAGGGTTCACTGACTGGTTTTGTGAAAAACCAAATCTGCCATGGTTTTTGGCGAATTTTAAGACATGGTTCCCAAAGTTGGAAATTTATGAGATTTTTACAGTAGCTACCCATGGATGTTCTTTATGTTGTGTAAAAATTTCGGGGTTTAATTCGAAGTACAGAAAATAAGAAAATTCGTGAATCAATCTGCTGTCGGGTTCGTGTTTGGGCAGACAGCACTGACACATCTTGGGAAAAAGGTTATAACTTCTAGCTCGGGTATCCGATTGGTACACCGTCTTTTGATTATGAAACCAGACTCGTATACCTTCGAAACGATGTATGGGTTGTGCCTTAATTATTTCCAGAGAATAGCAGTTTTTAATTTGAAGTTGGGGAAAAATCTGTTTTGGGGAATTTTCAGCAAGTTCTGGGTTTGTGTGGAGGTTGTTTAAAAATAGTTACGGAGCTCAGAAAATTCTGAATTTTGGATATGATGATGAAGTGTGATTCTGGAGTTTGTGGTGAAAATTTCGTGGGAATCGGATAAGTAGATTAATTCTGAAAATTCATAGAGCGCAGCACTGTTGAGTCGTAGGATACATTTTCATGCATTTCACTTGCATTTGGGCATGAATTTTTGGTAGTGAGCTTATGGGTGATACATAATTGATGTCATAGGTGATGATACTGTAAGATGATCGAGGTGACACTTCTGGTGCATAGAGGTTAAGTCTATGGCGGAGTTGGTCCTGTTGTGACAGGTGAGGATGTACAGCTTCTATAATAAATAGAAATGTGTAGTGTTTATGTGGTGTTTTCAAATGTGTGGTGTGATTATTGATGTTTTGAAAACTCTCCTTGTGATTTTTGTATATGTTAAAAGTATTGTGTTTGGACGGATTAAATGATTTTCAGTGATGGATCAAATGATTTTTTATGATGGATCAAATGATTTTTGGTGTGTGGAAGGAAAATGTTTTATGTCTCTTGTGCCAATGTTTGCAAGCTTGGTTGCTGCTTGCTTTATGTTGTGCAAGCTTGGTTGCTGCTTGCTATTTGTTGTTGTGCAAGCTTGGTTGCTGCTTGCGTTATGTGGGGCAAGCTTGGTTGCTGCTTGCCTGTAAGCTTTGCTTACCTTCTGGGTTGCACCTACCATTGGTGATAAAGAATGGCCCTCGTCACCGCCACTATATGTGAGCCTGTGAGCGAGGTCACGGTACCGTCATAACTCCCGGTCGTGAGGTTGGCGACTCGTTGGCACATTGGGTAAAATGATAGGATATTATTTTATATTGTGAAAGAAAATGTGAAATATTTTGCAAAACTTACAGAGGTGAGTTGATGAGATGGGCCGGTGGGCCGTGTTTTTTTAGAAGAGCCGATAGGCCGTGTTTTTTAGATGAGCCGATAGGCTGTGTTTTTTAGATGGGCCGGTGGGCCATGTTTTGAGATGAGCCGGTGGGCTGCATTTTTAAAATAAATATGGAGGGCTGTGTTTTGAGATAAAAGCGTGGGTGTGATGCTTTAAACATTTGTGATCCATCTAAATTGTTTAAGCAAATGTGTTGGTGTGTTGTTTATATTTCGATCCATCTAAACACATATCATTTCCATTTATTATGTTGCTAAGGTACATTCTCCTGTAACCTTTTTGGTTGCAGATTTCCAGTTGAGCTAGACGTCGGTCCACTACAGTGCCAGAGTGCTAGACAGGTGTTCCTAGAGGTTGTGTTCTGTGATTTTGTCAGTCAGTGGGTGATGTGGATAATCAGTATTTTGTGGAGTTAATGTGGTTGAGTACATGTCAAATGATTTTGACTGTACAGTTGTTGAGGAGGTGTGAACACCTGTTATGGTTATGGCAGTTGAGTTTGGTGTTATAATATCTTTTGTTTGCATTCGTTACGAGTTGCAGTTGAGCTTTGTATAATAGCTTTTGTGAGTAGCCTAAAAGGCATACAGGTGGTGGCAGGTGTCCAGTCACTTTGTGCAGGTTATATCCTGCCAGAGTGGGGTGTGACACATACTCCCAAAATGCACGACACTCGTTGTTTGGCAATGGGCGTCCAGAACATTCCCATGCCTTCCACAGCTTGCAATAATCATCAACTGAAGGGATACATCTTACCCCAAAAGCCTTGGGAAAAAAGTGGAGTAACTTCTTATCGTAGTGTTTCTCCAACACATTCAACTGCATGCCAAAAAGATCATTCTTGTCGGAGAGGACACATTCTTCTGCAATTACCCACTCCCCATCGTCATTTCCATTTGGGATCCGAATTTTTTTTGTGTCTTCACAATCAGACTCCCAGTTGAACTCATACAAGTATTTATAGATCCGCTTAATAGTAGAGAAATTTGAATGGGAATCAAGGTGGGTGGCAAGGAGTGAGCAACCATTTCTAACCTCAACAGTGACTCCTATCAAGTTTAACTCTTTCCTGTAGGACTTAATCTTGGAGCCATAATAATCTTCATCAACAAATGGTCCGTCCTCTTGATGTAAGAAAGAATTCCAATCAGAATGGAACAGCAAGCAGTCATCAGGAGACCTATAACCAAAACTGGTTTTCAGCCACTTTTGAGAAACTTTCTTTAGAAAAGAATCTGGTAAAGGCTCCTTCTGCTCAAGCAAGTTCCGGATGTATTCGAGCAATGAGTAAACATTTGCAGGAGTTATGTTGTCAGGATCACGAGGTAAATGAAGTCCATCTGCCACAAACCTGTAACCATCCTTGAAGGCAAGAACAACTCCCATACTCTTTAGCTCCTTTTTATATTCATGGATACCATCACCGTAGTAATTCCCACTGTCATCAATGAAAGGAAGACGAGAAATCGGGGAAATAGATTCCCAATCAGGGCCAAACAGAACACAATCCTTTGGCACTCTGTAATCACCGAGACGGGTTCGCAGCCATTTAACATTACGGATACAACTCTTCAGATCTTCAGGGAATTTAAAAGTTGTTCCCTGAAGCTTTTTGTAACAAGCCAGAAATCGAAGGACAGAATCTTTTTTGATGGACGAAAGTGCTGCTTGCTGCTTGAAAACAGCAGCAAATACTTTGGTTGCCTCCTCGAAATCCACTATGACCCCAAGTTGCTTCAACTCAGTTTTGTACGACAAGATGCTAGAGCCATAGGAGTTTTGGTCAATAAGAGGGAAGCTGGAGAAAACCTGTAGAAGACAACCCCATTCAAGATTAAACAGATACGATTCATCTGGCGACTTGTAGCCCATGTTTGTCTTCAAAAACTTCTTATCTTTGAATGCTCTAACAAATTTGTCAGGTGATCTCAGATGACGTAAGCATTCCAGTACAAAAAGGCAAGACTCGGATGTCAGACCACCAATGTGGGCTGGAGATTTTAAAGTTTCAAAAACAAGTTGGTAATTTTGACCGAAGCCAATTACCACACCCAGCATCTCGAGTTCTGTTTTGAAAGAGAGGATTTCCTCACCGTAGTACTTTACATCAATAAATGGAATGTCACTGATCTGAGATGCAGCTCTCCATTCCTGACCAAACAAAACTGACTCAACTGGGGACCTGTCACCAAGTGAAGTTCTTAGCCATCTTTCTTCTCTGATACTCTGGATAAAATCTTGAGGAGAAAGGAACTTCTGCCGCAGAAACTTAATAAACTTGAGTATAGAAAGCACATTCCCCTTCGTCAGTGTGGAAGAAGATGCTAACCACATAAGACGCTTCCCTATAAATGTACATGCCTCTCCACATTCCAACATCACTCCTATTGATCGTATCTCTTCTTTATAGTCATATAGTCTATTACCATAAAAGTTCTGATCAATAATGGGTATATCAACTAGTACAGATTCATGCTGCAAAAGATGTCCCCATGATGAGTCCGTCAGGAATGACTCAGACGGAGGCCTGTAATCACGACTACCACTTAGAGAAACCCTCATCCATCTTCCCTCCTTTATGCATGTCAGGAACTTCTCCGGCAGGTGAACCCTCTTCCAATTCAAGCTCCGAATCCAATCCAAAAGCAAGAATGTGTTTTGCTTAGTAAGCGGAGCAGACATAGTTGGAATTACTGCATTGGGGGGAGATATATCAGGGACATCACAAGCTAAAAGATGAGTTTTGAGGAAGTCAATTAGCTGTTTCTCAGAAGTATATACACTTGCAAATTTTCCTGAACGCAAATAGTCTTCTCCTAGCTCAACATAACCTTCTTCTATCCATGGGTTTGATCCAATCAGACTTACCCATTTGCTCCCACTGGCAGGGACCAGAACCCCATTCCTTTTTGTGGACACCCGACCATAATTATCCACAAGTGGCATACCATCACACAAATAACCAACCTCTTCCTGAGACAAATAGTTTGCTGAAAGCGAGTGATATAAGAAATGAACATAGGCCACAACAGGCTTCTTATCACTGTCCAGTGAATTGTAGATTAGAATCCCGTACTCGTACACATTTACAGCCCCTATCCTCACTTCATTTAAGAGCCATTCCTGTATTGTCTGCCTCTTGGAACACAAATGGAGAGCTTCTTGTGTCTCTTTAGGTAAAAAATGGTGTGTTGCACATCTAAATTCCCTGTTCCAATCAATCAGCCATGATATATGACGAGACCAACGGGATATGAGAACCCTCCCCCCGGTCCACTGTGAGACTTCGCGGACGCTTTTCAAACAAATGTCCCCATGAGGACTCACGTACTTCAGAAACGGTAGGTTCTTGATGCTGGTCTTTTGAAAATTGGACCTCCAATTCTCAGCTAGAAACAATAGAAGCTCCAAATACACCTTTTCTGATACTCCCATAACCAGATTAGAACCCCGGATGCAATTTGCATACCACTCATCCTCAACTGGTTTTACACCCAAGAAATTCAGTATGTGATCGTACTCTGCCGTATCGAATGAAGAACTTAGCACATATCTCCCATGGGATGAAATATTATGCAAATTCACTCCTTGCTTCCTCGCGTTAGACAATATATTCCAGAAAGCAGGCATGAGCCTACCCACTTCACCGGGTTTCTGAAAGAACTTCTGCTCCATGTATGACTCACAGGGAACAATATTCTCGGCCATTATTTTTCTTTGAATTTTCTCCCTCACAGCATTTAGCACAGGATAGGGAGATTCGTTGATGGGTAAAAACCTGAACATTGGAGGCAAAGAAGATATGGGAGCATCTTCAAATGTTTTCACCAGTGAAATAAATGCATTGGTGAAAGCCAAAGGCACGCAGCCAAGAATCCCTTGGTTCCATTTGTTGTCCATGAGGATTGTTTCTCTCGATGATGCTAAAAGGAAATCAGCCTGAATTATGAACGGAAAATTTGTAACCATTTCTGTTGGGAGAAAAGCATAAACCCCAGGTGAGTTCATCCCTCTATTGAGCCGATCTCCATTTGGAAAAGCTAATGTGAGTACCCACTCTTCCACTTCCATTCGTTTTTCCACTTTATTCTCTGACCTGACAGGAAACCTCTGCTTCCACATGTAGTAGCTGCATTCCTTTTCCAAGTTGTCATCATTTTCATCAGATAAGAGATGGAGCATGTAGGATTCTGCATCAATGTTCTTCCTTGTAACAAAATCAGTCTCAGTTGAAATGGATATGGCAGTCACAGAGTTGAGCCTAGTATCCACATTATCTTCCTTGATTGAAAGCTTCTTTATCTTAGAAAGAAACAACAGAACTTCAGGATGAATGCTTGACAGTTGCTGCTTCACAGGTTTAACCTTGTCGGGCTTCAGGGGCAACACAATTGTTGTGGTTGGGAGCGAAGTGTCAGAGCCATATACTTGCTTCAAGGTGGAAAGAGTTGGGTTATCATCCACCCATTCGGGGACAATGTAACCGACATGGCACTCCAAGCAAGGTTCTTCATTAAAGCGGATCTGATAGCCATTACTGAATATGTATGGCTGAGCTGTGATGAGAAACACGCTCTTGAATCCAATTCCTAAAACACCATAAAACTAGTTGATTTAGAAACATTATCAAATGTCACATTAAATTTTCCCCACTAAGCAAGCACGTAAAAAACTGAAATATTGCTCACATGCATCCATAACATGAAGGACTGTATAAACCCAATTTGCTTTAAGATAGATTCAATAAAATGCATGTAGAACGGAAGGCAACTGTCAAAGACTAAAACTTGTTCCCAACTTTATTATCCTATGACAAAAAAAGAATGACATGAATTGAGAAAGAAACAGAAATATCCATGTTTAGTTGTTACACAACACTCATTCTAGATAAAACCTTGACTTCAAAAGCCAAAAGTACCCCTAATTTAACTTAAATCATATAAAAGACTTTTCCAAGTGTAAATAAATACAACTTTCGAGTTTTAAATTAACGTGTCATTGAATATTGGAGTAGTACAGTAGTTTCCCATATCTAATAAGTGGGTAGTAAGGAAAGATGCACAATGGCTAGTTAAGACTATATGAGAAGAGCAGGATACTCAATAAGTAAAAGAGAAAGAGTACCGAGGAAGAAAGGCATTAGACTCCCCCAAATTTATCGTCCTAAGATAGAAAGAGAGTAAAATATTCATCACAACAGAAAACAACCATATGTTCACCGCTACTATTGGTTGTAGTTCAACCAACTTGGGATATAAAAACTAAATCACATTCACTTAACAATGCCAAATGTCTATTTTAGCTGTATCTTTATTCAAGACTGAAATTACAATACAAGCCCACATTATTGCCAATAATGCCAGCTACCATTTGGTTAAGAATTTACCTCGAGTTTGTAACACGTGGGAGTGGAAAAAACGCAAATTATTTTTATTTACTTGGTTAGACAAATGAAGGGAAATGAACTCTGTTAGAACCTTGTTGAAATCTAAAATTGGATACTACAGCAAGGTATGATTGAAAAGTGATTTTTTTTTTTTTTAATTTACCCCTTGCATTCCTGGTACCAATTTTCTCTTCAAATATCAATTTTTCCACGTCTTTTCGTTTTGATTTATTCCTCTCCTAGATCAGGAACAACATAGGGAAGGAAGAGAAAGTCACAGCTTCCTTTTTTCTCTTCAAATCCACAAGTTTCAAACAAATTCCTTACATTTCCAAGCATAAGCAAATCTAATTGACGTGGATTGAAATTTATTAGTGAGTTACCTTTCTCGCCAATATAACCACGTTTGCGGAAGCCTTTCTTGGTGGAGCGTCCAACACTACAAATGGACTCAATATTTTTAGGAGAAAAACCCTTCTCATTGTTGAATACCAGCAAAGTGGCAGCAGCTCCGGTGGCCGTAATATCCTGAGAAGTTATCACAAACTCCAGCGATGGTTTTACCCCTTCCAAGTACTCATTGTCCTCTGCATTCTGTAAAGAGAACAAATGGTAGAGGGAATAGTAGCATTACTGTACGTTTAAAAAATATAAATTCGTATCAATAGCTCATGCAAAAAAATAAGAACAAGAGTACACGTAGGACATGGTCAAATTTTAATTAAAATTACATATCTTGACGCAGTTGGCTGGATATGAATTTTAACAAACAGATTTAATGTTCAATTCCCATGGAGAAATAAAAGATTTAACTTGACTTGTGAAACTACAATGGTAGATGGAATAGTTAAAGAAGATGTGTGTAGAGCATCTATAGCCCTTACCGTACTTATGTCTCCAACCGACAATTTGAGCAAAAAAATCCTCGAAACACACTCCACGGTCTCCACCCCTTTACTCAAACTTTTACAAATTGAGTTCCACTCATAATTTTTCTCAGATCATAGATATTTAAATTTCTACACAAATTTTGAAAAACTATCTTTCATGTTTCTCCCTCTAAACTTTATGACTTTTCTTACATGAAATTTACTTAGAGTTGTACTAAACTACTAATTAGCTTTGGGTTTACCAATTAGAGTGTTGTCTTGATGAAGCTTTTACTCAAATTTAAGTAAAAGCATGGGTAAGGAATATTGCGTTTTGTGAAGCCTAATTTGGTTAGGTTCGCGTTTTGCAGGGATTTAGGCCTCGGCACCCATGGCCAGGGTTCGGGGCAGCGCACCGAAACCTAGACAGGGTATTCCAAAGTGCATGTTTAGTAGCCGGCATCTCCATTGAGATTACTTCTTTGAGACACATGTTTTGGTCAGTTAATAAACTAATAAAGTTTGTGGAGCCTTCCAATTCATGAATCTCAAGAATGCCTGCGACATTTCCAAAAACAAAAATAGGATATCAGCATCAATTTTAGTTTCTGTCCAATTTTGAATATTGGGAAGAGTGAACAATGTGACATCAAGCACATCCACAAATTTTTTACTTTCATAAAATCATTGGTAGAAAATTCCCAAATGCATCTTCGGAGAAGGGAAAACGAAATAATCCCCAAATGTCTATCCCTACCTCTCAGAAATAAGAATTTGGAAGAACCCAGACTAATATTCATCAAGCTAAGGGCCTATCCCTGAATCTCTCCTAAGATCAGAATCCAGAACACTTTAAAACCCCTACAACGGAGAGCATCAATAAGTTTATTGATTAGGACCAATATCATGTTTTCACTTGTTTACCTTCAAAGCCCAAGAGAATGACCTCAAGTTTTCCTCTCGCAAAAGCACGCAACCGAAGAAACAAGGCATTCCATAATTATTCATTCTAACCCATATTCCAAGTGGCTTATAATGCAAACTAATGTAGTAGAAAATTAATTTTCACATATCCACACATTCAGAGTAGAATATTTTCTAACTCCCAAATCACTACATTTATAATATACAAAAGAAACTGGCAATCAAACCTCAATAGACAATTATTTTGGCCAGCTTTAAGAGTAAATGCCAAAGTCCCTATAAATGGCTAATGTTTACCCTCTAATCATCCCCACAAGGCCACAAGATCACCTGAAAAAAAAAAAAGATAAACTTTTCTTGCTCAATAGTCTTTTAGCCATGGCAAAGAAGCCGAGCCAAAAGATCAAAATCGCGAAAGATAAAATAGAGGTAAAAAAACCATTTGCAAGTCACTTTATCAAAGCAGCTCACTGGCCTCTTCAAGAAGGCGAGCGAGCTCTGCACACTATGTGGAGTCAAAATCACAATAATAGTTTTCTCTCCGGCCAGGAAAGTATTTTCCTTCGGTCACCCTAACGTGGACTCAATTGTTGACCAATTCCTAAGTCGAAACTCTCCACGAAACTCCACCACCCGCCACCTCATTGACGCACACCGCAACGCCAGTTTGCGCGATCTCAATTCAAAACTCACTCAAGTTCACAACGAATTAGAGGCGGAGAAGAAAAGGGGTGAAACCCTAGATCACATGAGAAAAATAGCTAGCCAAAGGAAGAATTGGTGGGAAAAACCTATATAGATGAACTAGGGTTGAATGAGCTTGAACAACTTAGGGATTCAATGGAGGAGCTCAATAAAACACAAAGAATCAGACTAATAAGCACTTTGTGGAGGGTTTGTGGAGGGTAATGTAAATCCTTCGCCATTTTTCTTACCGAACGGTTGTGGAATGGTTGATTCGGTTGAGACTAAGCCCTATCAGATCCATGATTCTTCAACAAATCCTCATATCCATAATTTTGGTTATGGCCATGGATTTTTCTCAGTTTTGCTTGTCCAATTTAGTGGTGGTATCAAAGCTAGTAACTCACTAGCCTTAATTGTTTCTTTATTTATCCTTTTCAGTTACTTAGTCCATCATGAGTACTAATTCTGATGATTAATTTCATCTAATTTCTTTGTTCAATAAATAATGAACATTAACTTCATATGGATGTGATTGCCAGTTTATAAGATTTCATTTTTTTTGTTTACACGATATTTGGATTATGTGTGGCTAAGGGGTGGAAGAAGATTGTGCTTCTTGATTTTTTTTATTGATGGAAGTATGATACTCTAATTTATGATAATTTTCTAGATCATGGCGATAACTGTTAGTTATGGGCCATTTGATTGTCAGGTTTAAATGCGTTTACTATTGAAGCATGGCGTTTGTGTTGAGGGGATATAGATGATATTATGTAATCGATCCTCCATCTTTCGTGATTCAGGCAAAAATGACGCTCCTTCTTGATGTATATTTTGAGGTACCTAGTTCGCTGTGAAATAATACATTGCGAAGCTACTATATGGACATCCAATCAACTCATGAGCTAGGGGAACATTTACTTAGCAAAATTGGGGATTTGTGTAATTCCAAAAACGTTTTACTTGTATAATATTTATCAATAAGCCTAGGTTATGAATACTTAGGCCTTGTTCTTGAATGGATTTTATCTCATAAAATCTAGTTTTGATAAAATCTAACATTCTCAACGGATTTTAGCAAAACTAGATTTTATCTCACAAAATTATTTACAATACACCTCTATCAACCCTAGATTTAATCCATTGGGAAAACAATGTCATTTTATCACACCTCTAAACAAAACTACATTTTACCAAAATTAGATTTTATCTCATAAAATCCATTCAAGAACATGGCCTTACTCCATGAAGTGAATGTAACTTCAAACTTGAACTCTATTCTTCATCTGTTACATAACAGAAGTTGGTGTGAAATGAAGAGTGAATGTACTCAGACTACACAATTAAATTCAAGCAACCACACAGTTAAAATTCAGGCTACTCTCATGAAGTAATAGCGATATCCACGTAGTTCCCGAAACAACGCCTAAAATGTGCAAAATGTGTACCGACACAGAACGAATGAACTTTTCCGTCGATATATATTAGGTTTAGAAATCGAACCTGAATGAGTTCCATGAGAAAGTGGACGTCTTTGGAGTAGAGTTCAGCGGAGAGGTAGTTAACGGCATGATGGAGGTCTTCATTTTTCGGATCCGGTTCACCTCCGATATTGAACTTTTTACTCCGAATTTCCTCTATGTGATCTCTTGGCGTAGCCATTGGCAAAGAAAATCTCAAAGGATCACTGCTACGAAGCCTGTATAACAGAGAGAGTGGTGGATACGCGTAGAGAGATAGAGAGAGAGAGAGAGGGAACGGAAAGCTTCGTCGGGAAGCAGAAGAAAAAGTGAAGCAAAAGTCAAGAAAGAAACAGATGATAGAGAGCCCTTCACAATAACTTTTTTGCGATTTTTTGAAAAAGGTCTGTATTTTTAATAAGTTGGGGAAAAAAATTATATATTATATTATGCGTCTCAATAATATAATTCAAAAAAAATAAAAAATATAACAATCTATATAAATTAAAATAATATCTATATAAGACGACGGAAAAGACTAAATGGGCTAGGTGTGGTTAAATAAGCTAATTACCTTGGTTTTTGGGTTTTATTCAATTTTTTCCCATGTTGCTCGTTTCTCGTCAAATTTTTGTGGATTATTGATTAATCTCAACGCGATGAATTGAAAAAGTAAAAAATTATGAGCCAAACTTAAATTCTTTTGAATAAAGACAAAAATAAAACAACAAGTAGCTTATTTTAGTCTTTATTCAAAACAATTTAAATTTTTATCATAGTTTTAAAATTTTCAAATTCCTTCCGTCCAAACAGAAAAAAATGAAAAAGTAAAATAAAAAAATAAATATATTTTAATAAGCCAAACCTAGCCTTTTTTTTTTTTTTTTGGTAAATGAAAATTTTATACAACCAAGCTTACAACAGGGGAAAATCCCAAGCAAAAACAATACAACTCATCAAGGAAGAACCAATAATGGTCAAAAGAAAAGCAACAAAGAAGACTCAACTTCTAAACATTCTACGATGTAGATTCCATTGGCTACACAACCAAAGGTTTTCTTGAGAGCTTGGAACCTTCCTCCAAGAGCTAGCTCTGTATCTCACATTTTCTTCCACAATTGCAAGGACCATACTAGAATCTTTTGAGCATCCCCGAAAATTCTAGCATTCATTTCTAGCCATATATAATACAAGGAAGCAGCAAGGAACAACTTGAATAACATAGCACGAAAAGATTTACGTTTGCAATGATCACATGCCCATTTCAACTCCACATCCCATTGTCTTGCCCCTCGTTGGATCCCAAACTTACCCAACACATTATTCCATATTTGCCGGGAAAAGCCGCAAACAAAAAAAAGATGTTGCAAGGATTCCTCATGTTGAGAACAGAGAACACACTCAGTATCTATTGCCATCCCCCACCTTCTTAGTCTATCTTTAGTTGCTAACGTGCTCCTACAAGCTAACCAACTTATAAAGGCCCATTTGGGAACATTCTGGGGGAACCAAATTACAGCAGCCCATGAAACCTTGGCAGCTTTATATCTGAGGGCTTTCCAAACCTAGCCTTGGTCTGTTTTGTCATCTCTTTCAAATTTTTTTCAACTATATGCCTTCATTGTTACACTTTTTTTATTTCTCTTGTCAAAACAGAAAATGTAACGTAAAAAATGCAACACAAAAATTACTACTATCCGAATTTAAGAAAATAAATTATTAAAGAATTAAAAAGAAGAGTGTGCCGAAAGTCCAGAAGGCGACAAACTTGTACGGAGATTGAGACCTTTTGTGGGACCCCAAAAGTTATGATTCCTCCTTGGAGCCGGGTGTGGTCTTCCTCGAGTCCACGGCGTTTGGCCACCACCTGACGAAGTTTGCTTGCGTCGATACAAGACTAGGTCTTGACGTCATCTTCTATATAAAAAATTGTAGCCTTTTCTTGTATCATTTTTCGAATTTTTTACACCGAATTAAAGTTATTTAGGACCAGAGAGAGTATATGTATATCAGTCCCCTTTTATAAAGGAATTCTTTACTTTGCTAAAGAATATATCTAAAAAAGAAATACTCTGTACTCCTAAAAAAGAATATATCTAAAAAAGAAATACTTCGTATATAGAATTAAGCAAAAAAATAAAGGCCACAAGTCATTTTTGAACCCATTGAATAATAAATGAAATTAAAATACAATTTTCATCCACCGGACTTGAGAGATTGTTAGGTGCTCTAGGAGCAATGCTCCTCCCTCTCACAAAAGTGTGTAAGATCCGCACCTTATGAAGTGAGGTCCACCTACTTTTGTGAGATGAAAGAGTATTTGCTCATAGAGCGCAAAATAGTTTTTTCGATTGAACACATGCTGAGCTCACAAGTCACAACCACTGCCACCGCCCACCTAACCACAAGAAAAGGTCTCTCTCTCTCTCTCTCTCTCTCTCTCTCTCTCTCTCTCTCTCTCTCTCACGCCGTCTTTGGAATTAGTTGAAAGTGAGGAAAAGGAAAAGAATATACTCCAATGAACAGGAAATTTTTCTAATACGTAATACTCTATTTATTCCAATGTTTTAAAACCCGGACCGGTCGGACCATAGTCCAGGTCTAATCTTAAAATTGTTTATTTTTAAGAACCGGTTTCTAAAGTGAAGACCGCTCAGGAAAAACGGTTGAACTGGCAAACCGGCAAAACTAGGAACGAGCCCAATCATAGGCAAATGTAAGGGTCATCATCGGGCCGGCCCGGGCCGCGAACTTCCAGTCCAAGCCCGCCCGCGGGCCGGGCTTTGCGGGCTTTTATTTTTTAGCGGGCCGGGCTCTCTCTCAAAATATGAAGCCCAAGCCCAGCCCACGGGCTTATCCTAATCGGGCGGGGGGCAGGCGGGCCAATCTTCGGGCCGGCTAAGCTGGGCTATTTGGGCGGGCCAAATGCTTTTTTTTTAAAAAAAAATTCATCCCATGCTTCCTGGTCCGACACCTTACACCTATGTCCAATGCTTCTTTGAGTCTTGGTCCTGTGAAAAACATCCACTGCATAAATTAAAAAATCCACCCAGTGGAGATTCTTTAACATGTGGCTTATATTTTTTCTTTAGGCCCAAGCCCGGCCCATGGAAAAGTCGGGCTAGGTAAGCCCGCCCACTTGGTGGGCTCGGGCTCGGGCTAAGCCCAACGGGCCTAGCGGGCTTTGGGCGGGCCTCGGGCCAATGGGCTAAATGATGAGGCTTAGGCAAATGACAGGCGTTATGTACTGTAGAGGGGAGAAGTGCCTTTGTGATGCTTTTATAGAAACAAATGCTCTCCCAAATGGCTATTTCACAATTTTCACCAATGTGGGATTCAAAAACAAAGACAATTTCAGTGCATCTTTATTATCCCACTGCCTACACTCCAGACAAATACATACGCTGCATGTTATTCTCTCAAAAAAATTCACATGTATTTTTTATATACTTATTTTAGGTGATTATATGTATTTTTATATATGTTTATGACATAATTATACACGGTTAGAAATTTGGAGCCATAGTATCTATTGACCAACAAACATCATGCATACCACATATCATCCAAGAGATCAGAGATAGGGAGAGAGTTGAACATCATTAAGATTGGAGACTCATCCACCAATATTTAAATTGACTCTCTTTCATGTTATTGTAGACAAGCAGATGATAGAATAATAAGTTATTGTAGACAAGCAGATGATAGAATAATAAGCAATCGAAGGCGAACTCGGGGGCCTACTATGCGGGGGTGCTCGGCAGGCCCTGCCAAGCACCATCTGAGCTGTCCGAAATGAGCCACCTAAAACACATATGGACGGCTCGGATGGTGCTTGACACAGCCTGCCAAGCACCCCAGCATAGCAGGCCCCGGGATTTCCCCAAAGCCGGCCCAAGGACTTGGTGCCTTAGCTCTAGAATTTTTACTATGCTGTAAATAGGTGGTTTTGCTTCTTGTTGCTTTGATTCAAGCTAGACAGATAGAGTGAGTAATGTAGTATCTGATTGTTTGCTTTCAATGAATGGTTCATTTATCCCCCCCAAAAAAAAGAAAGAATGGCAATACTTGAATGCAGGAAGAATCAAACAACAAAGCAAGTGATCACACTATTACAGTAACATGGTGCAATTAAAATTGCTCTAGTCAAAAGCAAATCCAATCATCACAGTATCACACTATCTTTGATTATTTTCCCCTTCAGTAATATTCTCTCTCCTCTCTCTCTCTTTAAAAGTTGGGCTGTCTAAAATACTTTTGAACGGCCGAGATGCACACTCGACACCACGTCACCCCTACCCTACACACATGTGAACATCAATCCCCTTGAAGAAGCTGTACTTGTGAACAAAAGATGTAAAAATCTGTAATTAAAGGGTGTGTTTGACCGACTACTTTTCACATTTTCTCCTTCTCATTTTCAAGTTTTGGGTGTTTGACTGCCCAAGCTCAAAACACACGAAGCCAAAACTCATTCTCAAAATTAGACATTAGGGGGAAAGCCAAAAGTAAGCTAACTTTTTGACTTCTTATTTTTCACATTTCCTATTTTGATTAACAAAAAGACCTACAAAATGTATTCTGCACATATTTCCCGAACACTACTTCTGTTACAAAATACATTCTACACATTTCTCCCAAGCACTCCTACCAGATTCAAAATACATTTTAATCATAATCCAAAATGCCAAAAAGTTCAAGATGAAAAGCTGAAAATAAAGCTTCCTAACAACCCCACGATACTAGGATACAAAAAATAATAATCTTAATAAAAAATAAAAAAATACTAGAATACAATCAGAACCAAAATCTAAGGGATTAGAAATATGATTAAATATGCAAGAGAAGCTGAGTACTGACCCCACAAAGCACTAGGTAATGAACATTGAACAGGATAGACCTAGGCTTTATATTACAGCCTATCATATGTTCAATATGCATAGATGATCCACTTCCCTCAATGTTTACATTGGTGTCAAATTCATAATCTGTATGTGCAAAAGGAATGTGCAGTACATACAGATGAACTAGCCATACTCAATTAATATTGTAAAAGCTAAAGAAAACCCAGGTAGCACAAATCTTCTAAATTCACCATAATCTGCATTAGAAACTGCCATTACCTTATTATGAAAAGCCAAAAAGAACAGAAAATCACTCAGCTTTAAAACCAGTTGACCTGCAAGCCGTGTCATGGAAATATTGTGAGAAACTTCATTCTAGATGACAATCCAATTCTAAAGAGCCAAGAAGAACATAATACTGCACAGCTTGGAAATTTAATCAAGTAAAGAAGATATAAGTTCTGGTTATTCCTCTCCATCTGTCAAATAGTAATGCATTTTGCGAGACGAAATCAATATCATCCTTTCCTCTAAACCTCTTCAATTTCTCAACAAAATCAAAAGAAAGCATAGCCGTCGACTACAGTTTCTCATATGAATAAAACATGACTAAGGAGAAGTTACCAAGATTCCAAAATTAGTAAGGTGGAACCAAAATCAGTAGACATGAAGTCAAATGAACAAAATCGGTGCCTTTATTTTCTTCAACATACTCGTCTTGTCTTTAATCTATAAAAATCGAAAGACAGAAAGCATTTTAGAGTAGTTAACTTGAGAAGTTACCAATTGCTATTTTAGACTAGTTAAGCAGAATCGAAAATCAGTAGATGTGCTGCTATTCGCCAAACAAGTTCGGTAGATTGGTACTAACCTAAAAATCAGTCTATCAGCGATAAGCAAAGATAGTCCTTAAAAAATTAGCAAATCTCAGGTTATCTCCCACAAGTTGCAGCTTCCTCAAACCACCTATCACAAGCACATACAAGCAACTCAAGTTAGAAACGGTTTCATGAATCTAACATATGTTAAAGACTTTTAAACAAACAAAATCCCACAACACAGAAGTCCTACTCCTAGAATAATTGAAGGCCCTATAATAAGTACTTTTAAGCTAATCAGAAACTCATACACCTTCAACTGCATTTTTGTTTGCTGTCATTATCAAATTCATGCCTGTTGTGAATTGTTTCCAGTCCAAAGATACGATTAATTACTAAAGTTATCTTTGGGTGGTTATTTCTCCATTCCCACGACCGTGCTAATCTCCTTACAGAAAAATCACCGGCTTGATTGATTGCAGAGACAGAGACAACATAGCTTACACCTCTTTACAGAAAAATTACCTGCTTGATTGATTGCAGTGACAGTGACAACATAGCTTACACTAGTTGTTCGTAGATTTTCCTCGTCTTTCTTTATCAGCCAAGATTGTGTAAAGGTCGGGACAAAGATATGATTAATGAGGGATAATGATGCAATCGACTTTCATTCACCAATGTTTAGGGGTGAAAATGCTTAAGTACGTATACATCTTCAATTAATTTTGGCATGGAAATGGACGAATCATCTAATGTGTTCATGAAAAAAAATCCAAGTTATGGTATGCTCTAAGGGGGTTATTTATCTGCTGATGAGTTGTTTTTTGTTGGATACGAAACAAGAACTTCATCCTCTTGCTTGTAGAATTATTAGCAGGATGAGAATATGATAGTGTATGCAGGTTAACCTCATATATCATGCAACCAAGTGAAGGTATTGTGAGGAAGGAGAAGGCAATAATTGAAAGCCAACAATCATGTCGATGAACTACCCAAAAGCCTCCTTTCTATATTTTTCACTTCCACAGCCACAATATGATCACAATGCTCAGAAAAAAAGAGTCCTAAAAAGAAGGTTTATAAAAAACATTCCAAATACAAACAGTAGATAACATAGGTAATCCAAAGCAACCATCTCGAACACATACTTCAGTGACAAATCAGTACCAGAACGCAGGAACTAAAGCGTAAAAAGTAACATAAACCATACCTAATCAGAAAGGAAAGTTAGAGAGGAAAGTCTCATCCTCCGCAAACAGCCGTAGATTCTTGGTCTTCATCAAGAACTCAATTGCCTCCTCATTAAATTCCACAAGGGACCCCAATTTGATCAGCTCTGCCAGCTGTTGCATATGATCTTCTTTCTCCCATAACAATCCCTCGGATATCGCTTCAGAGAGACACGTAGCATATTTGATAACACTTCCGCTGTGTCCATCAGACCGGTCCATCTTCTGCACAAAAAACTTCTTACTCTCCCTCTCCCAACGGATCATCCATCTTGCTTCTCCTTTCAAGATTTCCCCTGAAGACAGTGGTAAATTGTAACCAATCGTAATAGGATCCATTCTCTCGAGGACAGTTATATCGAGGAGGGATCTGACAGCTTCGTGCCTTTTCTCTGCTTCCATTTGAAGTGAGGTATCAGCAATAAAACTTAAAATCAGCCTAACTAGCCCTTTTCCGATTAAATTTTCCCTTGGAACCACTTCCTTAATTCCAACAGCATTCATTATAGGCACTTCCTCTTTCATCACAGACTCGGAGACATTGCGGACACCAATCTTACGGTAAACCTCAAGTAGCTTACCCCTAGGCAAGGATGACACGCTTGGCTGTGGGTACCAGACAAATAGTGGCCGGGAAGAACACTTTTCGAATAGATCCTTCAGTTGAAGGTCATCAGCAATAAAAAGATCGTGTCTTTCAAACAACAAAATTCCATCCGAACCTGTATAAACAGGAAGTTTCACCAAGTGCTTATCCAGAGTTTTCTGTGTTTCCAAACTCCAGTACTTTATAACATACTCCCAAAATGCACAACATTCGTCATTGGACAATGGGAGTCCAGAACATTCCCATACCTTCCACAGCTTGCAATAATCATCAACTGAAGGCATATGTCTTACCCCGAAAGCCTTGGAAAAAAAATGAAGTAATTTCTTATCGTAGTGTTTCTCCAATACATTCAACTGCATGCCAAAAAGATCATTCTTGTCGGACAGTACACATTCTTCTGCGATTACCCACTCCCCGCCATCACTTCCATTTGGGATCCAAATTTTTCTTGTGTCTCCACGATCAGACTCCCAGTTGAACTCATACAAGAATTTATAAATTCGAATAATAGTACAGAAATTTGAATGGGACTCTAGGTGGGTGGCAAGGAGTGAGCAGTGAGCACCCATTTCCAACCTCAACAGTGACTCCTATCAAGTTGAGCTATTTGTTGTAGGACTTAATCTTGGAGCCATAATATTCTTCATCAATAAATGGTCTGTCCTCTTGATATAAGAAAGAATTCCAATCAGAATGGAACAGCAAGCAGTCATCAGGAGACCATAACCAGCACTGGTTTTCAGCCACTTTTGAGAAACTTTCTTTAGAAAAGAATCTGGTAAAGGCTTCTTCTTCTCATGCAAGTTGCGGATGTATTCGAGCAATGAGTAAACATTTGCAGGAGTTATGTTGTCAGGATCACGAGGTAAATGAAGTCCATCAGCCACAAACCTGTAACCATCCTTGAAGGCAAGAACAGCTCCCATACTCTTCAGCTCCTTTTTATATTCACGGATACCATCGCCATTGTAATTCCCACTGTCATCAATGAAAGGAAGACGAGAAATAGAGGAGATAGATTCCCAATCAGGGCCAAATAGAATGCAATCCTTTGGCACTCTGTAATCACTAAGGCGGGTTCGCAGCCATTTAACATTACGGATACAACTCTTCAGATCTTCAGGGAATTTAAAAGTTGTTCCCTCAAGCTTTTTGTAACAATCCAGAAATCGAAGGACGGAATCTTTTTTGATGGACGAAAGTGCTCCTTGCTGCTTGAAAACACCAGCAAATGCTTTAGTTGCCTCCTCAAAATCCACTATTACCCCAAGTTGCTTCAACTCAGTTTTGTACAACAAGATGCTAGAGCCATAGTAGTTTTGGTCAATAAGAGGGAAGCTATGGAAAATCTGTAGAAGACAACCCCATTCAGGATTAAACAGATACGATTCAACTGGCGACTTGTAGCCCATGTTTGTCTTCAAAAACTTCTTATCTTTGAATGCGTTAACAAATTTTTCAGGTGATCTTAGATGACTTAAGCATTCCAGTACAAAAGGCAAGACTCGTATATCAGAGCACCGACGTGGGCTGGAGATTTTAGAGTGTCAGAAACAAGTTGGTAATTTTCACCGAAGCCAATTACCACACCCAGCATCTCGAGTTCTGTTTTGAAAGAGAGGATTTCTTCACTATAGTACTTTTCATCAATAAATGGTATGTCACTGATCTGAGATGTAGCTCTCCATTCCTGATCAAACAGAACAGATTGAACTGGGGCCCTGAAACCGATTGAAGTTCTTAGCCATCTTTCTTCTTTGACAATATTGGTAAAATTTTGAGGATAAAGGTAGTTATCCCGCAGAAACTTAATAAACTTGAGCATAGAAAGCACATTCCCATTTGTTAGAGTCGAAGAAGATGCTAAGGACATAAGATACTTCCCTATAAATTTACACGCCTCTCCACATTCGAACATCACTCCCATTGATCGTAGCTCTTCCTTATAGTCGCATATTCTATTACCATAGAAATTCTGATCAATAATTGGTATATCAACTAGTACAGATTCATTCTGCAAAAGATGTCCCCATGATGAGTCTGTCAGGAATGACTCAGATGGACGCCTGTAATCTGGACTACCACTCTGAGAAACCCTCATCCATCTTCCCTCCTTTATGCATGTCAGGAACTTCTTCGGCATGGGAACCCTCTTCGATTTCAAGCTCCGAAACCAATCCAAAAGCAAGAATGTGTTTTGCTTTGTAAGCGGAGCAGACATAGTTGGAACTACTGCATTGGGAGGAGATATATTAGGTATATCACAAGCTGAAAGATAAGTTTTGAGGAAGTTAATTAGCTGCTTCTCAGGAGTGTGTACACTTGCAAATTTTCCTGAACGCAGATAGTCTTCTCCAAGCTCAACATAACCTTATTCTCTCCAGGGGTTCATGTTGAGAGTCATCACCGACTCTCTAGAAGTCTCCAGATGTTTCTGGAATATTCCGGATTGCTCTAGATTTTTCCGGACTCTTCCGGAATACTCTGGATTCCACTAGAACCTTCCGGACTCCTCCGGAATGTTGTAGGCCATGCTAGAATCTTCTAGAATCTTAGAGAATATGTTGGAGTCTTCTAGGTTTCTTCGGAAACTTCTAGGACTCTTTCTAGAAGTCTTGTTCTAGAATAGTCATTATCTAGAAAGTTCCTATGCTCCCTATAAATAGGGATGGGAGCTCATTTGTGTAGTGTGTGTTAGAGAGAACACCTAGTGAGAGCGACAAGTGAGGTCACAAGTGTGTAAGAAACACCAAGTGTGTGGTGAGCACCAAGTGAGTGTGCATGTGTGAGTTGATTGAGTATTGACACAAACTCTAGTGTGAGAGTGAGGTGTCATGTGTCTTGTATACTAGTGAGTGTACTTGTGTAATTTTGTATTGAATAAGAGTGTGAATATTCAATACAAGTGTATAGTTTGGGGTGTCCAAACTCAACAGTTCAATCCAATCAGACTTACCCATTTGCTTCCGCTCGCAGGGACAAGAATCCCACCCCTTTTTGGCCATAATTATCTACAAGTGGCATACCATCACACAACCTACCAACCTCTTCCTGAGACAAATAGTTCGCTAAAAGCGAGTGATACAAGAAATGAACATAGGCCACAACAGCCTTATTACTCAGTGAGTTTTTTTATCAGAATTCCGTACTCGTACACATTCACAGCCTCTATCCTCGCTTCATTTAAGAGCCATTCCTGTATTGTCTGCCTCTTGGAATATAAATGGAGAGCTTCCTGTGTCTGTTTAGGTAAAAAATGGTGAGTTGCGCACCTAAATTCCCTGTTCCAGTCAATCAGCCATGGTATACGACGAGGCTCACAGCATATGAGAACCTTCCATCAGTAAAACTGCGAGAGCGCCAAGACTTCATTTACGCTTTTCAAAGAAATCTCCCCGTGAGGACTCACGTATTTTAGAAGTGGTAGATTTATAATGCTGGTCTTGCAAAAATTGGACCTCCATTTCTCAGCTAGAAACAGTAAAAGCTCCAAATACCCCTCTTCTGACACTCCCATTACCAGATTAGAACCCCGGATGCACTTTGCGTACCACTCATCCTCAACTTGTTTTACGCCCAAGAAATTCAGTATGTGATTGTACTTCGCTCTATCAAATGAAGAAGTTAGCTCATATCTCCCATGGGATGAAATATTATGCAAATTCGCTCCTTGCTTCCTTGCAGTAGTTAATATATTCCAGAAAGCGGGCATTAGCCTACTCACTTCACCGGGTTTCTGAAAGAGCTTCTGCTCCATGTATGACTCACAGGGAACAATATTCTCTGCCATTATCTTTCCTTTGATTTTCTCCTTGACAGCATTTAGCTCAGGATAGGGAGATTCGTTGATGGGTAAAAACCTAAACATAGGAGGCAAAGAAGATATGGGAGCATCTTCTAATGTTTTCACCAGTGAAATGAATGCATTGATGAAAGCTGAAGGCACACAGCCAAGAATCCCTTGGTTCCATTTGTTGTCCATGAGGATTGTTTCTCTCGATGATGCTAAAAGGGAATCGGCTTGAATTATGAACGGAAAATTTGTAACCATTTCTGTAGGGAGAAAAGCATAAACCCCAGGTGAGTTCATCCCTCTTTTGAGCCGCTCTCCATTTGGAAAAGCCAAAGTGAGTACCCACTTTTCCACTTCCGTTCGTTTTTCCACTTTATTCTCAGACCTGACAGGAAACCTCTGCTTCCACATGTAGTAGCCGCGTTCCCTTTCCGAGTTGTCACTATTTTCATTAGATGAGAGATGGAGCATGTAGGACTCTGCATCTATGTTCTTCCTTGTAACAAAATTAGTCTCAGATGAAATGGATATGGCACTCACAGAGTTGAGCCTAAGATCCTCGTTATCTTCCTTGACTAAAAGCCTCTTAATTTTAGAAAGAAACAACAGAACTTCAGGATGAATCCTTGAGAGCTGCTGCTTCACAGGTTTAACCTTGCCAGGCTTCAGGGGCAACACAACAGTTGTCGTTGGGAGCGAAGTGTTGGAGCCATATATTTGCTTTATGGTGGAAAGAGTTGAGTTATCATCCACCCATTCGGGGACAATGTATCCGATATGACACTGCAAGCAAGGTTCTTCATTAAAGCGGATCTGATAGCCATTACCGAATATGTATGGCTGAGCTGTAATGAGAAACACACACTTGAATCCAATTCCTGAAACGCCACAAAATTAGATGTTTCAGAAACAACATCAAATCACATTAAATTCTCCTCAATAACCAAGCAGGTAAAAGAACTAAAATGTTGTCCACATGCATCCTTAAGAAAAAGGACAGTATGATTGCAACCTGCTTTAAGATAGGTTCGATTGAATGCATGTAGAACAGAAGGCAACTGTAAAAAATGTTCCTAACTTTATCGTCCTTTGACACAGTAATATTCGTATTCAGTTTCAACTGTCAAGTGTAAATAAACAAAACTTTCTAGTTTTCAGCTAACGTGTTATTGAATATAAGTGCAATAATTTCCCACATCTAATGAGAGAAAAGTTGAATATTTGAGAAGTGCAGGATATCGCAAAAACTAAAAGAGAAAGAGTACCGAGGGAGAGAAACTGTAGACTCCACCAAAATTCTCATCCTAATTAAGAGAGAAAGAGAGTGCTATATTCATCACAACAGAAAACAACCATATATTGATCAGCGTCATTCTTTTTTGTATTTCAAATCACTTGGGATTTAAAAACTAGATCCCATTGACTTAACAATGCCAAACTTCCATGTTAACGAATGGGCATGGTGAACTTTATTCAAGACTGACATTGACAACAATGCCCAGCTTCCATTTGGTTAAGAATGTACCTTGAGTTTGTAACATGTGGGAGCAGAAAAAACACCAATTATTTTTATTTGCTTGCGTATATGAATGAAGAGAAAGGACAATGAACTCTGTTAGAAGATTCAAGAAATCTAAAATTGGACACTACTGCAAGGCATGATCGAAAAGTGGGGTTTTTAGACATTTTCGCTTATATTCCTCGCACCAATTCTCTTCAAATATCATTATCCTTTTCACGTATTTTCTTTTCGCTTTATTCACCTCCTAAATCAGGTGCAACATAGGGAGGGAAGAGAAAGTCATGGTTTCCTTTTTCTCTTCATGTCCACAATCGAACTCCACTCACGCCACGCGGATACTTGGCGCACGGAACCAAGCAGATGATTTGCATCATTTTGGGGAACTTGTAATATAACTTCTATTTTTTTTTTTTTTTGGTTGCTCCTGCCCGGGGGCTTCCTGGGCTTACCCCTGGGCCGGCCTTGTCTACAAGTTCTGAGCAAATTCCTTTTACATTTCCCAGCATAAGTTACTCTAGTTAACGTAGATTGAAACTTACTAGTTAGTTAACTTTCTCGCCAATGTAACCACGTTTGCGGAAGCCTTTCTTGGTGGACCGTCCAACACTGCAAATGGACTCAATATTTTTGGGAGAAAAACCCTTCTCATTGTTGAATACCAACAAAGTGGCAGCAGCTCCGGTGGCCGTAATATCCCGAGAAGTTATCACAAACTCCAGTGATAGTTGTACCCCTTCCAAGTATTCATTGTCCTCTGCATTCTGTCACAAGAACAAATGGGGGGAAAAAGGAAACATTA
The DNA here is from genome assembly GCA_020921065.1 of Vaccinium darrowii. NCBI lineage: Eukaryota > Viridiplantae > Streptophyta > Magnoliopsida > Ericales > Ericaceae > Vaccinium > Vaccinium darrowii. Next base: position 36,384,060 of record CM037159.1, read on the forward strand.
CTCTAACTTGGAAAAAATACAAATTCAGAATCATAACATAGGGTAAGAATAGCTCTTGCAAAAAATAAGAAAAATAGTACACAAAAGAGATGGCCGAATTTTACTTCTTTTTTTTTTTTTTCCCCAAGAGTTTTCTATTCGATCCAAATTCCAACAACAGATCACCAAAAAACTACCCCATTAAAATTACATATCTCAGTTCGTTTCGCTGCCGATTCAGTGAAATTATTCTCAATAGTCCGGGAGCACCACCACATGATGCTCCGGACCACTCCACAACCACAGGTTCTCGTGGGGTACATTCCCATAGCGATATAAAAGATTCAGCGTGGGCATGGTGACTAAAATTTCTACTCAAGTTTGAAAAACTATCTTTCCCTTCTCAAATTTATAAGTATTCCTAAATTACCAATTGGAGTGTTCTTTTGATGAAGCTTTTAGTCGAGTAAAAGCATCGGTAAAACAAATGTACATTAGTATAACGAGATAGAACAAATGTACATGTGTATGGGTCTTGCTAACCACCGCGGATATTAATATGCATATAATACCAAATAAGTTAGGGTGAGTTTCCGAATGGATTTTATCAAAATCTGATAAAATCAAGCCTTTGATTTTATCCATTCGGAAACTGAGTTGATAAAATCTTAGATTTTTGAATGCAAAAATCTAAGATTTTATCAACTCAGTTTTCTGAATGGATAAAATCAAGTCTTGATTTTATCAAATCTTGATAAAATCTAGATAAAATCCATTCGGAAACTCACCCTAACTCCTATAGTTTTAATACCAAAATGTGTGCGTACGCACACTTGCGTACGCATATTGCACAGACAATGCATCTTAACCGTCCAAAAGCATTTTCGATGGTCCAGATTGGCCTTCACTCTTTGACTGGTAAAGTTAACTCTTTATCAGTCAAAGAGTGTTTAAAATCCGAACCACTGATTTGTTGAAACGAACAATTAAGATGCGTTGGTGTATTTTGCGTACGTGGACGTGCGTAGGCATAGCATGACTGATTTTAATATGCTGCTTACTGGTCAATGGTCAAAGAGTGTTTAAAATCCAGACCGTTGATTTGATGAAATGAACGATTAAGATGTGAACATGCGTACGCATAGCATGACTGATTTAAATATCTCTTACAGATATCAAAACACTTTCCTCCGATATCCATATAATAGTACTACATTTTTGGGGGTTAAAAGTCAGTATTTTTAGAATAGTTAGGTCATCATTTACACCCTTTTGGATGGAGCCATTTCTTATCAAATCTCACCATTTTTGTGAGAAGGGTAATGGCCAATCAAAACGTTTCATTTTGGTTTTTTTTTTCTCCATTTCTGACCAAATTATTCAAACCAAATGTGTGATTTAGAGAGAAACTCCAATTTTTTTACTTTTTCTCACCAAATCACTCATCAATCAAAGAAAGGAGCTGTTACTGTCTCGAGGGCACATTTACATGTGTATATATAATATTATATATATAAGGTTTAGAAAATGAACCTGGATGAGTTCCATGAGAAAGTGGACGTCTTTGGTGTAGAGTTCAGCAGAGAGGTAATTAACGGGATTGTGGAGGTCTTCATTTTTCGGATCCGGTTCACCTCCGATATTGAACTTTTTCCTCCGAATTTCCTCTATGTGGTCTCCTGGCGTAGCAATTGGCAAAGAAGATGTCTCAGTATCACTGCTACGAAGCCTGTAGAACAGAGTGGCGAATATAGGGAAAGAATTAGAAAAGGAGGAGATTGGAGAGAAAGTTGAGGAGAAAATTGAAAGGAAAGTTAAATTGAAATTTACAGTAAAATTTTCCGTAATAAAAATCAAAAGAAGGGGAGGATAATTTTGAAGTGGTCTATTTTTTTCATTCTTTCAGCACTCTTTTTGGAAGCCGGATGGTGCAGTGCACCAATTGCGCTACACTGTTCAGCGTAAATTTGAACAGTCTAAAAGTGTTTTTAATCGTCCGGATATAAATAAAACCCTTCCATGATATAAATAAAACTCTAATTAAATTCAGACTGTCAAAAACACTTTTTGATAGTTGGAACGCTACATTGCACGGTGCAACGCACTTGTTGCACTACAGGGTCCCGAGTCCTCTTTTGGGAAGTTCCAAACACATTTCTAAGAGCACTTCCTATCAAACTCAATATCTCCATTTTGGAGATCATATGTGATATATTGAGGAGAGATTTCGTCATTAGTTCTATTTTCTTCAACCTTTTTTTACTTTATAAGAGAATGTTGGAGGGATTCATCATTCTTTTATAGATTTAGAGACCAAAATAGAGGTGTGTCTATATTTGGAGACTACACCTCTATTTTGGTCTCTAAACATCTAAGAAGGACGACGAATCTCTACAAAAAATACAAAAAAATAAATGGATAAATTTAAAAAATCTCTCCTCAATATGTCACACCTAGTAGCAAACGAGACTTCTGGCATGGTAGTTTTTCTATTTTCCTTTAGGTTGTGTTTGGATAACTGGAATCTTGAGTATGAATAAGAATATGATTACCGGGAATCAAATTCTCGGGAATTTTCTTAGGTACGAATAATAATATTATTACTGGGAATCGAATTCCTAGGAATTTGATACCAGAGGAATGACATTTTCTGTGTCTGGATTAATTCAGTAATTTTAGGCTGGAAAAAATGATTTTAGAAATTTATTAAAGTGAACACTTCATTTTCTTAATGAATGAGCCAAGAATCTGAGATTCTCATGGAATAAGGGAGGGATCAGATTCCCACCTAGTCTAGGAATGTGATTCCTGGTTGAATATGTCATCAGGAATCACATTAATCGTTGTGTTTGGTTGAGAGTTTTGAGAAAAATATTTTGAGAAATATTTTTGAGATAGTGTTTGGATGAGTTTTTAGAAAAAGTAATAATTAGAAAGAGGTGTAATAATTGGAGAGAGATAGAGAGAAAAATGAGAATAATGATTGAACAGAGGAGTATGAGTGGAGAGAGAAATATGATTAATGATTGGAGAGATGAGAGATGGGGAAAGAAACTTTTTGAATTTTTTTTTGGAAATATGAAGTGAACAAATCTCTGCCAAACGTTGGAATTAGAGAAGCCTGACATCACATTATTGTTTCTGTCTGTTCTAAACGTTGGAATCATGGGTAAAAGGAATCACATTCTCATTCCCCCTTGAGATTACTGACATCCAAACACAACCTTAGTTTTAAGTAAATTCGAGTCAAATTTGTCAAACTTTTTACACTTTATTGTCCGTCTCAAGAGAATCAAAAAAATTCTATAAAAGTATAGGCCAAATTTTAATAAAATATCCATTTAAAATGACGGAAAAGACCAAGGTTGAAAGTATGAACTTCTTTAAACTATTTAAATTTTTCTTTTTTTTCCAATTTTTTATTTATTGAATATGATAAAAAAAAATTATACCCTAATTTGATTAAAAAATAAGAAAAATTAATATATAAAAAATACTGAATTGAAAAGTCGTGAAGAAAAGGAGGCATAGTGATAAGAAAAATTATATGGTTCCTTAGCACCTCCACGTGGTGCCCAATATCCCTCAACATCGTATATCCTATTATTAAAGGTTTGTTTCCCATTTGCTAAAATGAAAAATTTCATAGAAGTTGAGTTTTAGCAAGATTGATAAAATCACTTTTGATTCCATTAAATAAAACCTAAGTTGCTAAAATCACTTAAAACCCTACAGTGCAGTGCACGAGCCGTTGATCTCGATAATCAACCGCTCGGATTTCATCTCTACAATGGACAGTTCGGATCGTGCAAGTGCCGAAAAGAAATCCAAACCATTAATTGCGCAATCAACAGCTCGGATGCCGCACTATAAGATCCTCAATTCTAATAAAATCACCCTACTGTGTTCAGCAAACGAATATCGATTTTGCTAAAAACCGGAAACTCACCCTAAAGTGTATGAACTCTACAAAAATATATGTGGTGTTGAAGAATGTTAAGGCACCATGTGACAGCGCCGAGGACTGCAGAGGCTAAAACTACAAGTCTAGAAAAGACGACAAACTTGTGCGGAGATTGAGACCTTTTGCGAGAGCTCATGATTCCTCCTTGAGCAGTTGAGCCGGGTCTTCCTCGAGTCCACGGCGTTAAAGTCGTTGAGCAGAGCAACGCTTGTAGCCTTACAGAGTTGATGATGTCAAAATCTTCCTGATCGAAAACAAGTTAGAACTGTATGAAAGCTCTGTAAATTTAGAGTTTTTTTTTAGAAACTTGTGAATGTTGTATATGTGGCTTGTATATGGAATATGGAGAGTCCATAGAGATAATAGAAATCTATTGGCAGGTCCTATTATTTGGAATTTTGGCCCACCGGGTCCTGGGCTAAAATTTATTGCTGGAGAGGTCCTGGGGCACAAATATGGTTGGAGATTTTACTTTTTTGCCCATCCTCGTCGTCGTTACTCTTTGTTTTTACTAACCATTTAGGCACTTTCATAGGGTACCCTAGAATTTTAAGCACTTTCATAGGGCACCCTACAGTTTAGGGTACCCTAAATTTAGAATGTACATTTTAGAATTTAGACCGTATATTTTAGAATTTAGACCGTACATTTAAGAATTTAGACTGTATATTTAGAATTTAGGGTACCCTACAGTTTAGGGTACCCTAAATTTAGAATGTACATTTTAGAATTTAGACCGTACATTTTAGAATTTAGACTGTATATTTAGAATTTAGACTGTACATTTAAGAATTTAGACTGTATATTTAGAATTTAGGGTACCCTACAGTTTAGGGTACCCTAAATTTAGACCGTACATTTTAGCATTTAGACCGTATATTTAGAATTTAGACCGTACATTTAAGAATTTAGACTGTATATTTAGAATTTAGGGTACCCTACAGTTTAGGGTACCCTAAATTTAGAATGTACATTTTAGAATTTAGACTGTACATTTTAGAATTTAGACCGTATATTTAGAATTTAGACCGTCCATTTTAGAATTTAGACTGTATATTTAGAATTTAGACCGTACATTTAGAATTTAGACAATACATTTAGATTTTAAGCATTTTCATAGGGTACCCTAGGGTTTAGGTTTATGGTGCACTTTCCTATTATAGGTTTTTTTAGTGGTTTAGGTACTTTCATAGGGTACTCTAGGATTTTAGGCACTTTCATAGGGTAGCCTAGGATTTAGGTTTAGGTTTAGGCACTTTCATAGGGTACCCTAGGATTTTAGGCACTTTCATAGGGTACCCTGGGGTTTAAGTGGGGTGGGTAGAGACGGAGATGGGACAGATAGAAAATGGAAAGGTGAAATGATGGGCCAGAGGGCATTTTTGGATGAAAAGAATGCGCAGGACCTTGCGAGGCATGAAGTTTGTTTGACAATTTTTGGTGGGACTTGTTGGGGTATGGTCCAACCTTACAGGACCGGCGATTTGGATTCCTTAACCATGTATATCCTTTTCCAAGATATACTAGTCTATCCGTTTTATAGAGAAAATTTTGTTTTTTTGCACCAAAATTTAATTTTTGACACATCTATCGATGCCGGGTCAAGCTGTTTTTTTGCAAATACGCACTAGCTACTCGGCGGATCCTACAAGATGACCGACTCGGATCATTGCGATGAGGTGCCGGTGGAGCCCCTTTTGGGCTTCCGTAAACCCCCCCTTTTCAGGAGGGTCCGTAAAATAGACAACCTCCCGTTTCTAATTTAATTGTTAGTTCCATACTCTCTCTCTCTTGCCATTTTTTGTATTAAAAAAAACTACTACTTCAGTGTATGATTTTCAAATTTTTTCACACGGTATTAAAGATCTCGATTTGTACTTTAATTCGGTGCAAATAATTCAAAAAATTATACATGGAAGTATTTAATTTTTTAATTTGAATAATGGCATGGATTTTCGTAAGGGACTAACAATTAGGAAAAATCCTACTACTTTTTTTTTTTTAACTGAATAAATACTAGTACACTTTATTTTATGCAATGGAGTGTTGGCACAATCAAAAACAATTTTGGCATTAACATTTGTCTAAAGGAAAGCGCTTACATTTTGTTCTCCTTGAGACTTAAGCTAACTTTTTTGTTGTCTTCTTCCGTTGTAATTTCTCTAATTTTGGACCTGGATTTATTATTGTTTCAATAGGAAATTACTTCTTTTTTATTTTTTTTTTCACATGATGTTTTTATTGTTTTTTCCCTTTGTTCTCGTAGCACCTAGGGTTGTAAACAAATCGAAGTGTCTGCAAACAACTTTTAAAGCTCGATTTGATAAAGACTCGTTCAAGATTGGCTTATTAACAAATGTGTTCGAGGTGGAATTTTAAACTTGTTTTATATCGAGTTAGCCAAAACTCGACTCCAATCGAATAAAAATTATTATTAGAAAAATTATATATTTTAGTATAATAAGTATAGTGATTCACATTATTTTTAAAATTTTCTTACAAAGCTCGAGTTTAAATCAAACTCAACTCGCTAACTTTAATTCCACTCAAGTTAATTTGCGCTGAACTTGAGTTTCATTCATAAACAGAGATCAACTGAGTGTCCAATGCTGCAAATGGATTTGATATTTTCAAGTGAAAGACCCTTCTCGTTGTTCAATACTAGCGAATTGGCCGATGCTCCAATGGTTGTAATATCCCGAGAAGTTATCTGTACCATTCATTACCGGACTGATTTGGGCCGTTAATCGCCGAGCACAGACGGCTCGGACTCGGATGGGGAAGGGACAGCACGCCCCCGGGTTGTACACAGGACACCTTCCAAATACTCATTGTCCTCTGCATTATGTAACAAGAACAAATGGAAAAAATAAAGTAGCATTCCGTTACTTTGGGAAAAGAATCCAAATTCAGAATCATAACATAGGGAATCAATGGCTTTGCTCATACAAAAAATAAGAACAAGAACAGACACGGGAGGTGGTCAAATTTTACTTCTTTTCCCCCAAGAGTTCTCTATTCAATCCGAGTTCAAAAAGAAGAGCACCAGAGAACTACCCGATTTAAATTACATATTGCGTTCCATTTGGAAAGATGTGGATTGTAAATGAATGGATTTTATGTATCCATTCCCCTAGAGATACAAAAGATTTAGCATGGCTTGTGAAACTACCCAGAGAGAGATGGGACAGATAGAGAAGGCATGTAGGCAGAGCACCAACTGCCCTTAATTACTCTATTTTTGTCACAGATTCAAAACTTGAGTAAAAATCCCTTACACACTCCACCTTTTTGTTGAGAATATGGCCAAACCCAAAAAAAAAACACACAACGGGCAAAGATAATCAAGAGCAGAGACAATAACGCAAGGACACATAGATTTTAGAATGGGTCCGCAATAGTTTGTTGAGTACATCCACTACTCACACGAGTTTCCAAAATGTATCGGATGAAGAAAGAGTATAAGCTCCATGTACCAAGTATTTATAACATAGGAATCTCCAATTACCGTAATATCCCTGTTAAGGTCAAACCACAAACTGTCAGCGAAGTGCAACCAAAATCGAATCAGGCTTCACAAGCCCAACACCTTTTACTCAAACTTTTACGAGATTGAGTTTCACTCATAATTTTACACAAATCATGGAAATGGAATTCTTACTCCAATTTTGCATAACTATTTTCTCCGTCTCATATTTATAAATATTCTTTGATTAGTTTTACTCAAAACTTAATACTTAGATTTGGGTTTGCTAATAGGGGTGTTCCTTTAATGGAGCTTTTACCCAAATTTGAGTTGAGTAAAAGCATGGCTAAAGAATGTTGGGGTTATGCGAAGCCAGATTTTGGTTTGGTTCACATTTCGCAGGGTCCAGGGACCGCACTCAGAAATTAAGACAGGAATACTACACTAATTGATAATGTAGAGTGTAGACCCTAAGATAGCTATATGTTGCCGATGTAACTTGTACTCCATTCTCAATCGTCACATAGTGAAAACTAATTTGATCCATGGATGTACTCAACTACACCGTTGGAATCGTAAAAACCTACATGGCTTGCGTTTGCTATTTCTTTTCTTGGTTGGTCTTTGTTGGAAAATTGGGGTATTTTGTTCATAATATTTTTGGCACTTTGAGCTAAAAATAAAGTGGGACCCAATAACCTTTTGAGGTGGGTCCAAATGTGAACAAAATTCATTGAGGAATGAATGAGAAATTGTCTAATAAAGTGGACATGATTAATTTGGTGCAACAAATTAATCTTTGAATAAATTTCGTGAATTGAATTGGGAATTCAATTTTATAACGGTTGTGAATTCATTCTTGCAAATTTAATTTGCTGTGACAAAATTCAATTTTGTATTTGATTTCAATATTGAATTTTGAGGCTCCCCATAATAATGACAAAGGCTCCCCTTGAATCCTATAAATTGGCTTCTTCTTCCATTGTTTCATTACACCAGCAAACAATACTCCTATCTTCTTTTACACTTGAGTTGTTCTTGTTTCTGTGTGAGAGAGTACTACACGGTTCGGTTCATTGAACAATTCCGTCTAGGTGCAATCGCTATTGTGCAACCTTCTTATCCTGGGAAACAGACGCCGAAGATACTCAAGCATCCTATGGTGAGGCGGCGATTTTGTTTTAAGGAGACCGTATGAAATACGGGATTCAATTTGAATTTCTTTACTTATTTCAAAAAAATTGTTCTTGTTCATTTTGTAATCTCAATTCTGTATCCATATTTGTGTTTGTTATTTTTTCCATTATTAATAAAAAATCTCAGAGTCTGTTTTTCCTCAATATTTATTCCTACAGTCTTCTCGTGTTGGGTATATGTTAGTTTGATCGTTTTCTCAACAAATATGGGGTGCTCTTGCTAATAAACCTTTAGTCTCTAGTCCATTGTTCCTATTTTGAAACATAATGAGTCCACTCAACTATTTTTCAAATACATCTAGTCCACCCTGACAAAAATGCCCTTCCTCCAACACTACTGGCTTGGCCTGAAAAGTTGTCGAGAAAATTCGACAGAAAAGAAGTTGGGGCCAGAAAGTTGGCTGGAAAAGTCGTTGACAATCGGCATCGGACAGGGTGAACTGTGATGGGGGATGTTGACCGACAAAGATGTTGATTATGAAATAAAATAAATAAATGATGGTGGCCAGAGATTTACATAGATGAGTTTATTTGTATCTGTTCGTATAATAACTTTATCTGAATTAGTCATAAATTTAAACAGATGAACTTACCATTCAGATTTATGTTATTCTATTTGGTCTTAAATTTCAACAACGGATGATTTTATCCGTTCACATTTATGATAGGAAAATATAAGTAAATTTCAACAAATGAACTTATTCATTCATATTTATACTCTACATTAATCTTATTTATATAAGAGATGAACTTATTTGTTCTTATTTATACTATAAACTAGTCCTAAATTTCAATGGATGAACTTCTCTATTCATATTTATGCTATGCTTTGAAAATATTTGCACATTTCAACCGATGAAAAACTAATGGATCCTAAACCTTGCCCAAAATGTTACTGGACTAGGCCTTGCTTCAAACTAATGGATCCTAACCCTTGCCCAAAGTTGATTATTTTTTTATGCAATCATTATACTCCCTTAAAGTTAGAATCCTCAAATGAGACTATCAAATTGAAACTGAGGGAGTATATAGGTGGGATTTATTTCACATGATGTCTTTTTCTTTTTTCCCTCTCATTTTTTAGCACCTAGGTGGCTAGGTTTGTAATAGGAATCGAAGAGCTATCCACTTGATAACTTGTTCAAATTCGACTGCCTAACAAACGAGTTTGGTAACGAATTAAAATATATACTCCCCTCCCAATTTTATTGTCACTCGTTTCATCCTAACTGGATAGAAAATTGATTATATTTTTCAATCGATAATGATTTTTATATGCAATATGAATCTTGTTTGATAAATCTAGATTAAATTTATTAAACAAAATTTTCAAAATAACTTAAAACAATATAGACTACAAGATATAACATATTGAAAAGTGACACGAACTCTCAAAATAGACTATAAAATTGGGACTGAGGGAGTATTTAGTAATATGTATAGTGAGTCACATTTGTTTTAATTTTTTTGGGAACGAGCTCAACATTTTTTTAAAAATATAATTCAAGCTCACATTGATCTTGAGTAAGGTTGCAAATGAAATGAAAATCGAGCCGAGTTTTAGAGTGTTTAGGTTTGTTCATTAAGTTGTTTAATGAACCCGAGCGGACCTCGAGCTCAGTGAAAATTTTACGAGTCGAGCTGGAGCCAAACTTACTTAGGTTTGAGTCGAGCTCAAACTTATTCACAAGGTTTAATGAGTTAAAAATATTAGATATCTATACTCTCATACAGGTCTATGTCTTCAAATAAAAATTTTACTTTACACATGAATGAGTTTATATGTAAATAAGTTATAAAAACGTATTAAAATTTAAGTTTAAAATACTTTTAAAAATTTATATATGTATAAGTTATGAAATTTTTATTATGTACATGTAAAAGTTTATACACACATTCAAGGTTACATGTGGAATTTTCAGGTTTAGGTTTTGCTCATTTACTAGACAAGCTTAAAATTAAGATTCAAGTTCATTTCGTTTAGTACTTGAGTCGAACTTGAACGAATTTTTACTAAAATCAAGCCTCAGACAATTTATGGACGACTCGGTTCATTTAAACGAGCTGAGTTAAAAAAACTAAGGCTGTGTTTGGTTAGATAGTTTAGTTTAGTTTTGATGATGTCAGCAGATGTAATGAGTGGAGAGAAATATAGAGGGAAATGAGGGAAATAATGATGTTATCAAAACTAAAACTAAAACTAAACTGAAAAATGAACAAAGCCTAAAAAAACTCTGCACAAGCCCTAACCACATCGCAAGGCCAAAAGACAAAAGCAAAAGGACCCGACTTGGGGTATAGAAAATTTGGAACAGAAAATGTAACGAGTTGCTTAGGGGACCCACTTTTGGGTCCCATACGAGCAATCCGAACCGTTCATTATTCTTAAATTATTTTTCCGAGGGATTCCATAAAATTTCAGCTCAATCGGACTGTTAAAAGTGCTTAAACCAAAGTCTCACCGTTTGAATAAAAAAATTTGGATTCAAACGGTGGGACTTTGGTTTAAGCACTTCTAACCGTTCGATTGAGCTGAAATTTTATGAGGCCCCTCGGAAAAATGTTTTAAGAATAATGAACGGTTCGAATCTCTTGTATGGGACCCAAAAGTGGGTTCCCCAAGCAGCTCGGTACATTTTTTGTTCCAAACTTTCTGTACCCGTAGGCTTACCCAAAGCAAAAGAATAAAAGGCCAAGTGTCGTTTTTGTACCCATTCAAAATAATTACTCCTCGCTGATGAGCTTTAGCTCAGTTGGCAAGGCTCATGTCCTCCCCCTTGGAGGCATGAGTTCGAGCCCCACAAGGGGCGGTATTGGGGCCAGGGCTATGGACAGTTTCTGGTCTCCGCTGTGGACTAATTCACTAACCCTACTAACTCCCCTACCCCGCTGATGTATAACTGTTGACAAAAAAAAAAAATAATAATAATTACTCGTAAAATAAAACTGAAATAAATTCTCCGCCCTCCGAAATTGAACCCGCGCCGAGCTCGCAACCACCACCGCCGTCACCTAACCGCCACAATAAATCTCTCTCTCTCTCTCTCTCTCTGTGCCCACCTTTTTGCCCATCGATCGATCCGAACCTCTCGAGGTTTTCACTCTTCAAATCGCTGTACTTTATCGTGCGTTTGTCAATTCATCTACGTTGATATACGTATCAGTTTTGGCAAGATTTGATGTTACTAACACAAATCTTCCTATTGTTCGTTAGGTTTTTTGTGAAGAAGAGAAGATGTTGGGGATTCTAGGGAAAAGAGTCGCACGCGGAGGCATTTATGCTTCGGTTTGTGTTGCCTTAAACTTTCCATTCATCGATTCTTTTTTTGTTGTTGTTGAATTTTAGCTGTTATTGGTTTCTGATGATTTTCCATTGCAGACGATTCGAAGTCAATCGTTCCTCTTCGCATCAAAAAACTACTCGTCTACTGCAAAAGAGGTAACTCATCGCTCTATATGAGTATATCTCTGCTTCAATTTCCCTATACTCCAGGAAAATGCCCACTTTTGTAATTGGGCGGAAATGAGCCAAAGAACCCTACGGTTGATTGTTCAAGCTTAGCTTGATTATGATATGAGTTGATCTCAAACTAGCTTTAATTGCGCCAAACACGATTTTGATCTCGAGTGGCTTGAATTTTTAGTATATCATAATCTGAACTAACAATGAGCTGAGTTGTATAGGTTGTTTGAATTTCGTTTGAAAGTTTAACGTCTTTTAAGTTTTAACAAAATGGTCAAGCTTGGTTTGCTAGTGTAAGAAACCGATCTTGAACGAGTTTTTGACTAGCGCATGTGAGCTCAAACTGTAGTCGCTTAGTTTGTTTATCAGCCTTTTGTTTGTTGTATGCAATTAGACTTCAGGAAAAATAAGAAGGTTGTGTCTACCAAGTAAAATCAATGAAGGAAAATAGCAAAATAGATGAGGTGGTTTATGGTCGTAGTGAAGTTATTAAGTCTTCTAGAATGAGTGTTTGTAAATTGCCACTACATGTTAAAGGGCTTATGTAACTAATGGTTTCATTTCCAGGCTTTTCCTGTTGTTTTAACATGCTTTGTTGCCTGAATCTCACCTAATCGATGTGTTTCTTTATTCGGTCTTTTGTTCTTCATTTGGATGATATCATGGCATTGGTTGAAACTTGAAAATTAAGGAGCTGGGCATTTCTTTATTTTGTGTTTTGAACTTTGAAGGTTCAATTCAAAAGGTTGAACTCTGGCCTAGTATATATTCCTAAAGGGCTTCACAATGAAAATATGATTATGTGATTTTGAAATAGCTTTGGGAAGTTCTCTAAGCGCTGAGTACTGATCAAGTCAGGATAGTGCTTTGAAGTTGTTGAGGGCAGCCTTACACCAAGCAGTCTTTGAATGACAAGAGATAGGGCAATATACAAGTCTTTCAGTGTGTTTAGAGCATGAATAGGTTGGTTCTCAAAAAAGGAGTATGAATAGGTTGCCCTTTGGTTTGAAACAATGTTGGGAAACTTTTGAAATTTGAGCAGCCTTCAAATGGGCTTTGAGTGGGCTTGACTGGAAATCCAATATGTTGTCTCTGCTTGAGCAGCCAGGTTTCAAGTAAACCTTTCTGGTTGGTGGCCTTGAGCACTGAAGTGCCCTTCAAGCTATATTCTCAAATATTGCTTCTATTGGCAAGGTTTTATGTGACAGAGACCTAATAGTCTGGAATACATTAGAAACTGTCACAGCCTAATGGCCAATGCTGGTAGGCCAACTGTATCTTCCAACTTATCAAGCCAGCCTAGCATAGCTTCAGACGAGCCTCATTGACAAACACGTTGACATTGGAACGCTCAACAATTTACCTAGAGAAACCTTCCCTGGATTTTGTCTTTGGATGCCGACATACACATTGTCACGTTATCTAAGGGCTTTTCCTCTAATGTTGGGCGACTGCTTATTGCTTGCAGATGACAGTGCGAGATGCTTTGAATTCTGCACTTGATGAAGAGATGTCTGCAGATCCTAAAGTATTTGTAATGGGTGAAGAGGTATTTTAGAAGCTTGATGAGAAATATATTACAATGGTTGCTGATGTTAATGTTGTAGACATTTTGCAAACTTGATTATTTTTAAAATTTGTGTGCAGGTTGGTGAATATCAGGGTGCCTACAAGGTTAGAAACATTGGCTGCACAAAATCAATCTCTTCAATTTTTAATTTCTGCTAGCATCTATGCGCTTCTTCTGTCCGAAACTTACTTTTCAAATATGATATTTGTATTAGATTTCTAAGGGTCTTTTGGAGAAGTATGGTCCTGATAGGGTGGTTGATACTCCAATTACAGAGGTACTCGATTGACTTTATTGTTCTTCCTTGTTTAACCTTACTTTGAGAAATAGTGCTGGGATCTGCATTTTTTTAATTTCATTTATTTGTAGTATTTTTAACATTCAACTTTTGACCCAATATTGAAGGCTGGGTTCACCGGGATTGGAGTTGGTGCTGCTTACCATGGTCTGAAGCCTGTTATAGAATTTATGACATTTAACTTCTCCATGCAGGTCAGTGTTCATTAGTACTATCTTTTCCTTGCATTTATCGTAAAAGGCAAATGGATACCCATTATCAAATTTGACTGTGAAACTTTATCAGTTCTTTATGCTGTTTAAAGAAAGCATTTTTGTTATACCAAGAGGTGTGACTTGGTACATGTCAGTATTTTTTGCTTGGTATAAAGATCAGGGTAGCATTCCAGTTCTTTTATCAAGACTAATGGAAATTATTTTTTTTAACTCAATACTTCACCAAATTTTCATTTCTCAGGAAATGATGTAATAGAAGCTGAACCAGATGGTTTACTCTTGTTGTTTCTAGTGCAATGGCTTGTATTAGTCTGCAAGGTTATAGTTCTTTGTTATTTTATGTAGTTTTCACTGTTGACAATGGATTGTCAGCCGAAACTGATGGTCTAGTAGTGTATTTTAGGATTTATGTATATTTATATTGGCGTTTCGTAAAAGTTAGAGGTAAATGTCAGTTAATTGCTCATTCAAGTTTTGCCACTCTAGTATAACTAGTCCTTGGTGATGCATTGATGCTTGAGGGATAAAGACCCTCATGGTGAACAAAACTGTAGTTATCCGATACAGAGCTGGTTTGATTTCCATTGGTTGTTCCTCTTGCCTGTCACTATCTAGCTTGTTAGACCTTACCTAGGCCTACACAAATGCTTTTACAGTGCTTGGGAAGACGATTGCTTTGCAGTTTTAGAGGTCTTGCTTAATGTTGGGGCAGGGGCAGCAGGTCGATCTGTTTTTTTTTTGTTTTGCTCAGCAGTCTCAGAAAGTCTCTCTCTAAAACTTCTCACTGTTCATCATCCGTGTTTTTTCGTCTTTAATTACTTTTATATCAAATTTTTTTATAATTTTTAACTTTTTGGATGTATATTGCATACTGCTATTGAAAAAGTAAAAAAGTTTGTTAAAATGTTAAAAAAAAAAAAAATTGGCTAAAGACCAAAAGTTATGCAACCATATACAACTTCTTTATCTCAAAACTGACAACCAAACAAAGCTTCAGTAACTTGTATTAGCTTTCATCCCCGTAAATCACAATGTGGCATTTTCTGTTATGTCCCTATTCTTTTCTTTTCCTTCTAGGAATGATCTAATGTCATTCATTGCTTTGCTAGGTGTCTGGACTAAGTTTTGGTGTTTGTTGCAGGCAATTGATCACATTATTAACTCTGCTGCAAAATCAAACTACATGTCTGCCGGTCAGATATCTGTACCTATTGTGTTTAGAGGACCAAATGGTGCTGCTGCTGGAGTTGGTGCCCAGCATTCGCATGTACATTTTCTGCTTTGCCATGCAGTCGATTTGTTATTCTGAGAGTGTTTAGCATTAGAGTGTTGTATGTACTACTTCACACTAGTTAGTTACTTAAGTCATTGCCCATTGGACCTGAAAGGAAAAGAATATACAAGAAAAGGCTTCTAGCTTTGTTTTTCTGGTAGTGAAAGAAATAGAGTTATGACCTTAAATGGAAATCATTATCTTTTTCATATGTATATGTTTGACAAACCATAGGCATATAGAACTCAACCTGATATGACTTTAGTGACACAAAAACAACTTTGCCTAAGCCACAGCAAATGTGTATTGCCACATTTGGATCTCTTTCCCTTTTTTCGTGGTAAGATCCGACGGGCCCATCTTAGAAGAAACTCCAACCCAGGCCATATGTTAGGTCACCATGCCACTCAACCCAATGCCCTTAACATGTTCGAACCCCGAACCTCTCCTATGGAAGTGTCCGGGTGGTGCCCCTTGCCCTCTTGGAAATTTAAATAGATCTATCGCTGACTGGCTTCAAAATTTGAGATTTTTGATTTTCAAAATGGTGGTTTGGTTACTTTGGTAGCTTTACTTCATTATATTCTGAAACACTTTCACCAGTTTAAAACTGCATGCTCCTTTTTTTTTTTGGAAGTGTTATGCAGCGTGGTATAGCTCATGTCCAGGATTGAAGGTACTGGCTCCATACTCATCAGAAGATGCTCGAGGCCTACTAAAAGCTGCTATAAGGGATCCGGACCCCGTTGTTTTCCTTGAGAATGAGTTGCTGTAAGTACTTTGGGGGAATTATGATTTATTAATTTAGTTTGCTTGGAAGACTAATGGTGCAGATATGATGTGTGCTCACAGATATGGTGAGTCCTTCCCTGTTTCAGCAGAAGTTCTTGATTCTAGCTTCTGTCTTCCAATAGGGAAAGCTAAGGTACTTTCTTTTTACCATCATCATTATTTCTGTTTTCATCATCGATTGTAGTCTCCCTAACTTCCAAATTATTGACAGATAGAACGTGAAGGGAAAGATGTTACTATCACTGCTTTCTCGAAGATGGTTGGTTTTTCTCTCCAGGTTTGTCTTTTTTTTCTTCTAGTTGTGCAGGGGCCTATTTGTGATAAGTTGTATAGTGTATATTTTTTACTGTTAAGAAAGCGATTCTTCAAGTGCAGAATCTTATCCCTTCATTGACTCTTTCTCTTCTGAAAAGGTGTTTCGTTTAATTGATAGCTTTTTCCATTTTCTGATATTGGAACTCTATATCGTCTTCAGGCTGCTGAAATTCTTGCAAAGGAAGGAATTAGTGCTGAGGTACACATGGCAAACATGCTTTGCTCCTTGGATTGAAAGGCCGAGTCTGAAAGTATTGCACTTTCGATCGCAAAATCTAACTCCTTTCCTTTTTTCATAAAGGTTATAAATCTGCGCTCGATTCGCCCACTTGATAGATCTACAATCAATGCTTCTGTCAGGAAAACCAACAGACTCGTAACGGTGGAAGAAGGATTTCCTCAACATGGTGTCGGCGCTGAGATTTGGTCAGCTTCTTTTTACTTACACAGTTTCTCATCTCTTTCTCACGTGTATTATTCTTTTCTTCTTTGGCATGTGAGTTTGACACTGTGTGTTTCTTTTTTTGACAGTGCATCTGTTGTCGAGGATAGTTTTGAGTATCTTGATGCTCCTGTTGAGAGGATTACAGGATCAGATGTTCCCACGCCCTACGCTGCAAATCTTGAAAGGATGGCTTTCCCACAGGTTTGTGGTTCAAAACCTCTCTGCTTTTGCTTTCGGATAGTACGTGAGCATGTTTTAGGTTGTTGGTCATCTGAGATGGGAAATGAAAGCAAATGGTTAGGAGTCTAGTATTGGCTTATCTTCCATGACTGTGTATACAGCCTTCCTTTGTAAGTAGTGGGGGAACCAGGTTTTTTATACAATGGGTGCCAGTTTTTAAAAGATCAAGTATGATAGTGTATTACCATTCAAGATTGACATTCTACAAGAATTATTTTAGGTTTTTCACATGTGTTATTATTTGAATTTTGAATATAACGAAAAAGCCCAACTTGTTGGAGCAAAACCTAAGTCACAACCTGTTATAGGTTTTCTTTCTATGTTAAATTGGGCTTGATGCTTGTATGGGAGATGTCAATATAGTAAAGTTTTGCTACTATGATACATTTAGTAGGATATATGTGGTAGACTGGTAGTGATTGGGATTTTTTTAACTCATTAAAAAAAATGCGGTAGTAATAGCAAAGCAGGGGGTGCCACCCTAAGTTATAAGTGAATTTATGGTTGTGGGTATGATCGATGGCCTATTGGACGCCTAAAGGTGATCCGGGATATCGACGAGATGCTGAAGGTTCGGGGTGCCGAAGATGGAGGAGAGAGCCCAAGGCAGATCCTAGAGAGAGAGAGAGAGTGGCAGTAGTGACCGAGAGATCCAAGTGAATATGGTGGAGTGGGTGGGTAAGATATGAGTGAATGGTTTATGGTGGGCTAAGTTTCCATATATAAGGGAGGAGGTGTCTCCTAAGAGTCGCCTGGTGTAAGGACACGTGGCGATCCTCCAATGGTTCTTGGACCGAAGGCTGACGTCTGGCATCAGAATGGTCGGACCATGATAGCTACATATCAGAGGTCGAAGATTTTGGGGAGCTGAAGCCTGCTGGCGAGGGCCACGTGGAGGCGCCTCAATGGTTGGACAGAGGGGGTGCGGGCATGTGAGGTCTCTTGGGCAGAGGCTAGTTTTATATGGCGTTTCATATCACGCAGCCAATGGGGCTTCATTAGTGTCAGGTGGTAGGTGGCATAGTGATGTATCGGTCTGAGGTTTCAATAAGGTGCAGAGGGTAGGTATGATATGGATCCAAGAAAGCTTGACCTTCGATCAGTAAATGACTGGCCTGAAGTAAATCTGCCTCTCTATGTAAGACTGGTCTGAGGTAATATGGGGTTTAGGCCTCAGATGATCCCTTGTGCTCAAGTCTCCATTCCACATTCCTCCTTCGGTCCTGAGCGACTTGGGCCCTGCCTCCAGCCCTAGCATTAGCCACTGACCTTAGGAGTGGGTTCCCTTCGGCCATGATGACCTTCGCTCCTAAGGTCACTGTTGTCTCCTTCAGGCCTTTGTACCTGATGCGATGTACCTACAATGGTCCGCATAGGTTTGTCGAAAGCCACTTCAGGAAAAAACTATGTCTAATATTCCTGCATGTGTTTCAATGACGTGTTAAATTTCAAGGAAATAGATGGAACACCTACAAAATGTCGTATTTGAACTTCTAAAGAAAGATCCTTCAGCTCCTCCTGAATCGTTTACCTTCCTTTTGCAAAATTACATGTGCATTATTTTACAATTTACATTTAAAGACAGAATGTTGAGTTGACGCATTCTACTAAATTTTCTTGAACACGAAACTTTTCTAATTGCAGTTCAAAAGAAAAACTTTTCTAATTTGGGTTGTCTTTGAACAGATTGAAGACATTGTACGTGCAGCAAAGAGAGCCTGCCACAGATCGGTTCCAATGGCTGCAGTTGCTTAATTTTGCTGAGTTATCTTGTTTTTCTCTCAACATTCTTCTCTCTCTCTCTCTCTCTCTCTCTCTCACTTCCGCCCCTCAAGAAGATGAATCTTGTCTATTTGCAAGTTAATACTTTCCAGTTTAGGTTAGAAAAGTTGGCTTAATCCTTGAGAAGGGCTGATTGGCACGTTTGGTTTTTGCCGGGAAACTTTGAAATAAATGCTTTGCGTGCAGGTAAATGAGTTTTGTACCCTTTCTTTTACAAATCATCGGAAATGACTTCTTTGTAAGCTGAATGGATTACACAATGTGAGGTTGAAAGATGCTAAGATACTTCTACTTCAAGCCTAATGACTTCTTGGATTTCATTTGTTCAATTAACATTCCAGGCCTGTATGTTAGTGACGCGGTTCGTCCTCAGCCACAGTATGATTTGGTCTGCTAGAAGCTTAATGGCCATTAGATGGGTATTCAGAGTGTTGAAATCAATAGGTTAGAATCGAGTGCAATTTTGTTCACTCTCCTTAAAAGAGGGTGAACAAAATCCTCCATCCTATTGGTTGATTTGGTGTGGATCCTACCACAAAATGATGTCATGCTTACCTCTGCAATACACTTTTTGGTAAACATGACATCACTTTGTGATGAGATCCACACATTTCAATCAATAGGAGGGAGGGTTTTGTTCACCCTCTTTTAAGGAAGGTGAACAAAATTGTTCTCGTTAGAATCGGTGAACTTGGAGCAAGTACAAAACCAATTGGGTCAGCTTGCAAGTTGGTTTTCCACACCTCCTCTTAATTTCTAGCATAAAGGCATCCTATTTTTTTTGTTTCTATTGCTTTGTAGTGGTCTCTATGGACTATTTTGCATCCCAAGTTGGTGGCCCATTCCTTTATAGGAAATGGGTGCACTCCCTGGTGTGCGGCATCAGGGCCGTCGGATGTGTTTTCAACGGTTCTAATTTTATTTCGGCAGTTTGTTTTGTTGATCTGCACATCAGCATCCCAGGGGTCCCTGACAGTTGCTTGTGCATTAGAGTATTAATTATTTTTAGTTACTCAGTAGTGTTCAAGCTTATGGCACATCTCGACTAATAAGCTTATCGATTATTTCTTGGTTTGGAAACATTATCATACACAAGAATACAATTTTCTTGTCCACTCACTAGTCCTCATTTTCTTCACTCAAATTTTAGGTACAAAAACAAATAAGGGACCTGCCGAATGGTGCATAAAACTGTTTATTATTCTCTGCAGTATCCTTGTGCGTCATATTCTAATTTGGCACGTTGCCTAAAGACAATATACTAGTAGTTGCAAATACCAAGTCATAGAAATCAGGCCTCTTGCTAATTAGCTTCTAGTGACAAAATTATTCCATAATATTCCATAATTTTCCAATCAGTCAAATGAACAAATTTTCCGTGGCATTAGTGGGCCTAATTAGGACTTTTTCTAATAAAATTTGTACGGGTGGCTTTGAATGCAGACAATGATCCCTTTATTGAAAGCTTAATTTTTTCTTGCTCAAAAAAAAAAAAAAAAAAGAAGCTTAATTTGCACGGCAATATCAGATTGTACTACGTAATAGTACCAAATAAGGAAATGGATTCTTTCCGGTTCATAATATTTTGGACCGGGAAAGATATTCATGATCGAGATTGTACATTTGTACATTTGTTGCAATTAAAGATTTGGATGTACTTTTCCGTAAGAGTTTAAGGATAAATCCAAAACATTGAATGTACCAATAGACGGTACGGATGTGGATTGTCTCTTCCGGTTTAAATTATGCACGGAAGAGAATCCGAATCCTACTAATAAATAGCCTACATCCGACAAAATTGGAACGATATAGAGAAGATTTGCATGACCCATACGTAAGGATGACATGCACAAATTGAAAAATGGTCCAAATAAATAACCTACATCCGCACATGCCAAAATCATATTGGCTAAAAAAAGTGCATAGAAGAGAGACAAAGTCTGAACAATGTCAAAGAGGGAGACAGAGAGAGAGAGAGAGGCGCTGTGCACGCGTCCTGTAAAATGTAAATCAGAAGCAATCGAGAGAGGGTTCCAAACACGTCTCTGCAACCTTTGTAAGAGGTAACGTGGAGCATTTTAACTACAAAACTTGCACCACATCACCATTTTTTGCATTTTTTGCATTTTTTTATGTAATGAGATAGAATTTCATTAAACAAATGCTATCGAGTACAAGCAAATACAACTAATAAATGACAAATTACAAACAGGAAATACATAAAACAAAACCAAATTAACTGAAAGAGCACATCCAGTGTAATGGCTAATTCAATTTGTTAATTGTCAGAGGACCCGCACGCGCCTTATCAATCAAAAACTGACCGACACAAACTAGATGTTTGTCACGCCTATAATCGAGAGCTCTGCGACATGGCAACTAGAATAAAATATGAGAAGTATGAAGGGAATGGGAAGGCTGCTGTGGCTTAGTGGTTGATGGGTAGAATAAAACTACTATAAAAAGCCAAGTCAATGAGATCACATTTTGGGCTCAAGATAATGCCCGTTTTTTGAAGACCCCTTTTAATATGAAGATAAAAGTAACTTCTGTGAAATTACCCGATTCGTAAATTTGACCCACTTAATAAATTTGTCGAATGAAAAAGAACAGAAAGCCACTCTATTCATCAATATAATTATCACAGTTTCAAGAAAATACGAATTCATATTTACCTGCCCAGTTTTTCAAAAGATTTTAGCACCCAGGTGCTAAAATCATGATTTTTCAAATTAAAAAATGAAGTGGTTCCGTGTATCGTTTTTCGATTTTTTTTTGCACCAAACTAAAGTACACGAAGCTAAAATCTTTTGGAAAACTGTAATAAGCAAATGTGTGCGCTAGAGTCCATCGAATTTATATTTACAATGGAAAAATCGGAACTAACTCCTAGAAGAAAGCTTAGAAATACATCCCATCAATTTTGGTAAATTATGACTAGTCTTTAAACAGGCTTAAAATGCATAGACCATAGTCAACCTCCAAAACATTTTAACTTCGCAACTTCGTTGAACTAATCCCACTATTTAATTTTAGGACCCAAAATGGGTTAGGAACATTAAATTTATTTCTATTTACTTTCATTCTACTCCATAAATACTTTTTAGTTTTTACACATTTCGGGTTTAATTGGTTATCTGGTTATTTTATTTCAAGTTTGAATTTGAACGTAATTGTAATTGTGCTTGAATCAAGACCTAAAATAAAGAAATACGCAAATCCCGCGCGCAAAGTCGTCCTCTGCTCGGACATGGGGTTGCTGTTGTGCACGGGAGGTGTTGTGCACCATCCGAGCCATCCATTGCTCGGATGAACGGCTTAGATTTTACCTCGGCACTTTTGCATCCAAACCATTCGTTTTAAACTGTAGTGTGTGCAAAATGAAATTTAGGACTATTCATCCGAGCAACGGAACGACTCGGATAGTGTACAACACCTGCTGAGCAACCCCAAATCCCCTTTGCTCTACCTACATTCTTTGTTGGATTTTAAATTTGTGGTAATTATCAAATGCCTATTGTCAATAACACACTTTTTGAGTGATAGGTAGGGACGTTAGAAAACTACGAACCGCAACTTGTGATTTTGGAGCCTGTGGTTTTCACGAGTCCAAGCACATCTCAACCAAGAAAATTCTAGCTAACCAAAATGGCCCATCTGGATGATGCAATATGTACAATCCCAAGACACTATTGAAAGGCCTACAAAGTTACAACCTCCATTGTAGAGAGAGAAAGTGAACAAGAAAAGAAAAACAGGTGAAATATGAGAAACAGCTCAAGGACCGCATAAACCACGCAGAAAAAATCGAAAACTTAGAGGAGAACTAGAGAACCAAATTGGGTTATCTTTTTTGGTTCATCATATTCTCTTGACTATAGGGTATCTTTGGATCTGTGCTCTGGTGGGTATCCGATTTTGTTCATCTATAGTCTTTCAAATTTTCTTAGCTTTTTCGATTGCATCGATATGGGTCCTTGTGTATCTGGGTTTTTCATATTTGTTTTTTTTTTTTTTTTTTGGTGTGTGTATATCTGAGCTTGGAAGATTGTAGTTCCTTTTTCATCTCCGTAGTTTTTTTTTTTCCCTCAATTAATGATTAAAATAAATGTAGTGATGTGGTGGAAATTGGTGTATTTGGATATGAAGTGTTGCTCTCTGGCTTCAACATTAGAGAACTGTTGTTATCTTCAATCAAGGCTTTGGTTTTGCTCGAGTTTTTTTTTGCTTCATTTGGTCTTCGGTGATGACAATTTGAGAATATCAAAAAAGATTTGTCAAATTTTGTGCACTTTTGGGCTGCCTAACTGAAAATTGATGAAATTCTGATACGGAGACTTGTATACTACTTATTTTGATGCGATGTATTGGTGAGATATGAGCTAGTTCTGACACTGTTGCAATTTGGTTTTCTAAGTTTTGTTTTCTTTTCTGTTTCTGGCCTCAGTTCCATTTAATCTTCTTATTGATTCTCGATTGTGTGAACAAAGTACTTGGAAAACACTGCGTCAGATTGATGTCAAAATGAGATTCTGGTGTTCACACGGCAAAAAAAAATCCTGTACTGTTTTTTTCTGATCGGCCGAAAACCCTGCTTTATTAATCTGTTGTTTGGGTTTTGTTACGGCTAAGGTTCTAAAACTAGCTAGGCGCTCCCAGGGCGGCCATGCACCTTCTAGCTTCCAGGGCTGAGTACTCGGCGCCTAATCGTGCAATTAGGCAGGCTAGTCGGTATAGTTGAGCTAGTCGGGCTAGTCGGTGAGGAGCCTTGTAGCGCCTAAGCGGCGAGTACTCGGCCTTCCAGACCTTCTTTTAGAACACTGACTTTTGAGGCATTTTGTTGTTTCAATGTTCTAAATAGGTTTTGGGTGTGTACAATTGGCCGGTAACATTGTAGACAATGTGCTGGTTGTATTGGCATTCGGAGAATTCTAAAAATGGAAATCCTGCCTTAAAACTCTTAGTTATTGTTGTTCTTGCTGCATCTCAGGTCTGGACCTAGTTCGAAACACTTCAAAAGACAAAGAGAATCCCTCCCCTCCGTCCCTTTCTAGTTTGTGATGTCAGTTTCTTTATAATTAGTAAAATGCAAGCTAATTGAGATGTGAAAGTACATTTTGTGTATGCAAGTGCTTGTAGTTCACATTTTGGTGGATATGATGCTATGACTTGGAATTATAGGCAAATGTTTCTAAACTCTCTTCACATTCTCCTCTCTTGAACAGACAAAATCACTTATTTTCTGCACATGTATCTCAGTTTTGGCCCTTGTTTGTCAGCGTAAACCATGAAGTAGTAGATTCATATTGCTTGCTGTGGTGGAGGCAACAATCCTTCAGAGAAAGTTAACCACATAAATAACTAGATATCTTGATGTCAGAAATATGTTCGAAATTGGTGACATAGGGGTGGGAAAGTACATTTTGTGAGAATGTGCTTTTATTTTGGTTAATAGGAAGCCTAAAATTTGGATTGCAAGGAAAATGATTGTTTAAACTCTCTTCATATTCTTTTCTCATTACGGGTAAAAGAAGTGACTTTTACTTGTATATCTCAGGTTTGGGCCTTGGTTTATAGAATAAACCATGAAGCAGTGTGTTCATATTTCTTGCTGGCGTGGAGGCAACACTCATTTTGTTATCGGTGCTTGTTTGATTTCTGGTTTATGTTTGTACAAGGCAGCTCGTGGTGGAGTGAGGATCCATTTAAATGATCGATAGCTGCAACCTGTGAGGTAAAATTATGAGAGTCAGTTGAGTCTGTAATGTGCAACGGTGGCAGGGTTTAGAGCTTGAAGGTTCCGTCTTCTAATATGGCATTGGAGTGAACAACTCAAATTAGTAGTTATGTTGAAAAATTAGTGTCAGATTTTGTTTTTTACTCTTTTTCAGTCATAAAAGTTTAGGGTTGGACCTAAAATTTGAAAACTGAGATTTAACTAGAGCGAAGAAGTTGAAAAAGAAGAATCCTTAGACATTTGCAAGAACTATATACGCAACATAAGTTATGGGTTTGCCTCAAGCTTCCTCGAGCAATGTTGCGGAGGAAATGATTCTGTCACTGAGCACATTTGTGCAAACTCCACCTCGACTTGTAAGTTTGAGCAGCTGTGATTTGGGTGGAGTCCATGGAGGTCACCCTGGCAATCAAATCCCCTCGGATTTCCCACGCTCTTCTTCAAGAGAGCACTCGAAGCATCCTGATGCTCACAACTTACATAAAGATGGTGCAACCAGCATGCATACATTGAAAATTGGTTCCACAGAAAAGAATGGCTTCTTCAGTGGTAAAGGTGGTCAGAATGTGCATAGCCCGGTTTCAAGGATAGTGGGCTTTGAACCACGAGCATCGAATGCATTCGAGGGAAACGAACTAGGTAGAAGTCTTTCTTCTAGTTTGGTTAGCAGCAGTTGTAGTGAAACTGAGATAACTAGCTCACTAGCTAGAAAGCGGTTATTGTCTCCTTTGAATCGCATGCTTTTACCAGATCGATTTGATGGCAAATCTCTTGATATCGGCAGCTCTGTCAATACAAGTGATTCCCAGTATTTTTCTGTTCTTCAAGAGCACAAGAAAGCTAATATGGGCAATTCGACCTATTTTAGCCCTTCAATATGGTCCAGTGATAGTTTCTTCACTGATGGCCCTTTGCTTGATAAGGACTCAAAGGCTTTCAGTATATCTCCTCCTTCACCAGTGTCAACTTGGATTCACGAAACAGCTAAAGTTAAGTACCAAAAGGGCGAAATAGCCATACCACCAAAAAAGTCCTCCTCTCCACTTTCGTTGTCTCCTCTCGGTCCGAAGTTCTTTGGAGGAATGAAAACTTCAGGAGGGTTTGGGGCTACGACAAGGGAGGTAGATGACAACTACTTAACCTTAAAGGATATGGAACAATCTCTTGATGGTACTATCTCTGGCATTTTCCTCTCCCAGAAGGAAGAGGATTGTAGAACGGCAAGCAGATCATTTCAAGATGTTGATTTTCTACGGAAAAACTTTGACCGATTCACCCCTGATAGTACCTATGAAATTGATGGGCACTGGGGTCAGGATTCAATTGGTACTCCTCAAGGCACAAAGTTTGTCAGATCTTTGAGTGGGGCACCTGTTAGAAGGTCCTTGGTTGGTTCATTTGAGGAGTCCTTGTTATCTGGTCGTTTATCATCTGTAGTAGCCTCTCAGGTTAGTGCACATTTATATAAATCCAATATGCCTATGGTTATCTTCACTCTGTCTCTTCAACTTTCTGTTTAGTTCGACTTGTGTTATGCTTTATAATTCCTTTACAATTCGTGGTACAGAAAATTGATGGTTTCCTGGCTGTTCTTAATGTTACCGGAGGAAATTTCTCGCCACATCCTCAAAAGCTTCCATTTGCAGTTACCAGTATGGATGGGGATAATTACCGGTTATATTATTCGTCTATAGATCTTGCAGGAAATTTGCCGTCAAATCGGTATAGAGGACCTAAAATGAAAAGGAGTCTTAGCATTGATTACTCTCGAGCAGAAAAGAGCCGCCTGCGGATACCTATTAAAGGGTGCATACAGCTGGTACTTCCAATCCCTCCCCCTCTGCATCCCCCAAAATCAGACTAATGTCTTACCTTTTTTTGTCTATCTGGACTCTAGTGCAATCCTTTGAGTTACGCCTGATCATGCAGCATTGAAAATGATATTGTACAATTGCCATTTTAGGAGCCAAATTAGTACCTATGGTGGCTTGTACAATGTAAGGCTTATGGTTTATCTCATTAATTTAGATAATCTTGTTCTGCTGTAGAAATTTGTGATTAGCAGAATATTAAGAAACGGTGTAAGAGTTGAGAGTCTGAGACATAGTCAAAACCTTCAGGATTGAGACATTATCTTTCTATTGAACCCTTAATCCTTCAACTGTTTCTGGATGAATTTGAACTTGGGGGATGATAGACGCTCATCAGTATGGAAGAAGAGAGATCATTACCTGGGCGTGAAATCTGAAACCCGCATCTTTTTTTCGTTCTGCTACTTCATGTGGATGCATCATATTTGGTTCTGGAAAGCTACTTTAGCTTTGCCACAAGAATTGCAAGAAAAAGTGGATATTGCTCTTGTCAGGTAAAGAGAGGTGTTTAGGGTGTTAATTAACCTTGACACAATATAACTTTTACTTCCATTATGAGCATCTTGTTATAGGACTCAACTTAACCAATGTGGGACAAAGACTAACATTATTCTAACACTCCCCCTCAAGCTGGAGAATAAATATCACAAAATCCCAGCTTGTTACGTAACAACTCTAAACACGGTTTAAACAACGATTTGATGAAGATACCAACCAACTGAGCTCCTTGTAGATACGAATGAAGTAACCAACACTCCTTTGTCTATCTTTTCTCGAACAATATAACAGTCTACCTTAATATGTTTGGTTCTTTCATGAAATACTGGATTTGAAGCGATATATATTTCTGCCTGATTATCACAATACATAAGGACTGGGAATTGGACACCTAAACTTAGCTCCTCAAGAAAAGCACGCAACCAAATAATCTCACAGGTTGTGTGAGCCATGGCTCGATACTCTATTTCTACGCTTGATCTAGCAACAACCGTTTGCTTCTTGCTTTTCCATGTAACTAGATTGCCACCAACAAAAGTACACTACCCAGTTGTCGACCGTCTATCAGATGGTGATCCTACCCAATCAGCATCAGTAAAGGCTTCAACACGCAAATGACCATTTGATCGGTAAAATAGACCACGTCCAGGAAGAGCCTTAAGATAGTTAACAATATGGAGACAAGCCTCCCAATGTGGAAGGCGAGGAGTTGACATAAACTGACTTACCATACTAATTGTGAATGAGATATCAGGACGTGTATTAGTAAGATAATTCAACTTCCCAACTAAACGGTGATATTGGTCTAGGATGGGGAAATATCTCCCCCTAATCGACACAAAGTTTAACATTCGGATCCATGAAAGTCTCTAAAAGCTTCGCTCCCAGTAAATTTGTCTCTAGAATTTCCAATGCATACTTCCTTTGGGACAGACTAATCTCATCTTTGGATCTTGCTACCTCAATATCCAAGAAATACCGTAATTTACCCAAGTCTTTGGTGTGAAACTAACGGTGTAAGAACTGTTTCAACTCATCAATACCTTTTTTATCATTTCTAGCAATAATGATATCATCCACATACACAATTAACACTATTTTCCCACACTCTGACTGAAGAGAGAAGACAGAGTGAACCCTACCACGTTTCTTCCCTACTGCCTCCTGATACTAACCCACCTCAAAACCAATTGGCAATGATACCATATTAAAGCATCAAACTCAAAATCAATTGGCAATGAGTGGAGAGGCCGCCCAGGCTCATATACTAGTTTTGGAGGTATAATTAACCAATCTGAGACAATTTCTAACACTTCCCCGCAGTCCCGCACGTGTGACCCCCAACCCCCACGTGGAGAGAGAAACAACGGTTCAATAGACATGACAACTATCAACCATCAACGACAAACTATGGGGAACCAACCATCAACAACATAGAGTCTTGTCCAAAAGCCTCCGAAAGCCTAGCTCTGATACCATGTTGTTTAGAGGTGTTTAGGGTGTTAATTAACCCTAACACAATATAACTTTATTTATATTATGAGCATCTTGTTAGAGGACTCAACTTAACCAATGTGGGAGACAAAGACTAACATTATTCTAACAGTTTCCTATGGTGATTACAAAACATAAGAACTGTGAAATGGGAGTTGATGCTTGAAATTGTTGCTGACGTGGTAAAAAAGAGCTAAAATAGGAGTGGAAGTGCTTGATTACTTCTTCAAGCTAATATGATTATGTTCCATCTTAGAAAAACTCTTTACACAAAAGCTTTTACATTGATTGAGAGCATATCGGTCAATGCTTTTAGTGTGATGTGCCTATGTTTTTCTTGCGATTACTCTTGCTCCAAGTTATTGTGCATGGGAAGTTACCTAGTGGCCATGTTTCTTAGCATGGCCTTCTGTACTAAGAGACTGATTTGTTTTCACTAGGTTAGACTAACAAAGTGAATTGCTGTTGGCAGGTTCTCAGTAATCCAGAGAAGACTCCTATTCATACTTTCTTTTGTAAATATGATTTGAGCGACATGCCAGCTGGCACCAAGGTGAGTTGCTGTGAAATCTTTAAAAATCTTTTAAATTTCCGTCAACTTGGACTATAAAGTAGTGTTAGCATATTATATCTGCATTTTAATATGGCTGATTGCACAAGAGTCAGCTAACTCACATGAGATACAACTTACCAGTGTTTTTTTTGGGTATGTTGCGTTAATTTTGGTCTGTGTTGGACATGTCTGCTCACATACACAACAATGGAAGAGAGGTAATGATTGTATTATGTGCAATGTAAGCAAGTAAATTGAGTGAATGCTCGACTGAAGCATGGTGGGCTAAGAGCTGCAATTGGCTGAGGTCATCATCAGCTTTAGTGCATTATGCTATTTCAGCTGTGAGAGGAACAAATAACGGGTAATGAAATAAACTCGGAACTATTCTTTGTATTGAAAAGGCGCATTTCTTGGCCCAGCTTCGACCCAACTTTTGGTCTTAAGATGAGGGCTCAAGTCTAACATAGACCTAACTTGGTATGGTTTCAAGCTGCTTAGTTGTATAGCTAGACAGACGAACCCTGTGTATGCAGTGTGGACTGTGGAGCCTGATGGTATTGCACTCTAAGGCACGTGTGCCGTGAACCAACCCCCTGGGCAAAATTTCCCAAGGGTATTCCACAGACCCCAACTTTGTGTATGCTTTCATAGGGAGACTCCAAGTTGACTATTATATTGTCGTCTGATGGTACTGCACTCTGAGGCACGTGTGCTGCGAACCAACCCCCTCGACAAAATTTCCCAAGGGTACTTTTAGTGTTTCGACAGCAGACCCCAACTCTGTATAATTTCATGGGGAGACTCCAAGTTGACTATTATATTGTCATTCATCTTAATGAAACATCCACAACCATCGTGAGTGTAGCCCTAGCTCACTTTCCTTTTTTTCTCTTGGGCATGGTTCAGCCTTCCTAGTCCTGTGGCTTTACACTGGCATCTCAGAACAGATGAGCAAAGTCAATAGAGGTCCATAAGAGGGGACCCTGATTTGTCCTTGTAATGGATGAATGGCAACTAAGGACCTAGAGTTTTCATCTCACTTTTCTTCACTTTTTCTTGTTACTGTTGCTTTGAAATTCTTATACTTTCTGTTTACTCTGCATTCAAATTGGACAGACATTCCTGCGCCAAAAGATTACTCTAGCTTCTGCTCCAGCTTGTGTAGTGGATAATGGAGGACACAAAGATCCCGAGATGAAAAACTATGTCAACAACTGCAAGGGGTCTCCTAATTCAAATGGTGTTGTACATACCATGGGAATGGAAATGACTGGAAACTGAAAGCCTTGGCTCCACTGAAGGAGGAATAGGTTCCTTGCCCTCAAATTTAAGTGGATTTAGAAGTAGTGGTTTCAAGAAAACAGCTACAGATAATAGTGCTAATACAGATAGGTCTGAAACCAAATTCCTACATAGTGCTACAAAGATCAACGGGAATAGTATGGGTTCTGGAGTTTTGCGTTATGCACTTCATCTCCGTTTTTTGTGCCCTCTCTCTAAGAAGTCTTCAAGGACAGTGCAAAGCTGCAAATCTGCTCCTCTTTCTGCACCGTCACTAAGCCATTTGGACGCTGAAGGCGAACGGCGTTTCTATTTGTATAATGATATGAGGGTGGTGTTCCCTCAACGCCATTCGGATGCTGATGAGGGCAAGGTGAGTTTCAATACTTCACGATGTTAATTAAAGTGTATGACTAATTGCATATTTCATGGTATGATTTGGCTAAGAATTTTCTACACATGTAACTGGCTATCTAACTTTGTTTACATTCGAAACTTCAGTCTTGAATTTGGGGTCAGTTATTTGCAAATTTAGTAAACTATTGAGTCATGATTTGAGCATTCAAGGGCTTACCACACACATATGGCCTTAGGCTTTTTCCCACACGGAGTTATGACAATCAAAAACTTGCAGTAGTTATGTGCAACTTTCTTGCTTACTGATTGACCTAAGCTCTTTCGTACAAAATGCTGATTTTTCTCGTAATTTTTTTGCATGGATTTTTCTAAATGTATAAACTACTCGTGTTGGACACTTGCACTGAGACATGGAAATGACAATAAGTTGGACATACAAAATCGTATTTTGTTATCTAAATTTATCAGTAGGTATGCCATGAACTCCTATATTATGCATGGAATGCTAAAAAGCACATCGTAAACAGCAATATAGGATTTATCCCACAGTTGGACACAAATCGTTGTTGGCACTCGTACTTAAGTCGATGTAACACATATTTGGTCAGAACATCAAATCGCATTTTGAAAGATATGCTGCTGGAAGAAATTTCCAACTTTCTATACTTTTTTTCTTGTGTGCTGAATTTAACTAAACTATTGTCTAATGTGTAATCTCTTTGCTTTGGCAGTTAAATGTGGAATATCATTACCCATCTGATCCCAAATACTTCAACATCAGCCACTAAGAGGTCATGGATCATCTCATTTTCTTATTATCTGGTTCTGGTTCTTGTGTACATATTTGTACAGAGTTTTTCACTTTGCATCTTATTATCAGATGGGAGCAGCACCCATTTTCACCTGTAAAGATTACATTTTCAATAAGGAAATCATTGATTTACTTGTTGTCATGACCTTAGAGTATGCATGTGCATATTGGGGCATGAAGTCCTACCAGAGTACCAGTTTGGCTTCAGTCTGTTTCATTTTTGGCTTCAATACCTGCTTCTTACGACCTCAACTTATCAATTATTGCCCCACCAGTCGCTTGGAGCACCCGTCGATTGTTGATTCCTAAACCTAGGAATTAGTTAGTCAGTTTCATATAGCTCGGGAAGTCCTAGGGCAATTCACAGGGAATGGTTTTTCTGGAGGGAATAGCTTTCACGGGTTTTAGCTTTAAGTAGCAAACTTTTATGGTAATGGATTTGGTATCCTAAAAGGACCAGTCGCTTGGTAGCACCCGTCGATTGTCGATTCCTAAACCTAGGAATTAGGTAGTCGGTTTCATATAGCTCGGGAAGTCCTAGGGCAATTCACAGGGAATGGTTTTTCTGGAGGGAATAGCTTTCACGGGTTTTAGCTTTAGGTAGCAAACCTCCATGGTAATGGATTTGGTATCCTAAAAGGGTTTCCTAACTTAACTAGTAACGAATTTGCAAATAATAACCGAAAGGCACGGTCCAAGGGTTCAAACCATAGTTGTCAGAACTGCACGATTCACGATTCGATTCGCAATTCGATTCACGATTCGAGTAAAAACGATATGAATCTATAGGTGAATCAAGGATTATCTAGAATCGGTAGTGAATCATATGATTCACGGTTCGATTCGCGATTTGATTCACGATTCATGCAAAAACGATACAAATCTATAAGTGAATCGAGGTTTCTCACAATTATTACATTCGACTACTATGAATTCACTTTATCGGTTTCACCTTAATTTTGCCATATGAACTAGTTTTGTATACCTATTAGGCTACAAACTTTTATTGTTATTTGTTGCAAGGCCAAGCTTTTATTTTTACAATGAATATTTAGATCTATATGCATATATCCATTTTATTATAAGTATTTAGTTTCATGTACAAATACATACTCTCTCCTATTAGACCATGTAATCATCAGTTTAAGGTAGAAAAAATCTTCAATACTGATTTAAGCTCAAATTAGTCGATTTTACAATGTATCTTTATTATGCAAGTGCATAGAAATAATTTTCAAGTATTTTTGAAACTTAGGGGGTGTTCCACTGACTTGGTTTTTTTTTGTTTTTTTGGATGTTTTAGTTTTGCAAAAAAATCAATTTGTTCCACTAACTAGTTTTTTGGTTTTGCAAAAAAACTAACTTGTTCCACTAACTAGTTTTTTTTTTTGGCTTTTTTGGTTTTTAGTTTTGCAAAAAAACCAAGTGGTTTTTTGTTAGTGGAAAGAGAGTGTTTTTTAGTTAAAATAAAACTTTTTTTTTTTGAGCGGAACGGGACCTTAGACCGAATTGTTACAATTCACGATTCGATTCAATTCACGATTCGAAAGAGGGTCAATTTGATTCTCGATTCGATTCGCGATTTGACAACTATGGTTCAAACCATCCATACCCTAGGTAAATAAACTTTTCTTACAGTATTAGGAGCTTAGTCTCCTCTTTCTCTCTCTAGAATAGAGAGTTAGGGTTTCTTCTTCCCATAGCAGCCGCCCCTTTTCTCACGTCCCCACATCAGATCTACACCTCTATCACTCCCTTTCTCCTTCCGTTTTTGTTTTGATCTCTGTTTTGGGGGTGGGGCTGCCGCCCTTGCGCCCCACCCTCAGCTTGGTTCTGTGGTTGCCGGCCACTGGTTTTCAACCCGCCGCCACCGACCTCCACCTCCCCAGCCGCCATCAGCCGCCACCAATCTACTCCTATACCAGCCGCCACCAATATCTCCACCTCCACCAGCAGCCACCAACACCCACCATCACCCATCTCCACCTCCATCAGAAATCCTTTCTCCGCCATGACGATGGGTTGAACTCGGGTGGTTTGGCCCCCTCCGGCGCAATAAAGCTTCAGATCCGCAGGCGGCCGGCCTTGGAGCTTGATTTTCATTCCCGGAGAAGTGGCGGTCTGCTCTTGGTGCATCTTGACTCAGCTCGGTGAGGCGACTCACTAGTTGTTCCTGTTGGACCAATTTTCAGAGTTAGATTTGCTGTTTTTATTGTTGTTTTTTTATTTGCTTTGTTTGTTGGTTGGTTGGTTCGTTTGATTGCATCGGGGCTGTAATGTGTAATGGTTTGTACCGGGTGTCCGTTGGACTCTCTACTACTAACCTTTGATAGGATTCATCATCCCGTCCCGAAGATGTCGGGTCTGCTTAGGCAGATGTGTCTACGAGCTGGTGGCCCTTGAAAGCCTATCCAAGCCGTGCCCATTTCAATTGTTAGTAGTTTTGGTTTCATTCCTGTTTATTGATGTAATCAGGTGCCGGATGGCGTTTATAACTTTATATGATGACTTGACTTGTTTCAAAAAAAAAAAAAAAAAGAACTTTTCTTACGGATTACCCAATTGAGATACTAGCTCGCCAAGTTCACAATCTGAATTGGAAATTTACAAAACCCGTATAATGACATCAATTTGAGTGTTGTGTATGTCTAGGTGATTGTCGACGCATAATAAAAGACTGTACCAACTTTTAACGGAAAAGATTTTTGCACCGACCACGTACTGACGGCATCGCCGATGCTGGTGTGGGTCTCAACCGGTCGATCCGAGCCGTTCATCCTTCTCAGAATCAAATTCCGAGTTTTGGATGAAATGGGGGTGATTTTGGATCGAGCTCATATAGTTGTCCGATTGCCTCGATTCCCGCGTAGGCCCACTTGGAATTTGATTCTGAGAAGGATGAACGGCTCGAATCGACCGGTTGGGATCCACACCGGCGTCGGCGACGCCGTCGGTACATGGTCGATGCATGGTGGTCGGTGCAAATAGAACGGTTCAACTTTTAATATAGGTTCAACAGAGAGAACTTGGATAATACTCAAAAAAAACTTTATGAACTAAATTGAGAAATCATTGATCTACAGGCCATAGGATATAGGATGATTATCACCCTAGGACCGAGCAGTAGGCTGCTAGCTAGCCATAGAACTCGCCAAGAAAGGATAAGAAACTGCTTTAAACATTAAGGAGTTTACAAGAAATAGCCAAGACTTGTAAACCCCCAATTTTTGGCACGATAAAATATCTAGGAAAAATCCTAAGAAAAAGGTCATTTTTGGTGTGCTGACCGCAGTTGTACTGGTGCAAGATTTTCCAGAAGCTTACAGGAATTCCATGGATTGAAGGCTGTACCGGTACAAGGTTTTGGTGTACCAGTACAGAAACCTTGCAGCTGTTTGGTTTCTCTTTCCTTCCACTACTGCTTTTCTATGACTCGTAGACCTTCCGGAACCGGGGGCCTATAGTAAGCAAGCTCACTACACACCCATGTAGTGAGCAATCACGGCTATCGGTTCGGCAATCAACGGTCCGGATTAAATGTATTTGTTCTGGACCAAATTTACGTGTAGAATAATTTCATTTTATCCGAACCTACGGCCGTGATTGCTCACTACACGAGTATAGTGAGTTTGCTCACTACAGGCACCCCAATCCGGGACCTTCCTTGCACGCTTCAACACTTCTTCCAAATGGCCTTCGGGACCTCGTACTCCCGGGAGCTATTAACGCTCCTGGATATGCCTTTGAAACTTCAGATTACTTGAAAACACTATAATAACCATACCTAGTACGCAATATCAAATAAACCAACAACTATATACAAACAAACATGACAAAAGGAAGGTATTAAGCCATGAGAGTTTACAACATTTGGTGCTTAACAGCTACTCATAGACCTCTTAAATTAATAAGCACCACCAGATTAATTCATAACTTGGAGAACTAAAAATGTTCTTAATTTTTTTTTTTGGGGGTGTGTGTGGGAGAGTTAGAAGTTTATTTTGATGATAAGGATAAAGCACAAGAAACAGACCTTATAGGGAGACGGCCAGAACAAAAGATCAAAACAATCAAACCAAAAAAATGCCTACTCCCAATAGGATTGCAAAAGCAACTAAAAGAACACACATACAGGAAGAAAACCACTCTAGCACTTCCAAAGAACTATGCGATCATTTGCGCATTTTTTGAAGGCCTGAATATTATGAACATCGTCAAGGCCTTTGAGCCTTGTTTTTTGCCTAAGAGCCCTGCATTTGTTTGGAATAGCCATATGACGACCTCCTTTCTTAGTAATGCTATCCCTAGAAGCCTTGATTTGTATTGATTTGAGATACCTCAACATGTGGTTGGTTGAATGAGCCATATGATGACCTTCATCCTCAAGATCATTGTTCCTAAAGGCCTGGATACGCGTGGACTTGAGAGACATCACACCCTCAATAGCGCCAAAGGTGTTCCTCATAGTATCCTAAGAAAGGGCATCCTTAGAATATTTTTCCTAAAAGCCATGATGCGCTTAGATCTGAAGTTCTTCACATTTGAACCTTGATGCGCAAGATGAGCTTCTATGCTATTTGGAGGCTTCACAATACAGGAAGATTGGGGCGGTGTTTGTAAACCAACCAACATAAGAACAGGCTCACAAACAGATACATTTGGTACCTCAACTATAGTGGAAGTGTCTGGCACAAAACCTTGGGAGTCACAATTCATAGGGTCCTTCGGAAGCTTGCTTTTGCCTTGAATCTCAACGGGTGAGATACAACGGCGATATAAAAAAAAATAAAAATGAAAGGGCTCAATAGCTAAAAGAGACTACTGAAATTTCCGGTCAATGAGAAGGAAATCACGTCCCAATATGACTAGATATTTTCTCCTCAATAGTCTTTCTTGCGCATGTTTCCCCTTAATTGTGCCTCCCTATTTGGTTCAATCACTTGCAGAGTTATGCCTTTTCGTACTACGTTCTACCATGAAGAACTAACTTAGATCAATAACATTCGTAACTTGGGACCGCAAACACCATATGAAACGGGCACATGTTGCATCCCTTTTTTGGGGTATATTTGTGGAATCATTTTCCTTGGTTTAATACTTGTTGGCTGCAGCACGTGGTCAAATGATCCCATTCAGTTGCGTGTACATTAAGGATCTAGGGTTGCTGCTATGCAGCCCCATGCACAGCAGGTGTTGTGCACATTCTGGCCGTCCGTTACTGAGATTGACGACCCAAGTTTCACCTCAGTATCTTTGCATCCTAACGGTTCGTTGTCGTGCGTGCAAGATGAAATTTGGACCGTCCATCTGAGCAACAGACGGCTCGGATGTGCACAACACCTGCTGTGCATGGGGCTAAAAGGTTTCCTGACTTGCATTCACAACCCCGAATCTGGGGGCTGTAGTGAGTGGACTCACTACAGGAGTGTAGTGAGTCTTATCCGGCTGTCCATCTCGACACCGACGGCTTCGGATTTAATCCGAACTCCAAATGATAAAACCTGTCAATTGTTTAGATTCAAATCCGAGCGTTCATTTTTTTCAGTTAATTGCTTCTCCATCTTCGTACCAAACAAGTAGTCAAATTACCCATTATGAGCCGCAAGATTGGATTGGGATTCATGTCCTTAGCCAGGAATTCAACAATGCTATGGGTACACCCAACTTGCACCCCACATGCACACCAAGGTAATATGACAGACAAGGAGAAGCCCATCATTTCAGGTGGGCCACACATTGGGCTTCTCTTTGTCTGTCACATCACCTTGGTGTGCATGTGGGGTGCAAGTTAAGTGTACCCATATTTTTTTTTTTATTGAAATGGAGTGGAGGGGGACGAATTACGAGAGAGAGTTTTTTTCGTAGGAATGATTTTCTTAAATTAAATCAGTCATTCTAGTTTATAAAAACGATTTCGATAAATGAAAGAAATAAATCTCGAAATACAAATTGGAAATTGTTCATACTTTCAATGAAGTTAGAACTATATGTTATATTGATGAATACGCAACAAAATTATATAAACTATACACACTCAAATACTAATTCTTGTGGAATGAAGCCTCTAGCCAGCGGTGGAGGTACATGGCGGGGGAGTGACACATGCCACCTTGGTTTCAAAAGAGAAATCTAATTCACGAAAATGACTGGAAAAATAGCAATTCCAAAAATAAATGGTTGGGATAATAATAAAAGATCTTAATGATTTTTTTTTTAAAAGACTAACACATGGTTTTGTTTTTGTTTTGTTTTTTTTTCTTTTGGCGTCAAAGGAGAACTTCATATACATAAATGGATACATTACAATAAATATAAGTGTTTATCACAAGATGACAAGCTAAATAAAAGTACATATCCTATAAACAAAGTGTTTATCACTTTTTAACAAAAAATAAAGCGAAGACAAAGCTCGATTTTACCTTTGAATTTTCTCTTTGTATTTGAAGAAATAACATTCAACAAACAGTAGTGGATTCTCATAGAAGAGCAAAACTCTCTATCTGAAACCTAATTCTGCCACTGCTTCCAGCGGCCCCACAATCGCTCTGTCCTTGTTAATGACTATCTATTCATACTTCCATGTTGTCATTGATAGTGAAACAAACTGATAAGTGTACAACAACCAACTCCAAGTACTTTCACTATCATTGTTGATAGTGAAAGTACTTTCCTAAGTTGGAGACTGTGTCTCAACATAAATAGCTTTGGAATGGAAGTATGAAAACCAACTATTAGGTACTCCGGGACCGCTGAATAACTACTCATGAAAACCCCCCTAACAAAATCAAACATTTGATTATTGGTATGGACTAAAACTATGAGAGGGAACCCATTGTTGGCACAATACTTCAACTACTCGTTTTCTCTCCCCTCTATCTTGAGGTTGTGCTCGGGTCAGCTGGCCCGAATCTCGACTAATTCTCTTTCCGATTCAGTCGAAAGACTCTCTCCTATATTATGTTTTTTCAATTTTTACACAAAAAATAACTTATAGTGGAGTCTTCTGGCCTAGCCACTTATAGAAATGGCTTTGAGGCAAGGATGGAGACAGGAGAGGGGCAATTAGGAGCTGTCGAATCCGCTATTTGAAAAAACTTTACTATTATATTGAAAAAATATGTAGACCATTAATTATATAGTCCCGCCCCTCTTTCACAGATATAGCCCGCCCTCCGTACGCAAAAATTCTAACTCTGTTCCTACTTTGGGGTCAAACTGAAAGTACAAAGAAAGCATAATCCAATTCAGGTTTCATAGAAAAGATGACCGTAGTCATGTGATTATAAAAGGCCTTTAACTCTTGCTTGGACTCCCAATCCCAAAAATTAGAAAAGGAAAAAAAAAAAAATAAACACTATTGCTTCCCAACGTCCGAAAGTGTTGGTTCCTTTCTCAACATTCAGTGTTTTTTGCATATTATTTTAAGTTTTTTTCTGCTAATTTAAAAATTAGTAGGTATAATTTGTTTAAAAAAAGTGTAAAATATTATGCACGAAATTACTACTTTTTTTAATGAGCGACAATAGCACTGTTTTTTGAAAAGAGACTAACAGTTTGGGACAAGAAATAGAATCATGTCTTGTTTATCCTTTCACCTGTGCCGCACATTATGGCGTAGTTAGATATGTGCTAGATTCATGTGGAACTAGGGTGACACGTGCCACCTACCCGGAAAGGCTCTGCCTGCAAACATGGTGTAGGGGTCCGGTAATACCAAGCACCTTGCTCACACGAATTGATACCTCTCGGTTATCTCCGAGAGGTTGACGTTGAGGGACTCTTCAGATATGTAAGTCGATATCAGCGAATAAGACAAGTGGGAGTTCGGTTCCTCATCTCGGCCGATGCCGAGACCTTTTCTATACTTGATTCAATGATGAAGTTTGCAGAACTATTATCGAGGGCCTCGGGGTGAACCCGAAGGGTGATCTTAACCGACTTCGCGATGCTCATGATATGCCGAGAGGCTCGGTGCTGAGTCAGCAATGTAGTTAATGCTGCATGTGTGTGTAACAAACCGTAATCATGACTAGTGACGACATCCGAGCGGTTATGACACGCGTCAAGCTTTCATTGGAAGCATGCGTTTGCGGTGCATTCCCCCGGCCTCGTCATCGTGACGTCATCCGAACGGTTATCTCACGTGACAAGCACACTTATGCTTGGAGATCAAGCCAAGAGTTCGCCTATAAAAGGTAAACATCACCTTCTGCAAGAGGTACGCACAACTCTCTCGAAAAACCCTAAATCTACTGCATTTCATCTTCTATCTACTTACTTGACCGTCGGAGTACCATTCTGGACTCAACGGTCCAGTTCGGTGCTAACGGTTCATGAAGTGTGCAGGTCTAGGTGCTGTTCAAGAGCGAGAGTAACGATTCCGTCACTGATTATCGTCTGAAGGGATCATCGGAGAAAGAGGGCTCCACAATTGGCGACTCCGCTGGGGACCGAGTGCTTTACTCTTTTCCGACGCTCTTCTCTTCCCTTTGGAGAACTCTTCTTCCTTCTACAGCTCTTTCATGGCGATCGTTGAAGACGACGGTACCTCTGGTCCGACGGTGGGAGCTAACCCCGGTGGTGGCTCTCGGGTGGGCATCGTCACCCACCCTATTTCAGGCTTCACACCGAGCCCAAATCCTCTGGATACTGTGCAGCAAATGCAGGAGCAAATGGCTGCCATGAAGGCTCAGATTGAAGCTCTGACCAAGAAACAACCCACAGCCTCAGCCTCACGGTCAGGGGCGTCAAGGCGACGACGCAAGGTGGCGGCTCAGGCAACGCAGCATACTCACTAGACTTAGCGCCGTTTGGCCAAAGACCGTTTGGGCCAGCCAATCATTGTTACAGACGCCTCGGGGCGAATCATTCCTCAAAAGGAGCAGACCCCCTCTCCGCGTAGACGTTCGGATTACATGCGAACGGAACGCACCACGAGGACGGGAGGTCACTCTACGTCGAGCTCTCAATTAACAACGGGGCATTCCGGCTCCCGAGCATCACGACGTAACGACGGAGGCAGTGGCGCTAACCATGGCAAGGCTCCGGTGCAGTATGACGCGGGAGGCCGAGAGATCATCCGCAGTAGATCTACGGACCACAGCGACCAACGTGACGGCAGACACACAGAGCGCGATGATCACTATAAAGAGCGAGTGGACCGAGCGCCCGGTCAACGAACCCACCGTCGGGATCGGAGTCCTCGGATACACCAAGACCACGATACACAACGCTCTCCTGAGTACGAAATGGATGATATCGGCGATTTTATAGTTGTTCGGGACCCACGTACCGGAGAATCTAAAAAATACAGAGCCGAAACTCAGCACACCGACTCCGGAAAGCGTAAGGAACACCCCCAAGAACTCAGCGTGAACGACGAGCGGCACAGACTGAAAGCCAAAAGGGCATTCAGCATTGGCAAGGCCTATGAGGCCCCACGTTCAGCCGAGAAGCCAGCCGATTCAAGGCTTCGGAAAATCTAGGACTTACCATTCATACGAGAAATCCAGGAAGCTCAGCCCTCGAGGAATTTCACTATCCCAAAATTCACAAAGTACGATGCTAAAACGGACGCTGTGATGCACCTCGTTCACTACCGACAGCTGATGGGACTCAATGGCTACGACGAAGCCATGAAGTGTAAGGCCTTTCCGGTGAGCCTTCAGGGGACCGGTCTAGTTTGGTTTAACCAACTACAACCGGGCTCCATCGGTTCGTTTGAAGAACTAGAGGAGGCCTTCACAGCTCGGTTCGTGAAGAGCAGTACATAACCAAAGACGATCGACGCTCTCGTCGGCCTAAAACGACAGTCCGAGGAGAAATTGAGAAAATATGCCGAGCGCTATTGGGAGATTTACAACGCCATCGAAAGCTGTGACCCTCAGATGGCCGCAACATCCTTCAAATATGGCCTAGATGAGACCTCGGCTATCTTCGAAGAACTCATGCTGAACCCCCCGGCGAACATGAGCCGATTAATGGAGACCGTGGAAAAGTTTGCCTAGCTGGAAGACATAATATCTGAAAGGAGACTCTCAAGAAGCTCGGGAAACCAGAAGGGCAACACCGGTGATTACACGGGGAAAAAGCAAGTCAACACAGTCAAGACCGGGGGCAGCAAAGGATGGAAGAAAGACGACTCATGGATGGAACGGGAACCGCGCCGGGAGCGGGAACCAAAACCCAACGAGTTCGTTGGCATAACGACAGTATTCAACCTACCTCTCTACAAACTGATAAGGGAAATCTCTCGGGAACCATGGTTCGCTTGGCCAACTAACAAACTGGGGACAGCTGAAGGCTAGCCAAATGACTGCAAGGTTAAGTGCACTTACCACAATGAACTAGGGACACTACACCACTGCTTGCCGACCCTTCAAGGAGTTCCTTGAAAGGCAGGTGACGCAGGGGCGCTTGAACCAATTCATTGACCGACAAAAGACAGCGGACCGAGCACAACAGCCACAGCAAAACAATCCTCTGGAAGAGGTGATTGTCCACGTGATCCATGGGGCGGCAACTAAAGAGAAAACCACAGCACTTCGGGAGGTACCGAGCCCCTCCTCACAGGTTCTTGCCATTGGAGGAAACGCTAAACGGAAGCTCTCGGAGCGTGAGGAGCAATGGACTATCACGTTTACCGAGCAGGATTTGAAGGACGTACAGCTGCCTCACAGCGATGCACTGGTAATTTCCGTTTACATGGGAATTCCCAAAGTCAAGCGAGTGCTCGTCGACCAAGGAAGTTCTACCGAGATCCTTTACTACTCGGCCTTTAAAGCGCTGAACCTAAATCCGGACCATATGATGCCGATCGACTCCCCCCTCTTTCGGATTCAACGGGGCTCCGGTCTGGCCGATGGGACGGATCGTTCTTCCAGTAAAGGCAGGATCAAAAAGCCTCCAGATAGAATTTGTCGTTGTCAACGAGCCGAGCCCTTACAACGCCATCCTCGGCAGAACTTGGTTGCACGAAATGAAGGCCATCGCCTCGACTTACCACCAAGTTGTTAGGTTCATCGGTGCTGAGGGATGGCAAGAAGACATCAAAGGTGACCAGATGGCAGCAAAGAGATGCCAAGTAAACGCGGTTCACATGAAGAAGAAAACCACGAAGGGGAAGAAGAAAAAAGAACCGAAGCCGAGACCCAATGAAGAACCAGAAGCTTCGGTCCTGGAAGACGTCGGGACGGCCACAGAGGAGAAAGCGGTAGAGGACCTCGTCACTGTACCCATTAATGACGATGGAACTCGCTACTTTCTCCTCGGGACGACACTGACAACCTTTGAAAGAGAGCAGCTGGTGGACTTCCTCAAGAGGAACGTCGAGGTCTTTGCCTGGACACCATACGAGATGCCGGGCATTGACCCCCAATTTATCTCCCACTCTCTGAATGTTGATCCTCTCCGAAGGCCCGTGGTACAAAAATCGAGACGTTCGTCTCCGGCCCACTCAGACGCTGTTATAGCTGAGGTCGGGAAGCTGCTTGATGCCGGGGCTATTCGACCGAATGAGGTCGGGAAGAAGAATGGGAAGCTACGTGTTTGCGTAGACTACACCAATCTGAACGATGCCTGTCCGAAGGACTGCTTTCCACTGCCACGGATCGATCAGCTAGTTGACGCTACGGCGGGACACGCTTGGCTCAGCATGATGGACGCCTACAGCGGGTACCACCAAATAGCGATGGCAGTAGAGGACCAGGAGAAGACAGTTTTCATATCTACTCGAGGAACCTACTGTTATAAAGTAATGCCGTTCAGCCTCAAGAATGCTGGGGCTACCTATCAGCGCATGGTGCCAAAAATGTTCGCCAAGCAGCTCGGGGACACAATGGAAGCGTACATCGATGACATGGTAGTCAAGAGCAAGCACGCTTCGGATCACTTGGAGCACCTCGGCGAAATTTTTGCTGTCATAAAGAAACACAAGCTGCGCCTCAATGCCTAGAAGTGCGCATTTGGTGTCGGCTCAGGCAAGTTTCTCGGATACATGGTTACTCGGCGAGGCATTGAGGCAGAACCAAAGCAGATATCCGCTATCCGGAACCTCAGACCTCCGAGCACCATTAAGGAAGTTCAACGGCTCACGGGTATGGCCGCAGCGCTTAATAGGTTTATCAGCCGGTCATCGGATCTGTGCCGACCTTTCTTTGAGTCTCTGAAAACAAGCAAAATGAGTTTTCAGTAGACCGAGGAATGCGACCGAGCGCTGGGCCAATTGAAGAACTACCTCTCCAGAGCTCCCCTCCTCGTGATGCCAAAGCCTGAAGAAGATTTATACCTCTACCTCTTGGTATCAGGCCATGCTGTGAGCTCCGTCCTGGTGAGGAAGGAAAGGGCTAACTTCCAGCCCATCTATTACTCCAGCAAAACCCTGATCCCTTCCGAGAGAAGGTACCTCCCCCTGGAAAAATTGGTTTTGGCACTCGTTACCGCTAAAAGGAAACTGTTGCCCTACTTCCAAGCCCATACCATCATTGTGATCACCGAGTATCCATTGAAGACCGTGCTCCGAAAGGCCGACCTCTCCACTCGGATCTCAAAATGGAGCTTGGAGTTGGGAAACTTTGATATTCGGTACGAACCAAGAACAACTATCAAGGGACAGGCTCTGGCAGATTTCATTCGCCGAATTGACACCTGAACTCAACGAAGACAGCTTGAAGTTAGTTGAAGAAGTCACAACTGAGTGCTCGGTGGGAGCTCAAACGAACAGAAAAGCTGTTAGGGACTCCGGCGCAAGCCGAGAAACCTGATGAAGAAAGAAAAGGCAAAATATGGAAGATGTTCCAAGGAGATGTATGGCGCCTACATGTGGACGAAGCATCAAACAGCCGAGGGGCTGGAGCCGGTATCGTGATCGTCTCTCCGGAAGGTGTC
The DNA here is from genome assembly GCA_020921065.1 of Vaccinium darrowii. Lineage (NCBI taxonomy): Eukaryota > Viridiplantae > Streptophyta > Magnoliopsida > Ericales > Ericaceae > Vaccinium > Vaccinium darrowii. Next base: position 36,428,548 of record CM037159.1, read on the forward strand.
ATGCATGAAAATGCGCTAACCATCGGTTTCACGGCGTCTAACAACGAAGCTGAATATGAGGCACTAGTCTCCGGCCTAAAGATGGCTAAACACTTAGGTGCCGAGACAATGCAAGTATACAGCGACTCACAGCTGATCGTGAACTAAATCAAAGACCAATACAGCTTGAAAGACCCAAGGATGGAGAAGTACTATGACAAGGTCTGGGAGCTGATTAGAGAAATTGGAACCGCTAAAATTGAATGGGTGGGCCGAGAGAGAAACGCCCACGTGGACGCTCTAGGCCTCCCTAGCAACAGCTTGTGCAACTTCCCCTAACCGAACCATTCTCCTCGGGGAAGTAGAAGGTCCGAGCATCGAGCATGAGAGACAAGAGGTACTACTCGTATCCCTCGGCCCTAGCTGGATGGACGAAATTTACGCTTACCTCAAGCACGAGAAGCTCCCGACAGACAAGAAGGAAGCTCACAGGGTCAGGTGCAAGGCCTCTTACTTCTATTTGGATCTGAGCGATCAGATATACCGAAGGTCCTTCACAAGCCCCGATTTGAAGGTCGTTCACGATTCCCAAGTTGAGAACGTTCTCCGAGAGCTTCATGAGGGGAGCATCGGATGTCATTCTGGCGGACGGTCCCTTTCCCACCGAGCTCTTACTCAAGGGTATTGGTGGCCGAAAATGAAGAAGACCTCCGAGGAATACGCCAAGAAATGCGAACAATGCCAAAAGCACGCCTCTCACCTGCTCCAGCCGGCCGAAGCCTTACACCCTATAACCAGCCCGTGGCCTTTCGCACAATGGGGGTTGGACATAGTGGGAAAGCTGCCGATGACTCCTGGAGGGTTCAAACACTTGATAACGGCGACAGATTACTACACTAAACGGGTGGAGGCTGAGCCCTTGATTACCATAACTGCGACTGACGTAGAGCGATTTCTCTAGAAGAATATCATCTCTCGCTTCGGAGTCCCTTATGCGATCATTTCGGATAATGGGACCCAATTTGTGGCCGAAGCGATCAAGAAACTCTGCAAGAAGCACAGCATCCGAATCTTCCATTCCTCGGTGTCATACCCACAAGGAAACGGGCAAGCCGAAGCATCAAACAAAACAATATCAGCAGGAATCAAAAGGCGCCTAGCTCTGAAGAGGGGTCGGTGGGCCGAAGAGCTATCAAAGGTTCTCTGGGGCTATCGAACCACACCCCGGCGCTCAACTGGCCGAACGCCATTCTCTATGGCGTACGGCATGGAAGTTGTTCTCCCACTAGCCACCCTAATCCCAATAGCTCGGACCGAAAATTTTGATGTGTCGACCAACGATGAGGCCATGGACAGGGAGCTCGACCTAGCTGAAGAGCTCAGGGATGAAGCACACCTGAAACATGCCTCGTATCAGCAAGAGGTTGCCAGAGGATACAACAAGAACGTCCGGATGAGGCCCTTTAACGTCGATGACCTGGTTCTCCGAGAAGTGGTCCAAAAATCCAAAAAGACTAAGTTCAAACCAAACTACGAGGGACCCTTCCGAGTGGTTGCAAAAGCCGGGCACGGGTCATACAAGTTAGCGGAGATGGATTGAACACCTATCGGCAACCCTTGGAATGCTACTAAGCTTAGGAAGTTCTATGCTTAGGAAAAACTATGTTAGAAAGTATGTTTGGGCTGCTTGTTTTGCCCCTTTTCATGTTGTTTTTCAAGATGTCCGGAGAATGAATGAAAAGACAATCTTTCGCTACGACTCTTGCCTATTCAGATTACTTCATCAAAACAACTATCAAGGTTCGGAAATAGCTAAGGCCCGGTGCCAAGCCATTGGAAAAATTTCATTCAACTTTCTTATCTTGCTTCGGTTCCAATCCGAACAACTACCTTCTCTGATTGGTCCCGAGCAGGGGCTACCAGCGAAAAACTTTTCCAAGTATTGGAGAATTTCAAACTCCGTTTCTCATTGCTTCGGTTTCAATCCGAGCAACGTTTTCTCTGATTGTCCCGAGCAGGGGCTATCAGTGGAAATTTTTTCCAAGTGTTGGAAAAATCTTCATTATATTTCGTGATGCTTCGGTTCCAATCCGAGCAACTATTTCCCTGATTAGAACCGAGCAGGGGCTATCAGTGGAAATTTTCTCCAAGTGTTGGAAATTTTTTTATTATATTCCATATTGCTTCGGCTCCAATCCGAGCAATTTTTTTCCTCTGATTAGAACCGAGCAGGGGCTATCAGTGGAAATTTTTCCCAACAGTTGGAAAAATTTCTTATATTTCATGTTGCTACAGTTCCAATCCGAGCAACTATTTCCTCTTATTAGAACCGAGCAGGGGCTAATAGGAGGATAGCATCCTCTGAAACGTTAAGAATTTTTCTAAGTTACGAAAAGGTTTTCATACCTATCAATAAGAACATGTTTCATGCGAACGATAAACATTAATTCATAGCAAGACAAACATCCAAACAAAACATTCAAAAACTTGGGTTACATCCTAAGTCAAAATTTTCACTACTCCGGTGTAGCCGAGGCATGGCATAATGGTACTTGTTCGACGCCATCCTCATAAAACCCGTTTAAAAATATTACAACCCACTGGTACGGCTAAATCCAACAGTTCGGAGCCGTCCAGACAGAACATTACAAAATAAAAGTTTCAGAAATTCCTACTCTAAGGAGTTATAGTAATCGTTTAATTCGACTGGTCTTCGGCTGATTTTCCTTTGGTTTGATCTTGGTCGGAGGTCTTCTCAGGTTGGGGCCCCTCCGTCGACTTCTCGGGTTCAGGATCGCCGACATCTTCATCATCTGCACCATCCGTTTCGTCGGCAACTGGGGAGTTAGGAATTTCCGGCATAACCCTCCTAGGGTCTTCGGCGTTGATACCGAAAGTATCACAACAAAAGGTATAACCCCTACCGAAGCCCTTCCGCTCGCCCTCATTCACCAGTTTGAGAATATCTCCGGCATAAGCCTCCCCGGCTTCAGCAAATCCAGCGCTTACGAGCCTCCTTCCGAGCTTCTTCCAATTCCTTAGCATGCTCCGCTCTAACTATCTCTAGCCTTTTGTCCGAGCGCTCCCTCCACTCAGATAGCTCCTTCTTTAACCTCTCATTCTCTCCCCGGAGCTCTTCGGCGCGGGATTCAGCAGTTTGCACCTTAGCCAGAGCAGCATCTGCTCGGCTCTTGTACTTCTTTGCCACACCGTTGAGCTCCAGCACTTGATCGTGCAACCTCAGCATGGACTGCCCAGTCTACAGGCACAAAACAAAAGCAAGATTAGTGAACAAGTATTTCAAATATAAAATTCAAGAGTTCGGTATGAAGGATTACCTGCACTATCAACGAGGAGCAGTGGTAGAGATTATCCTCTATCTTGCTCGGGATTCTGGCCATATCATTTTTTAAAGCCAAACCCTCCAGCAGCCCCAAACCAAGCCGAGAATCAGCATGAACACTATCCGTAGTCATGATACTCTTTCCCTCGGCATTTAGCAGAGCTGCAGACCATGGCCTTGTTAGCACTTCAATTGCCGGACCCTTTTTGCTAGGCTGGTCCACTCCTGCGGTCGGTACTTCGGTGTCACCTGGAACCGCAGCATCATCTCTCGGCTTCTTAGCCGACCTCTCTTCTTTGGAAATAGTAACCCGACTTCGTCCGGCCGACGGATCCTTGGCAGGCACAGATCCAGAGCTCGGCTTCTCCTTCCTCTTCGAAGGGCCTTTCTTGCTTTTTGCCTTCATCTCGGCAAGCCTAGCCGCAAGATCGATCTTCGGCGGCATGTCTTCTTCTGTTGTTAGGGGATCGGGGGAAGAGTGGTCCACGAGAATTCTTTCTTTACCTCGGAGCTCACCAACAGGTTGAGCTTCGATATTTTCCCTCTCTTCGGCAGATATAAAGCTTTGAGTAGGAGCCTGCCTTTTTCTCGGTCTCCGAGCTCTTGCTGGTTTCTTCTTCAACCAACCCCTGTAAGCCGGCAGGTAGTTGAGGACGTCGTGTGCCAGGCGTCCGGAGCACTGATATAGCCTAAGCGCTCTCTCGGGGTTGGCACGTGTCTTCAGGCGCCGAGTGATGGGGGAAGGACCTGCAAAATGCAGAAGTTAGTGAATCACGACAAAATATTTCTTACAAAACTAACAAGAATAAGCAACAAAGAAGAATATTAACTATGGCCACCCCGAAGGGTAGGGACGGGGAAAGGATCCTCGGACAAAGGTAAACTGAAATTCCCCGATACCATGACGCAAATGTCCTGGAAGTGGTCGGAGTCGGGAAGGTGTTCGACTATCTGTTTCTTCTTCGGCCTTGTCATTAAGAAATACCTCCCAAACGACGCGTTCCGAGACATAGCATACAGATGAAACAAGTCCCACACCCGAAGCTCGAGGTTGTCCCTCATCTTTAACTCATATGCGGAGTTGATAACCCGATAACTGTTGATGGTCAGTTGGTCGGGAGAAAGCGAGTAAGTGTTCAATATTGCAGGGATGAAGTTGTTCATCGGGAAACGAACACCACCCTCAGTGATCGCCATCAGTGGGACGATGAAATGGTTGGGACCGTAGTTTGAGAGCATACCCTTCAGGATGAGCGTCACCGTCACTCCCTCTGGGATATCGTATTTTTCAACGAACTTAGAGTACCCAGCCTCACCGTTCGTGAAGTAGTGAAGGTAGGGACAGGAATGGTCCTTCTTCTTCCCACTGCTTGAGGCGGCGCCGGACGACCTACCCTCTCCTGACCCACTAATTCTGATCTCGGCTAGAATGGCTTGTTCTACCTCCTCGGCGGCGTCGGCATCTTGTTCGGAGCCGACACTCGCTGCTTGCTCGGTGCTCGTGGTCGTTCCAGTAGTGGAAGGCCCATGCCCCGAGCACTCGTCAGATTCGGTGGCATCACTATCCTCCAGGAATCCATCCGAAACCTCCTCTTCTTCCTCCTCCATATCAACGGGCTCCTCAACTATGGGGTCAGGGTTCGGAGGTATGGATTGAAGGGGCCTCTCATCTACGGGTTTGTTGAAGTCAAAGTCCATTGGTACAATCTTTCGGCAGGGGTTTAACCAAGCTCTATACTTATGGAGAAGGTAGGCGATATGGGAAGCAGCTGTGCTAGAGATCTCGGAGTCTGAGGAGATCTCAACGACTGATGGCGCCAGACCTAACAAAAAGAATGCACGGTAAAAAGACCGTTAGCTATACGCAATGGGTGCCTAAAACCAATACCTGAGCAACATATCCCTCGGCAGCCACCAGATGTTTGAGATCCCTAATCAACGGTGCATGTGTGAAATGATATCCCTCGGCACCCGTGGCCGAAAGGGGGAGATCCTTAATCACTAGGCCTTTCGGCATCGTCTTCAACCTCTACAACAAGTCAAAGACGACTGCTCATCTTCAAAGGTTTAAACCCAGAAAACGCAAAAAGCATGCAAAACCCCACAAAAACGACTAAAAAAGGACAAAACAAAAGCAAAATCGAGGAGAAAATGAAGGGGAGGTGTTAGAAACACGACATACCTGAAGATCTAGAGCAGATGTGTTGCAATGACTTCAATCCGCGTGCAAACTCGAGAATTTCAGGTCAGAGAACGTCTGGAAATCGAGTGAGTAGAGAGAGAAAGTGCTTGCTCTTCTCTCTCCTTGGTATTTATAATGGCTCAAGGATTTCGAAAAAAACGGATGAGCATTGGGCGGGAAATGAACGCGATCTCAGTGCAGAACTCGGATCGGCGTGAACACGGCCAACAAGAGTGCGACATGTGTCATCAAGGACGGTTCACCGTAGCATTCCCCTGTTACACGTCAGCATTATGACACGATGTGACTACAGCTGTCACATCGCCACTGAAACCCTACTCTTAGGGGACACGTGGCGAGTTCCAGATGGCCGAGAAGCTGGCGGAGACAGGGAATCTCATTATGAGCCTTATCTCGAAGCATGGGGCTCGGAACGGACCCTACCCAGCGTTCAAGTACTCGACCCCTCCTGAGTTAAAATAAACTATATGGAGGGATCGAGGGGCTATTGTAGGGGTCCGGTAATACCAAGCACCTTGCTCACACGAATTGATACCTCTCGGTTATCTCCGAGAGGTTGACGTTGAGGGACTCTTCGGATATGTAAGTCGATATCAGCGAATAAGACAAGTGGGAGTTCGGTTCCTCATCTCGACCGATGCCGAGACCTTTTCTATACTTGATTCAATGATGAAGTTTGCAGAACTATTATCGAGGGCCTCGGGGCGAACCCGAAGGGTGATCTTAACCGACTTCGCGATGCTCATGATATGCCGAGAGGCTCGGTGCTGAGTCAGCAATGCAGTTAATGCTCCATGTGTGTGTAACAAACCGTAATCATGACTAGTGACGTCATCCGAGCTGTTATGACACTCGTCAAGCTTTCACTGGAAGCATGCATTTGCGGTGCATTCCCCTGGCCTCATCATCGTGACGTCATCCGAACGGTTATCTCACTTGACAAGCACACTTATGCTTGGAGATCAAGCCAAGAGTTCGCCTATAAAAGGTAAACATCACCTTCTGCAAGAGGTACGCACAACTCTCTCGAAAAACCCTAAATCTACTGCATTTCATCTTCTATCTACTTACTTGACCGTCGGAGTACCGTTCTGGACTCAACGGTCCAGTCCGGTGCTAACGGTTCGTGAAGTGTGCAGGTCTAGGTGCTGTTCAAGAGCGAGAGTAACGATTCCGTCACTGATTATCGTCTGAAGGGATCATCGGAGAAAGAGGGTTCCACACATGGTAAATTAATGTGGCTAACCCTACTTACAATGCCATTATTCTCGGTAGTTAAATCCTATACTTCTTCATACAAATGGCAGGTTAACGTATGGAGTTTATTTCATGCTCTTGGAGTATTGCTCAACAGGAATTCACTGTACACATTTGTGTAAGTTCCATATATTTTGTTGTGGCACCACCACAAAAGTGCAGAAGTCTTGTAGAGCAATTCGACAAGAGTATAAAATAATTTCTTTTAAGTGAGGTGGGCCCCATTGGAAATGGCCTAAAACCCTATTAGAATTGACTTCTCTTTGGATCTTTTGAGAATCACCCAACTCCCATACTACAAGGCTCCATTTAATAAATGTAAACACCGAAATAGGCCTAACAGAAAGGTAAAAGAAGTTGGTAACAGAAATAAATGAGAAAACGAAAATTGCACATTTATGTTAGTAGAGATTTTAGATTCATAATTCTAATCATAGACTTTCTCAGAAATATGTGGTGTTGTAGATTGTTGGGGAGGATCCAATAATTAACTTCAAAGTAGTTACAGTAACTCCAATGGTTTTGGCCATTTTTCTTGACCAAACGCTATTTTTTAGCTTGCTACAGTACTATTTGCTAAATTTGGCAAAGTTCCTCCAACAGTATCGTGTGCAGTTAGTTCAACAATCATCTTTCTCATACAATCAAAACTAAGGGTGAATGAAAAAACTAACAAATCGCACTGAAAACCGAAACCGGACCAAACCGATGGTTTGTTTTGGTTTCTAGAGGTAATCGGTTTGATTTTCAACTAACCTGAAAAAATCGGGTAGGTCCTGATTGGCCACCATCCAAACCAGTATAAGCCGGACCAGATCGGATTATACAAATTAACATTTTTAACGGCTATATGTATACACACACACCAGTCTCTAGCTCCTGAAAACAAAATATATGTAAATGTAACATAAAATAAAGTGTGCACATGTATCCATATTGGGACAGTGTAGGAAGCTGAGATGTTTTTTTTATCAAATGTGTTGTAGAATTCATTTCTTCGCATAAGTGTTTTAGTAACATAATAGTGTCCAAAGTATCCAGAGGGATTGTAACTTGTAACTGCTGCCCATGCGGTGGCTAAATCTGCTTTGTAATGTTTGTGGAAAAGGTAAACGCGTGGATTCATTTGACCAAGAATGACCGTTAACTGAGCAATCCAGGACTGCCACGTGAAAAGACAGTCCACGTAGGACACCTCGGATTCAAATAAAGTCAACATGTTTACCCAAGTATAGGGTGCCACTGGCAAAGTGGGCCCCATATTATGAGGAATTCACTTGTTGCGACCCTCCTAAAGAGGGAATTAACGCGACAAGAAGTCGTCATTATTTGTGGCTTGAACCCGCAACTATATCTGACTTTAAGGTATGGTCAGAAGTCAGAAAAGTCATTTTGGGCCTCATTCAGGGTATTGGCGCGATACAAAGGGATTGCGACCGTGTCCGGTGTGTAACGGGAATAGGGGATATATAAGTAGCTTGGCGGATTTAGAAGAAAAGAGATCACCGCGATAGAATGACGTACATCGACTATGTCGGGAGGGTCATCCTCAGGTGTCGCCCACATGGTCCTAGCATACGAAGAAAGCACATGTCCTCATATTATAAGGGGAATATCTGTTGGCCAATGATTGGCTGCAGATTCATATAAATATGAGGACATTCTTTCACAATTTCCAAGAGATTGATTCATCCCCAAGGCACGGACATTCTAGAGAGAGAAAGCAGCTTGGGAGCCCTAGAATCAAGAACATTGTTCTTGTGAGTGCTCGCGAACCCATTTCTCCTAGAGCTGGTGTATAGGGACATCAATCTAAGGAATTGACTAAATACCGCTGCCTTCTTTGTCTTTGGCCTTCTCTTTCACCCCTCCACAAATCTCTCTGTTCTCGATTAATCATTGACTATTGTTTGCCTCTCCAAGTTAAATTTATTTGACTAACCAAGAACCTCACCTACAATGTTCATTTGGTTTGAATACTCTATATTGCATCATTTTTCTTGCTACAAAATGCATGATTAACAAACTAGTGAATCGGTCAAACCGAACCATTAATATTTGGTTTGGTTTGGTTTGTAAAATGTCCAAATTGAAATGTCTAGTTTGGTTTCACAAAATGCCTAAATCAGACCAAATTGAACTGTTTTACACCCCCAAGCAAAAACCACTGGAAGAACTCTCAAAGATTGGTTGATGCACAAAATCAGTAGATTATCACAATACTAATAGATTGTTTCTCATAAACAGTGCAGTACATTTTGCACAAGCCAACAAATTATTGCAAACAACCAATATATTGTTGCACACACCTTTGATTTGGCACAAATGGTCACAGAAAGTGGCGGATCCAAGAATCTTACACAGGGGGTCACCTTTCATGTATAATTTTGAAATAAAAAACTTCATAGTCCAATATAACAAATATACCAAGAAAATACTAAAATGTTTAAACATTATGATATGGAACAATATTTTATACATATTGTGCTCATGACGTTTGAAAAACAGAAAGTAAAGTCCTACGGGAAAAAGAAAGGACAACGAAAAAGATAGAGAAATGATCAATATATTTCAATTTTCCGATTAGTGCTGAATGAATTTTGAAGAAAAGTTTAATAAGTGCACATATTCCTATAGTGGGCATTTAAAAAGGTACAGTGGAGTATAGATATTCCTAAAGTTTTTCATGAATTGTTTTATAGCAAGATCCCAATCAGATTTGTTCAATATTAGTTGGGGAATTCTTTCTTAAATTATTTGTTGTTGAAACTAAAAACATTAATCCACCACGGGGTATAGATTTTTGGACAGTGGAGACCTTTTTCAGATTTTTAAATCCAAAAAAAAAAATTCTAAAATTTCAAGAGGGTCACGTGATCGTCCTGTGCCCTTAATGCATCCGCCTCTAGTCATAAATATGCTGACTGTGTTTAGTTAGATAGTTTAGTTTAGTTTTGATGATGTCAGCAGGTGTAATGAGTGGAGAGAGATAGAGAGAGAAATGAGGAAAATGATGATGTCATCAAAACTAAAACTAAAACTAAACAGAAAAACGAACAAGACCGCTATTTTTTGGCTGCCAAAATGGCTTGAGGCGGGCAGGGGGGCCCTCAAGCCAATTTTCGGCTTGGGCTACATGTGCGTTCGAGATGCTATTATGGACCACAAATTATGAAAGCTAGTTCTACTTTTGGATTATGTCCACTGTATTTGGTTGTCAATATTGAGAAAAAAAATTGTAGATATAATTTTGAGATAATGTTTGGTTTGGTTTTGGAAATAGTTTTTGGGTTAATGATTGGAAAAAGAAATGAGTAATAATTGGAGAGGGGTAATAAGCGAAGAAAGATAGAGTAAAAATGAGAGCAATGATTGGAGAGAAGGGTAATAATGAGTAGAAAGAAAAATGCGAGTAATGATTGAGGAGATGAGCAATGAGTGGAGAGAGAAGAAAAATAGTAGAAAATTGTTTTTGTAAAATATTGCATCATTTTTCTTGCTACAAAATGCATGATTAACAAACGAAAACCATAGTGAATCGGTCAAACCGAACCATTAATAGTTGGTTTGGTTTGGCTTGTAAAATGTCCAAATCGAAATGTCTAGTTTAGTTTCAAAAAATGCCTAAATTAGATTGGTTTGGTTTGGTTTGTAAAATGTTCAAATCGAAATGTCTAGTTTGGTTTCAAAAAATGCCTAAATCAGACCAAACTGAACCGTTTACACCCCCAAGCAAAAACCACTGGAAGAACTCTCAAAGATTGGTTGATGCGTAGATTCTCACAATACTAATAGATTGTTTCTCATAAACAGTACAATACATTTTGCACAAACCAACAAATTATTGCAAACAACCAGTATATATTGTTGCACACACCTTTGATCCGGCACAAATGGTCACAGACAGTGGCGGATCCAAGAATTCTACACAGGGGGTCACCTTCCATGCATAACTTTGAAATAAAAAACTTCACAGTCAAATATAACAAATATACCAAGAAAATACTAAAATGTTTAAACATTATGATATGAAACAATATTTTATACGTATTGTGCTCATGACGCTTGAAAAACAGAAAGTAAAGTCCTACGGGGAAAAGAAAGGAGAACGGCAAAGATAGAGAAATGATCAATCTATTTCAATTTTTTGATTAGTACTGAATGAATTTTGAAGAAAAGTTTAATAAGTGCCCATATTCCTATAGTGGGCATTTAAAAAGGGACAGTGGAGTATAGATATTCCTAAAGTTTTTCATGTATTGTTTTATAGCAGGATCCCAATTAGATTTGTTCAATATTAGTTGGTGAATTCTTTATTGAATTATTTGTTGGTGAAACTAAAAGCATTAATCCGCCACGGGGTACCGATTTTTAGAGAGTGGAGACCCTTTTCCTGATTTTTAAATCCAAAAAAAAAAAATTCTGAAATCAAGTGATCCCCTTGTGCCCTTAATGCATCCACCCCGGGTCACAAATATGCTGGCCTTGTTCGTTTTCCTGTTTAGTTTTAGTTTTGATGACATCATCATTTCCCTCATTTCTCTCTCTATCTCTCTCCACTCATTACACCTGCTGACATCATCAAAACTAAACTAAACTATCTAACCAAACACCGCCGCTATTTTTGGCTGCCAAATTGGCTTGATGCGGGCGGGAGGCCCTCAACCCAATTTTCGGCTTTCGGCTACATGTGCGTTCGAGATGCTATTATGGACCACAAATTATGAAAGCTAGTTCTACTTTGGGATTATGTCCACTGTATTTGGTTGTCAGTATTGAGGAAAAAAAAAGTAGATATAATTTTGAGATAGTGTTTGGTTTGGTTTTAGAAATATTTTTTGGGTTAATGATTGGAAATAGAAATGAGTAATAATTTGAGACGGGGTAATAAGCGGAGAGAGACAAAAAAAATAAAATGAAAGTAGTGATTGGAGAGAAGGGTAATAATGAGTAGAAAGAGAAATGTGAGTAAGGATTGAGGAGATGAACAATGAGTGGGGAGAGAAGAAAAATAGGGGAAAATTGTTTGAGAGAACATTCTTAACACCACCGGTGTGAAACCCCCTTTTTCCACCACCACTTTTGTGGGCCTCATCGTTACTTAAATGTTGATCTGAACCGTTCATCTTGTAGGCCCGCAAAATACTTCATCCCTGTAAAAAAATCACCTTGATCGGACATCGACATGCATATCAAAATTTGAATTTTGTTTTGTAAAATGGGTGGTCATAGATTTTAAAGTTAAGTTGTTCTTGACCATTCATTTCACCAAACGAAATAAAAAATTCATATATCTATTGATGTCCTATCAAAATGATTTTTTGCATGGATGCAATATTCTATGGACCCTAAAAGATGAACGATTCAGATTAAAACAATAAACTCACGGTGGGACCCGCATGAGGCGGTGGTGGAAAAGGGAGGTTTTACACCGGCGGTGTAAAGATTGTTTTCTCAAATTGTTTTTGTAAAATTTTTCAAAAATGTGAACCAAACAAGGTGGGTCACCATATTTTTGGTTGAAAGCCCATAGAGCTGTCAATAAATTAAAAATGGATTAAAAAGCATACGCTCCAATGTACATTTTACGCTTTAGAATATCCTTCTACTCATTTCTACATATTTTCCACAAATTTCAATACATTTTTTCTATAACATTTTCCTTTTTTAGGTAGCAAAGTGAAGAAACACAAATTAAAACAAGAAAACACAATTCAGATGGATATGTTTGTTGACAGATCTATCTATCCAATTGCCGAATTCTCTCCGCGATCCATTTTTTTCAAGCCAAAAGCTATTTTATGGCTTTCTATATATCGTTTTGTCAATTTTTGGTAGAACTTCTCTAAGGATTACAGCAGTTGGATCACTTGATTTATTTCAAAGAGATTTAAACACAAAAAGTCGTCGGATCAATTACAAAGCTAAATTACATCTGTGAGGATATATCTACTATTAATTAGTATTACTTTGACTTGAAAAATACGAAAAAATAATTTGCTTATGGATGTGTAATTCTTAACTCTACTATCTAAAAAATTCCGACTCCGCCACTGTGGTACGTAACCTCGTTTTTAGTGAAACCCACCTTTTTAAGGACATGGGTTTTAATGTGCTCACCTCTCCTACCTTTCTGGGAAGCGGGGATAGTGCAGCGCTGCACCGTAAGCGCACATCTAAATCATCGAAAAGTGATTTCAACGGTGCAGATTTGACAAAAACCTCTTCCTGCGAAGAGGGACACTGGGAGTGACAGTGGGACGCTGCGTTACAGGGTCCCCCGGTCCAACTTTCTCCCTCTATAAATGCTATCCCCTAACTTCCCATTTCCCTACCTACCTACATCTGTCTTGCACAGAGTTTTCACCCCCTATCTCCCCAGTTTTTTGCCTCTGTTTTCTTCAGTTTCTCTTCAACATCTATTCTGCCAATGGATGGTTTTCAAGAAAATAACATGCAAAACCCACCTCCCACAAAAGCACCCAAATCTTCAATATTGGCAACCCAGATTTTCCTGAGGCTTTTGGGAGCTGTGGCTTCATTATCTGCTGCATTGGTTATGTTCACCAGCAAGCAAACTGTCTTTTTATATCCAAGTATTACCTTATTACCTTTTCTTTTTTTCCTCCGCAAGCAAGCACAACTTGGTCCGAATTTTACTAAGGCATCGTGTCTTTTCTAGCATTCAACATCGTGAGCTAAAAGAGCATCTCTAACCCACTCGCTATATCTCTGTTTCTATCAAAAGTTTGGAGGAAAAATCATTTCTAAACTATTTTTTTCCCTTCAACTTGAGAGAAGCGGATTCGACACTTCAGAAGGACGGATCAAGGGGCAGGATAGAATTACAGTATATCCCTTTTTATCAAAAATTTGGAAATTATTCCAGTATTATTTTGAACAATAAAACAGTTGCCCAAACAAGAGTTTTTGAAAAAAACATTGTTCATTTTAGCAATAATTTTTTTGAAATTATTTTGCTTTTAAATGAATAGAGATGCACAAAATTTTACTATTTAGATGACCATATCGTAGTACTTCAATAGGTTGATCCAAAATATATATATAACAATCTCTATCTTTTCAATTTGTATTAACAAAAATTAATATGGCCTTTTATACTTTTAAATTGTGCTTAGGATAGTTTCTCAAAGTAAGTCACTTGTTCGTTTTGGGTTTCGTGACCGCTTTTTTCAATGATTACTCAATCATTATTCATATTTCTTTCCAATCATTATCTTTATTTTTATTTACTACCTCATTTCTATATCTATCCCTCTTTAATTATTACCACTATATTTCCAATTATTACCCCTATATTTATAATTATTACCTCATTTCTCCCTCTAATCATTACCCTAAAACCAAACAAAGTCTGTGTTATTTGGGTTTTCTTTTTATTCATTTTTTTTTTTTTTGCGTTTGTTAGTTTTGGTCAAACTTTTGTGGATTATTGGTTCATCTCAACTAGAGGAATCTGAAAAGTAAAAAATTATGACTTGTACAAAAAAAAAAAAAAAAAAACCTTAAATTTTTTTTTGGTAAAGGTCACAATTTTTTACTTTTCTGATTCCTCTCGTCGAGACAAACCAATAATCCACAAAAGTTTGATGCAAAACTACCGGATGCAGAAAAAATTTGAATAAAGACAACCTAAAAAGCACTTTTAGTCAGGTGACTTATTTTGGGAAACCACAACTTGTATCTCATATAGCACCACCGATCGCTCGATAGCACCGGTCGACTATTTGATCCCTTCTTCTTCTGCTTCTTCATTTTTTTTTCTGAACAACAAATTTTTTTTTTTATTAATCTTTACTAACAAATTACAAAGATTAAAAGGGTATAGACCACAAGGCATCACGACGAAGAAGAAAGCAACCACAAAAGTGGCACCCCCACACTTTGACAATCATATGACGCCAAGACCAGAAGAAGAAATAATAAACACCCATCACTTTTAACTTTAGGCAACAAACTTTTAAGGTGGAGCTCACACAGCATGTGAGTATGTTGGAGGCTTAGAGCCATGTTAGAGACATTTACTGTACACCTATCACTTTTAACTTAGGCAAAAAACTTTTAAGGTGATGATTTTAACGGAATCCTAACTAAGCTAATGATGAATTTGCAAGGATTAACCAAAGGCATGGTTTGAGGCATTAAACCATCCACGACCTAAGCAAATCAATCAACCTCTATTATTGATTACTCAATTGAGCATCAAGGACAACATGTACTCCCTAACCAACTAACAAGATTTGTACAAACTTTAGAAATATGCTTTGTACATCTCAAAACATGCACATGACATGAACCAAAATGAACAAACAAGTTGATAAATGTTCGGAGCCAGTTACAAACATTGCTTCAATTCCAACAAGTCACAAGGATGGCACTAAAAAATGGAATCACTCTTAAAATAGAATACCATATCCCATGGCTAACTCTTAGAAGTATGCGATAGCAAGAACAAAATCTATGAATTTTATTCAGGGAGCTTTAGGAATCAAAAGCATATTTTTCTCATCAAATGAGTATAGCTACAATTACCTTTAAAATAAGACATCTGTAGGAAAGGTCAGCATATTCATCAAAGTTGACCAAAGTCAAGGTTGACCATCCAATGACATGTTGACAGGTGTCATGAATGATAGCACGACACGTGGCTAGGTGCGCAGCGCACACCGCCCGATATACACCAGCGCGGCGTTACCCTCCGTGGTATCTCCCTTTTCGCGCCATCAAGGCCCAATGGAGAGAACACTTATCTAGCCATTGGTCATCCATACATGGAGAAAAGTCCATGAGCTACGTAACTAGCACGACCCAAATAAATGGGCGAGAATGCGAAAAACTAGTCTATTTTAACCCAAGTAATTATACTTGCTCCGGTCTAAAGGCAGGACCCGAGAGGCCCTCTCATGCTTGGCTGCGGTACAGGTGCGGTCGAACAAGTTACGACCTTGCCCTAACGGGAAGGGAAGGGATCTAGTGGCTTGGTGGCTACAAAAGAATAACAGGATTCTCCGCGCGAGGGGTGGAATAGCACGCTCGAGAAAGCCGCGGAGGTCAGTTTCGCGGCGGGTGACGTCATCCGCACAGTCAAGGTGTACAGAAAGGACACTTGTCATCATATTATAGGGAGACAGCCTGACGCCTTATCATTGGTCCAAGGTGCCTATAAATATGAGACATTCCCTTCACAATTCCCAGAGGTGATTCTTGACAGAGTGTGTCATCCTAGAGAGAGAAAGTGGGCAATCACTGATTTTGGAAGGAGAACATTCTTCCCAATGAAATCATCCCATTCTCTAGGTCACTTGGGTATGCCATGGATTATTCTGAGAGCATCTTCTGCCTTAGCCTTCTCTATACACATTTGATCTTCTTCTTCACCTTTCCCGCCCCTAGACATTTCAGATTTCTTATTGTTAACTATATATTCTTACCTCTAGCTCACATATTTCTTCTCAAATATTGACTAAACAAAGAGCCTCTCCTACAACACCTAATAATTATTATTAGGAATGTTCTCGAAAAATGAAATGACAATCTAAAATTTGGAGTAATTGATGTTTAAGATTTAGTGTGAATTTCTTTGGAAAATGGAGTATTTGTTAGCAATTTTCCGTAGGTGGGCCTACATAGATCATATAATTAGATATTGTATATTGTCGAATAAGGTTTGAGTGGTGTCGGTATTACCCATTAAGCTGTGATCGTTTAATTAATGTAACCGGGTAATTGACAAATCTCTATTAGCACGTATTTGGGTTATATCACGTGCGTTATGTGGTGCGGGCTATTATTAAGTGTAGAGACCATTCAAGGCCCATTAGGGTTCCATCTATTATGATGGGCTATGATGGAACCATGGCCTATAAATATGTGGTTAAGTCCCCACTCCAAACCCTAATCTCTTTTCTCATACCATCCCATCGAGTGTGAGACTAAGGTCAAGATCAAGAGTAGGGCTTTGGAGGTGGAAGACGAACAACCACAGACACAAGGTTTTCATCCTCCATGGCGACAGGTACGCATCCGCTATTATTTTCTTCAATGGTTTGACATGAGTTCTTGGGTTTAGGGTTTATTATGAAATCCTACAAGTGGTATCAGAGCCCCTTGTCAAGTCATTGAGGAAACTCAAGTTTATTTTATAACTATCGTGAAACTATTTTTCTGTCATGCGGCCGGTTGACATGCACGACGCTATGAAGTTTTGTTGTTACTCTATTGTTGCTCTCGAAGCAAACCTTTTAATTTATTTTAATTAGTGTATTCCAATTAATTGTATTCTCTGTGATGCGTTGATTGCGCTACATGCAATATGGATAATTGATCATCTTCATGATGCACGAGAAAGGACAAATTGTGCTGCATTGTTGTCTTGATCTTGCTGTGGCATATCAATCTTTTATAGTAAAGCAACACAAAGAAACAAAAAGGACTATTGGAATAAAATTATAGTTTTCGGTGAGAAAACAACAATAGAGTTTTCATTAAGGAAAATATAAAGTTTGTTTTTTCCTTGATACATGACGGTTTATATCAATTTCGATACATGACGGTTTTGTATCAATTTCGATCTCCTAGTTGAATCTGATGGTATACCCACTTATGTGAATCAAGTCTTTTGTTTATTTACTCTTTATCAGATTGGTCGGTAAATTTATTTAATGCCGCCATGAAATATACAGAGTGACTACGAGAATTAAATTTTCATGTTAATTACTTGTTTCACTTAAGGATTTAATTGGGGCATAGAGTTTAATTGTTTCGTGATCCATACCTAGGGTTTAGGGGAATTAAAGTAATAAGCCGCCAAAGTGGCTCTATTATGGAGATTTTCTTAAACTTGAAGGTAACAGTTTTGGATTACATAAAGTTACGTTTAGATCTATGCGGTTAATGATCGGCCCAAAGGAAGGTTATTATCTGGCCAGATTTAAACAGTATAAGGTAGTTAATTTTTTGAATAATATAATTTTTTAGGATTTACCTATGCGTTCAAAAGTCGGCCCAAAGGAAGGCTTTTGATTGGCCGGGCCTATTTTATATTGTTCATGTTAACTAGCCTTATTTATTTTTGAGAAGACCACTTGCATGTTATAATTACTGTCCAAAGACTTGGTTATGATGATGCGTTAGGTTTCTCGACAGGGCCCACCACTAAAGACATAAATATTTGTGAATTTTAGTTTATGTCTGTTTGTCTAAATTGTTTGCCCCTACAATTAGACCAGTTTTTTGCATGATAATTATAATCAAGTTTTTATTTTTATCATTGCATTATTGATATTTGTTAATCGTGAGCTTCTTTTTTTTTTTTTTTTTTTCGTATTGTTATAGTGAATTCATCTTCTATATCTGTCAATTTGAACAACATTCCAACATATTCTCTTCGTTGTTTGGGCACTAAGAAAAGCAAATTCGATCAGAAGGGTAAAAGAATTCACATACTGGGACTTCACAGACAAATGTGCAACAGAATCAAGATACAATTATTCCCTGTTTCTTTTGCAAAAGGGTTGATTGTCATGTGAAGAAAGATTGTCCCAAGTGGCTCGCAAATAAAGATAACCAATTTAGTTTTGTTTGCTGTGAATTTAATTTAGCTGAAGTACCACCCAACACTTGGTGGATAGATACAGGTGCCACTATTCACATAAGTGTGTCTATGAATGGTTGTCTAAAGAGCCGAACACCCAGTGATGCCGAAAGGTTTATTTATATGGGGAATGGCAATAAAGTTCATGTTGAGGCAATTGGAGTCTATAGACTTAAATTAGAATCTGGTTTTTATTTGGATCTGGATGAGACTGTTTATGTGCCGTCATTTAGACGGAATTTAATTTCTGTTTCTTGTTTGGACAAATCCAGTTATACTTGTTCATTTGGTAACGGAGGTTTCAGTCATTTCCAAAATTCAAATATTATCGGTATTGGATCTCTAGTTGATAGTCTATACAGGTTAGACTTGGATGCTTCACACTTAAAGTTTAATGAAACTTTACATGTTGACAACTATGGTACAAAGCGAAAATTAATTAATGAGAACTCCTCTGTGTTGTGGCACAAGCGTTTGGGACATATCTCTAAAGAGAGAATCGAAAGGCTTGTGTCAAGTGGAATTCTTGATCCTCTTGATTTTTTAGATTTCACAATCTGTGTTGAATGCATAACGGGGAAGCAAACAAACATAAGGAAATTTGGTGCCAAAAGGAGTTTAGACATTTTAGAAGTGATACATACCGATATTTGTGGTCCATTCCCTACGGCTTCTTGGAATGGTCAACGGTATTTTATCACTTTTATAGATGACTATTCTCGTTATGGGTATCTATACTTGATACATGAAAAATCACAGGCACTGGACGTATTTAAGGCCTATAAAGCAGAAGTTGAAAATCAACTTAATAAGAAAATTAAGGCTGTTAGATCCGATCGTGGTGGTGAATACTACGGTCGATGTGACGGATCAGGCGAACAACGTCCGGGGCCTTTTGCAAGATAATTGGAAGAATGTGGGATCGTACCTCAATACACCATGCCAAGGACGCCACGTCAAAATGGTGTATCTGAGAGATGAAACCGAACCCTTAAGGATATGGTTAGAAGCATGATAAGCAATTCCTCTTTACCTGATTCTCTTTGGGGAGAAGCCTTAAAGACTGCAATTTATATTTTAAATCGAGTACCAAGTAAAGTAGTAGCTAAAACCCCATACGAGTTGTGGACTGGAAAGAAGCCTAGTCTTAGGCATTTTCATGTCTGGGGTTGTCCAACTGAGGCTAGGCCTTATAGGCCCAATGAAAGAAAATTGGACTCAAGAACAGTTAGCTGCTATTTTGTTGGATACTCTGAAAGGTCAAGAGGTTTTAAATTTTATTGTCCTTCCACAAATACCATAATTGAGACGGATAATGCCAAATTTATTGAGGATGTTGAAAGTAGTGGGAGTGCACAAAGAAGGAATTTTTTATTTGAAGAAGAACAAGTTGAGATTCCTATGATTCCAATTGAGACTGTTGAGGTGGTTACACCTGTACTTGTACAGGATGCGGATGCAAACCACCAAACTAATCATGAGTTGCCTCCTACTAATACAGAAGAACCACAACAAACTCAAGTAGAGGTGCCACTTAGGAGATCCAATAGGGAGACAGATCACGTGACAGGTTCATCGTGACAGATCACGTGGTATAATTGGCTTATCACAAAAGACATATATCGATAAGGTGCTCAGTAGATTCGGCATGCAAAATTGTGCACCATGTGATGCACCAATTGCAAAGGGTGATAAAATGAGTTTGCTCCAATGCCCAAAGAACGACTTGGAAAGGAAACAAATAGAAGACATCCCTTATGCATCAGCAGTAGGGAGTCTTATGTATGCTCTAGTTTGTACACGTCCAGATATTATTGCGTGCACAGTTGGAATGCTTGGTAGATATTTGTAAATGATATGCTCACATATCGGAGAATCTAATTATTATTGTTGGATATTCGGACTCCAAGTTTGTTATTGCTTGCTATAAAGTAACAGAGTAAGCGCTGTGGTTACAGAATTTTATCACCTGGCTTCATACTGTTGGTAACTCGAGAAGCCAATAAGGATTTACTGTGATAATCAGGCTGTTAAATTAGGACAAGAGTTCGTCAAAATCAAAGCATGTTGACATCAAGTTTCTTGTCGTTAAGGAAAGAGTTCAGAATCGTCTTATGTTAATTGAGTACATTAGCACATAACTCGTGATTGCGGATCCGCTTACTAATGGCTTACCACCTAAAGTGTTTAAGGAGCATGTAGCTCGTACAGGAGTGGTTAGTTCTAGTGAAGTATTTGATTAGTGGGAGTTGTGCTACTCATATTATTGATTATTTGATTTTTGTGGTGATCACTTTTGGTTTATTGATGATTTTGAAATAAAGTTGCATGTTTTCAAAATGTGGTATATACATGAAGTTTTGATTATATGCGTGACTCAGGAACTCTGTTGAGTTATAAGGTTGGACTAGTTGGAAATAGGCATGCTAAAGGATCACATTTGCATGTAATTTCTATGCTACACTTCCGTACTTGATCTATGTCGTTGAATGCATAGATATTTGTGACCATGGATAGGTCCTGTCATGATAAATATGGCAAAGGCCGCCTTGATCCTATATTTATGTTTTTGATGGACCAGATTGTTTGAGATGACACTCATAAATTTCGACAATAAAAGTTTGAGCGCTCCTAAAGTTTACAATGTCTAATATCTGGATGACCTATGTGGCCCAAGTGGGAGATTGTTAGCAATTTTCCGTAGGTGGGCCTACATAGATCATATAATTAGATATTGTATATTGTCGAATAAGGTTTGAGTGGTGTCGGTATTACCCATTAAGCTGTGATCGTTTAATTAATGTAACCGGGTAATTGACAAATCTCTATTAGCACGTATTTGGGTTATATCACGTGCGTTATGTGGTGCGGGCTATTATTAAGTGTAGAGACCATTCAAGGCCCATTAGGGTTCCATCTATTATGATGGGCTATGATGGAACCATAGCCTATAAATATGTGGTTAAGTCCCCACTCCAAACCCTAATCTCTTTTCTCATACCATCCCATCGAATGTGAGACTAAGGTCAAGATCAAGAGTAGGGCTTTGGAGGTGGAAGACGAACAACCACAGACACAAGGTTTTCATCCTCCATGGCGACAGGTACGCATCCGCTATTATTTTCTTCAATGGTTTGACATGAGTTCTTGGGTTTAGGGTTTATTATGAAATCCTACAGTATTAGGTTGGAATTCTCTGGAACTGGGTTTTCTTTCAAAATCACTTTTTTTTCAGAAGATGTGTATTATTTTGACACACTCAAATAGAGAAATTGAGGTTAAATAGTGTATTGAGTTTTCTTTTTTGAACGTTAGAGTATTGGGTTGGAGATGCTCCTGATGTTATGTAACGATAATTAACTGGACATGGACATAATTACGGAGATGCAGGCTAATTAGTTCAATTGCTATTGATTCTTGTGATTGCGATTGTTACGGTTGAGAGGGTACTTCCAAATAAGGTGTTGTGTGAGTTATTTGAGTCACAGTAGCTGATCCGATGGTCTGTACTTTCAGAAAAAATTGTAGAAAATGAAATTATGTAACATTAAATGGATTTTGCAGCTCCTTGAACTGGGTACGCATTTTATGTGCACGCATGTGTCATTGTCACCAATATTCGCTCAATATTTACGACGTAAGAATTTGCATTTGCAGGTTCTTTGCTATCGCAAATGTAGTTGCATGCGTCTTCTTTGTGGTTTCTTTGTTTGCTGCTGGAATTCTTGGTCGAAATTGCTCAGGCCCAAGTCAGTACTTCTTCATGTTCCTCCATGATCTGGTAACATTCTTGCCATCAATTATACATAATTTAGATAGTACGTCGTTATGACAAACTCTCGAAATAGATTTTGATAATTTATCTTCTGTAAGGTTTGTAAGAAAAAATATTCGCAATATTTTGAGACTCTGGAAATTCCTATAGAAGCTAAAAACAATCTAAAATCTGATTTAAAAGAAGTCGGGTGTGAGATGCTATATACAATTTAATTATTGATTGATTTTGTAATTTTTTTACAAAACAACACTAACTTTTGTTGCAACTTAATCATGATCTTATAGCTAAAGCGACTCGATTACCCGCTTCTATTAAAATCCAAAATATTTAACACAATATCCGGAACCGGTTTTAATAGCTATAGCAGACACCACTTTAATCCTCCGTGTGACAAACATACATACAACGATATACATAGATAGAAATGAATACGCATGCGTGAGGTCGCATGTTCGAAAAAATCACTGGATAGTTTGTTCGGTCGTTAATTTCAGGACCTCGAAATTAGTTGAGGTGCAATCAAATTAACTGTCCCAGACATCTCGGTTATGAAAAAAAAAAAAATTTGAGTGTGATTTTGGAATTCATTTTTTTTTTACAGGTTAGACGACATTACTCATGGCTGCATGCGCGGCTGCAACGGCGATAGGGTTCGTGGGTAAATTCGGAAATGAACGTATTGGATGGATGGCAATTTGTGACAATTTCGGTAGATTTTGTGACAGGATCGTCATTTCTTTGGCACTCTCCTACTTAGCTTTGGTCGTGTATCCACTTCTCACTGTCATCTCCACCAGCAATTCAAGGGAAATCAAAGTTTGAAGCATTTAGTCCAGTTGAACCTGGAGAAAGTACATTCCTACAAAAAATAAATAGTTAAAATTAATGAAGTCTGTGTCGAGTTTCTTTTATATATTTTCTCTTTCCGATGAAAAAATAAAAATAAAAATTAATGAAGTATGTGGAAAGTTACTAGAACACTCACGGCCGGGGCGGATAGAGGGGGTGCATGCGGGGGTCCGGGTCCCTCCCTGCACATGCACCTCCCATCCCATTATTGGTATTGTATTTTAGATTTGTTTGTACAAATTATGAAGGAAAGTCTCCTCAAAATTGTTATACCAGGACATATGAGAATGATATTTTGTTGTTAATTTGTGAATACATGTGATTCGGTCCCCCCGCATGATGAATTATACGTCCGCCACTGTTCTGGATACATTATAGGTGTGGTTAGTAAAATTTAAGTCATACATTGATTTCTGGATAATTTTATTGATTCTTTTGGGTAACGAAATATGATTTTGAGCTTAAAAGAAATTAATTGTGGTAGCATTATAGGTGTACTTGGTCATTGTTTGTTCTTTTTTTTGGTAATTTAAAATTTCATTGAAAGCACAAATAAATACAAGGAACTAGGAAGGTATACTTAAGAGAATTTTTTGTCACCTCTCTAATTTGTAAGCGCCACGATCACACTTGGCTTGACGACGGTCATAGGACTCATGCCATTTGAAATTTGCAAGCCCTCTAAGAGCATCTCCAACCCATTTCCCACTCTTTGTCTATTTAGGAGATTTCAAAAAAATATAGTATTTTATTCAAAAAGCAATTG
This sequence comes from Vaccinium darrowii, assembly GCA_020921065.1. Classification (NCBI taxonomy): domain Eukaryota; kingdom Viridiplantae; phylum Streptophyta; class Magnoliopsida; order Ericales; family Ericaceae; genus Vaccinium; species Vaccinium darrowii. Next base: position 36,452,337 of record CM037159.1, read on the forward strand.
TGGAGAATCGACAACTCCAACTCTAATTACGAGTACATCTTTAAACTTTGTTGACAGCTTTTGTAATATTGGACATGCGACATTGAAGGGATTTTGGAGTTCTCCTTTCAAGGTAATGGTTAGGCCTACGATCATTGAAAATCACAATAATGCGTTCCCATAACTTATCTTTTTTTGGTTGATACCCTTTATAAGATCTTGAGAAACTTCAAGCCATGAATTACACATGATTTTATCTTCTTCCATTGTGAAAGCTCGACCACGTTGAGTCATTGGAAAAGTTTACTGGAAATTGAACCCCACTGGAAAAATCATCAGCGCAAATAACCATGTACATTTGTCTACCCTCTTAGGAGATAGCCATATTTGTGGACTGGATTGTTACGAAAATATAGGATGGATCCTAGGATTTAAGAAATTGCTATAGTGGACCTGTGAGTAACTGGCCCAAAAAAAATTGTCGCACAATTTATTTGACATGCATTGGTTGTTGTCCCTTCCTACTCTTTTATTCCTCAGGAAATTATGACAAAAATCATTTGGGATCCAAACGACGTCCATTAGGTAAGCCCTAAACAAATGTTTCTGATATGCTTATTAAAAAAAATTTAAAAAAAAGGTAAGGCGATTTTCCGCGTGGAACCCAAAATCGATTTTAATATGGTTAAACACTTTTTATATATAGGACATACAACGACCAATTTATAATCCATAATGATATGAGTATAAGTATATTGGAGCCCATCGCATGTAATTAGCATATAAATATTAAAGTTGTGTGAGATCCGCAATATCGTATGTTGTTTCTGCATTAAATGAGGTAGGCTAAGTGGGACCTACGCCAACAAATCATAATTAAAATCAAATTCGCATAAAGATTTTTAGGCCCACCGGATTTAGTTGTCCTATAAATATTCAAACTTTGCAGGACCGGCAATATTATTATTGAGATTCTAAAATTTGCAGAATATTTTTGGATCTAGAAAATATAGTTTGTTGGTCACCAAAGAGGAATAGAGCAACCGACTGAAGTAATCCAGATTTGATAATGAAGGAGCTTGAGTACTAAGGGCTCCTTTGGCAAAAAAAGGTTCACAATTGGTTTTTTGGTTGTCTTTATTCAAATTTTTTTTACATTTGTTAGTTTTGCGTCAAATTTTTTTAGTTTATGGATTCGTCTCGTCAAGACCAATAAAAAAAGTATAAAATTATGATAAAAAGTACTATTTTTTTTAATAAAACCGAAAATAAACCAGTTTATTGGTTTAATTTTGCCTTTATTAAAAAAAATTAGTTTCAACCATAATTTTATACTCTTTGAATTCGTCGAGACAAATTTGTAAACTACGAAAACTTGACGCAAAATTAACAAATACAAAAAAAAAAAAAGAATAAATACAAAACAAAAAAACCAAAAAACTATTTTTTTCTTTTTTGCCAAAGGAGCCCTAAATAACGAGTCCAGACTTTTGAGATGTTATGGGATGCAAAGTGAAAGATTAATATTAAAGTATTAGAGTCAACCGACATTAGTAAAGGATGAAATTGGATCACCTATAATATTTGTAATCTTTGTCAGGTTTTTTTTTATGAACCAAATATTTGTCAGGTTTCTGAGCAGTGAAACACTTTTATAAGAAATTCGTCTTCATGAAACACGCTTCTTCTTTAATTCTCCTCGTCCCCATTTATATTTTGTTTAAAAAGCAAGTAATGGAAGGAACAGCCTAACAGGTCTTTCTTCTACGTGGAACAAAGCAAAAATTGCGGGGTAGAGCCCAAAAAATTGATAAAATCACCAAAGCGGCGGCGGCGGCCGCTATTCGAAGATGGACAAAAGGAAAAGAATCACGGAAGTAATTATGGAGGAAAAGAAGGATAAGAAGGCGAAGACGAAGGCAGAAGAAGAGTCCCAAGTGCTCGCTTCTTGCTTCTTTTCCAGTCTAGGCCTCCACCCTAACTTGTGTGACCAGCTCCGAGGTCTCTCTCTTCTTACCTCCTTCCTCTCCTCCATCAACTGTGTGCACATGTTTTTTTCTTATATAATTTTATAGAAATTCAAGGAAATGCAGAAATCAGACAATAAGAAGATATATTTGATTTAGGGTTTTGAAACCACGATGAAGAACAAATATCTAAAATGTAGAGAGAGAAACATTCAACTGGAATTTCATCCTTCATTTCTCATCCCAACACAACTAGAGAAAAGAGGGATTTATACTCCTCATTAACCGACCTAACTACCACTTAACAGACTTCAGTAACGACATCCCAAGATACCAGAAAAGCAAGTACAGACTTAACAGAGACTTAACAGAGTTTGAAACTGTTATTTCTATTCCTAATGACCCTTGTTAACAGCCCCTCGCAAACTCATGGGGGTGTCAACCACCGTGAGTTTGCCCTTCAAAAATTGAAATCAATCACCAGTCAGAGATTTGGTATTTGGTAAAAATGTCAGCTAGTTGAGCCAAGGTACCAAAATACTGGACAGTGAGAAGCTTAGCCTGCACCTTTTCTCTAATGAAGTGATAATCCACTTCAACATGTTTAGTACGGGCATGAAACACCGGATTAAGCCAAGGCAATGGCTGACTGATTGTCACACCAAATAACATGAGGGAGAGCAGACTGTATACCCAGATTACGGAGCAAATGGTGAAGCCAAGTCACATCAGCGGAAATAACAATTTATTCCTATCTTTCTCCTTTATGTTGGTTTTGGAAAAACTCGAAACCCGGCAAATTGGAGCTGGAAAGAATGGCCTCAGTGATTTATCCTTCAATAAGGATTGGGCTTCTATAAATACTTCAACGGGTGACCCTCTGGCAACGCCCGTTGTAGTCATTTTAAACTTCCACTTCGTTTTTTCATAACTCTTTTCAAAATAGCAATTCTGTATGTGTAACATCTCAGGTGATGTGACTTGGCTTCACCATTTGCTCCTTAATCTGGGTATACAGTCTGCTCTCTCTCATGTTATTTGGGCTGACAATCAGTCAGCCATTGCCTTGGCTTTTAATCCGGTGTTTCATGCCCGTACTAAACATGTTAAAGTGGATTATCACTTCATTAGAGAAAAGGAGCAGGCTAAGCTTCTCACTGTCCAGTATTTTGGTACCTTGGCTCAACTAGCTGACATTTTTACCAAATCTCTGACTAGTGATTGATTTCAATTTTTGAAGGGCAAACTCATGGTGGTTGACACCCCCATGAGTTTGCGAGGGGCTATTAACAAGGTCATTAGGAATAGAAATAGCTGTTTCAAACTCTGTTAAGTCTCTGTTAAGTCTGTACTTGCTTTTCTGGTATCTTGGGATGTCGTTACTGAAGTCTGTTAAGTGGTAGTTAGGTCGGTTAATGAGGAGTATAAATCCCTCTTTTCTCTAGTTGTGTTGGGATGAGAAATGAAGGATGAAATTCCAGTTGAATGTTTCTCTCTCTACATTTTAGATATTTGTTCTTCATTGTGGTTTCAAAACCCTAAATCAAATCTATCTTCTTATTGTTTTATTTCTGCATTTCCTTGAATTTCTATATTGTCATACCATAAAACAGATTACATTATGAAGGAAGCTATTTTCCGGTGAAAGAATGAGTTTTTGGAACCTCAGAACCTGCTTTTGAATTGTGATAAATGAGGGTAAATATGGGTTTTTTTTTTTTTTTTTTGATAAGTTACATTTGGGTTCAACATAGTTTTACTGCTTAACATAGAACTGTAGCAAAACATATTTTGCTGAAGTGCATAGCTAAACTGTTGGAGGTTGATTTTGTGGATCTTTGGTAGCCGAAATAGCTAAAATGTACCTATAACAAAGTTGTTGGGGTTGCTCTAATGAGCTGAAGTCTATGTATATTTGCTTTCAAAAGCATGTGTCAAGAAGTGCCTTTTCTAGTGCTGAAGTAATCCATGTATTTGCTTCTTTGACGAAAATATCATGTGTCTACTCTGTACTCCACTGCGGATAGAATGGGCTTCGAAACTCCTACACTTATCCAGGCTCAAGCAATACCAGTTATTCTCTCCGGGAAACACGTGTACTCTCCCTCCCCCTTCTCATTCTAGTTTTTTTTTTTTTTTTGGTTAGTTTTTTAACAATTGTTTCTGATTTGTTGGGTGTTTGTTTATTGTTCCTCAATGGAAAATTTAGTCTTGTTAATGCGGCTACAGTAACGGGCACGACTGTTGCGTATTTGGCTCCAATTATCCATCACTTGCAGAAGTATGATCCTCGAATTCAGCATTCTGATGGAACTTTTGGTACGTGCTTCTCTGTCAGGACAGCAATTTCTCCATTAGAGTAGATGTGAATTCTACCATGACTGCACGTTTGAGTTAAACCATTGATTGTCAAGGAGATGTACTTTTCTATTGGCTAGAAATAACAAGAACCTCCGATGCAGTTCTCCTTTTTATGTTCTTGAGAGGGAAATATTACGTTGCAATACTTCATAAGCAATTTTGCATATGTTGCATGTTTATGCATGAACAAAGTTAGTGACTAACTTTCTAGATGACATTATTTTTCTCTGCTTTCATATATCTTTTTGCAACAACTTGTGTATTTTCCAATGCAATGCGGTAGAAGTTTGTGTCTCATTGGAGGTAGCTAAGTTCCGCAATCCTTATTACTAAATAGGGAAGAAAGAGTTAAATTGGTTTTCTTTTCTGATGGATTGTGTTCTTGGTGTTACGCTACCGATTCATGTTTGGCTTATGTGTATCTGTCTGCCTTTTTGTTGTCTAAATTTAATGATCTACTTCTTTAGATTGTTTTGCACAAATTGGTTGTCCCAGTGTTAAGGCTAGCATCTCTGTTGTGAGTTTGAAGCAAAACAATACCACTAATGTTGTCGGTCATAGCTTTCGGAACTTCAATAAGTCTAATACGATTAAAAAGTAATAAATTTCCTCAGACATTACAGGTTCTTGCTTTCTTCCTTTTTCTTTCTTTCTTTTCAAATTTCAGTTCAGATTTTTAGATGCTTCTCCAAGCTAGAAACAAAGAATAAAGCTTCTGGCGTTCTCTTTGTTCCTTTTTTGTCCAGTGAGCTAAAATTGTCATTGCTACCTCAGTTGTTATTAGTGTTTTCATCTCGGGTTATTGATTCCTGGACAAGGACGCAGTATGGACTTAGTGAAATAGCTACATAGCACTCGTAAGAGGACATTCGTGGGCTCCATGTGGTTTGTGGCATAATCATCCAATTGGTTTTCATCTTGTTGATGTTTGGGTCTGTTAAGTTGTGGGTGTAAATGTGTAATTAGATTGTATCTGTCTACTCATGCAATTAAGTTAATAGTTTAGGATCATAGTGTAATTTCTCTTTTTCACTCTTGTATAAGTTCTACGTAATGAGAACAGAACCCTAATTTTTGCCTCTCAATTGCTTTGTCTAACTTTACAGGGTCTAGGGATGAGTGACTTCCTTAATGGATATTGATAGAGCTTTTCCCGCATTGGTCAATTACAATTCCAAAACTATTATATGAGGCTGGGTGGCCACTCCACTCATTGCCATTTGGTTTGAGATGGATGCTTTAACATATATAAGGCTTTGAGATCCTTTCCCTTCTTTTTGGTAGTCATGAGAAATTTACAATTATTCTATTTTGGCATTAGTGCATTACCTTATGTGCTTATACCAATCATAGTTATGCATAGTTATACCAATCATAGTTATATCAATCATAGTTACTTAAATTTTTGTATCAGCGTTGGTTCTTGTACCAACGCATGAGTTATGCATGCGGGTTTACGAAATCTTGCAAAAGTTGTTGCATCGCTTTCACTGGCTTGTCCCGGGCTATATAATGGGCGGTGAAAATAGGTCAAAAGAAAAGGCCAGGTTGCGTAAAGGTATGTCATCATGCCTAATTACTGTGTCATGACTTCAGATTTGGGGATTTAATCTTGATGGTTGAATTCATTTAAGCACCATAATATGTTGAATCCTCTAGCAGTCTTGACTTGTCAAGTTGTTAAGTTCCAATGTTTAAAGCCCCATCTGGGTTGTGAGGACAGAAATTTCCTAGATCAGTATTTCCAGTTAATTTCAAAGGCTGACTTACCCATATAATGACATAATTACCTCTATGAAACCACACTTCAGGTGTAATCTAGTTTAATTAAAAGAAAAAGGAGTAAGCTAGTAGTCGTTGAATTTCTTGTACTTGTTAAACTCTTTAAACTGAATTGTTATTCTTTACACTTGGTAACATTGTTCATTTGACATTTCTTATTTGAAGGAGGAAGCAGGAAATAATTAAACTTATTTTGTCAGTTTTTTTTCCCCTTCTTTCTATCTTTTGTCTGGCTGATAGAGGACTTCCTTCTGTAACCTTTTGGACGTTCCAACTTCAGGTTGACTGTTGTCTAGTTAGTTAGTTCAACATCCCATTTCCTACATGCTTATTTTACAAACTGGTTCCAGAATTTTCTGCATCTTGTGACATCAGGGTAGTGTTTTTATTTTAAAGTATCTCATAAAAGGTTCTAGATCTCTTATTTATTATGTAACCAACAGCTGTTTAACATGTCTGACTTGATGGTCATTTCCAGGCATATCTATCCTTGTTGCAACCCCTGGGCACCTTTTGGATCATCTAAAAAATACAGCATCTTTCGTGTACTCAATTTGCGATGGATAATATTCGATGAAGCAGATATGTAATATCTACATTCTATAGATGCAGTTTTGCTTGTTTTTTTTTTTTTTTTCCATCATTATTCGCTCTGAGGTCTTTCATTTATCATTGACTTTGGTTGTGCCCCTTAACAGGATTCTGGAATTAGGTTTCGGTAAAGACATTGAGGAGATACTTGAACTATTGGGTTCCAGGCAAAGCGGGTCCCTTAGCAAGGAGAAGCAAATTTCAAGGATTTCTGACTTTCAGAGACAAAATTTGCTTTTGTCTGCTACCCTGAATGACAAAGTAAATAATTTTGCTAAAATAAGTTTAGAAAATCCTATAATGATTGGTCTTGATGACAAGATGTTGCAAACAAGTCTGTCTCTTGAAGGTTCAAAATCCTTAGGATCTAATGTGGAGAACGAGTTAGAGCACTCAGAACAGATAGTTAGATCCTCAAACGAAGAATATAAGCTTCCGGTTCAGTTATTTCAGAGATATGTTAAAGGTAAATGTGAGAGTCTGGTATGGTGCCTTTGATTGATTCTACGATGTGATTTAGGAGTTGTGACTAAATTTTATCTACAGTGCCCTGTGGTTCATGGCTTGTTGTCCTTCTATCTATTCTGAAGTCTCTTTTCGAGCGAGAAACGTCCTATAGGTAAGGCCATCCTTGTATTTCCAAACTGCTCGTTGTTCTACACTTTCTGTAAAGATGTTCCTTTGCATAGATTCTGCAAATTTAGCTAGCATAAGAATTGTGGGTTCTAATCAGCACAAGATCCAGACGTGCCTTTAAATTTTTGTATTCATTTTTTTTGGTAAGAGATTAAGCTACCGGCCTACTTTTTCCTTCTTGTTCTTTCAACCTTATTCACATTTGAAGATATTTCCTTTGATTCCTTGTCGGACTGAGTTCCACCACCTCTTCTAAAACCAATGATTTTAGAGAGGGTTTCACTTAAGTCTTTTATGACATTTGACATAGCACCCACGGGTCTCTTTTTAGAGTGGTCAGTGGTCACAGGAAGCAGCATTGTGCTCCGAACAATATCTATCAAGAAGCTGGCCTGGCAACAAAACATAACTAACAAGAGGGAGGTCACTATGAACTCGGTTGGAGTCCCATGTCATGATCAACATATCTTTCTGTTGCGCCTGGAGTGCCCCCATGGATTTGGTCACACAATGCTACTCCCTGCGACCGCTCTAAAAACAGACTTGCAGGTGCGATGTCGAATACCATAAAAGACTTAATTGAAACCCTTTGTTACACCAATTGGTTTTTGGAGAAATGTTGGAAAAATGGTACTAGTGGTACTAGAGCTAGGAGGTTAGGGATTCAAATCGCAGGAGCGTCATCGTGAGAGGGATTGTTAGGTTAGGCCTGGAGTACCTCTATGGGTTTGGTTATACAATGTCACTCCTTGCGCTTGCTATAAAAACATACTTGAGTGTGTGATGTCAAATTCTGTAGAAGATTTAATTAAAACTCTTCTTGACACCAATTTGTTTTAGTTCACTTTGTGTTTTTTTTTTTTTTTTGAACGGTGATTTTTTTTTGTTACAAAGACTAACAGGAGTAAGGAAAATGGTATCATATTCCTAAACTAAGTAAGAACAATCCTGTGCCTAGTCCCAGATCCAATCCCTCGATTGGCAAGGAGCCAATCAAGAAAACACCAAGTGGGACAAAACCCATTGCACATTCCATTCTCTCTCTCTCTCTCTCTCTCTCTCTCTCTCTCTCTCTCTCTCTCTCTCTCTCTCTCCTGTGGAAGATAGTCTCATTTTTATTATTTGAAACTTACCTGTTAGAGAAGGTTGATTACATAAGTGCATGATTCATTATTATAGCTTGTCTTGTTGTCTCCTGCGTTCCTTTTACAGATTGTGGTGTTCTTTTCAACATGCAATGCAGTCGATTTTCACTATTCACTGCTCAGCGAATTCCCATCGCTGTCCAAAATGCAATCAGAAGCAGATGCTAGGCAACTATTTCTGAAATGCAAATTGTTTACGTTACATGGAAACACGAAGCATGAGGACCGGAGAACTACATTCCAGTCCTTCAAGATGGAGAAAGTAGCCCTTCTCTTGTCCACAGATGTTGCTGCTAGAGGCTTGGATTTTCCAAAAGTTAGATGCATTATACAGTATGATTCTCCAGGGGAAGCTACTGAATACGTGCACAGGTACCTTTTGTCATTAAAATTCTCCTGTGGCTGCCACATTTAATTTAGTTTGCCTTACTGTGTAGGTTCTATTCTCTGCATGCATGCACGCGTGCGCTTATGCTGGATGATTTAGGTACTAAATGAGTGTGCTGGTATCTACCACTGGCTGTGTTTCAGAAGCTTTATACACCAGAACAGTCTTTTCCCATTTGAGTGTCTTGACCATTGACAAGAATCATTACTAATTTGTTAGTCTTTATCATTAACAACGTTGTATTTGTTAGTCTTTTCCCATTTGAGTGTCTTGACCATTGACAAGAATCATTACTAATTTGTTAGTCTTTATCATTAACAACGTTGTATATGCCACATGTTTATCTGGAATTTGTTGATTTATTGGCCCATTTTGCTACGCTGGAAGTTATAAGGCTGATCTATTAAGAGTAGTTCATGTGTCATGTCCGGGCTTGTCAAGATTACCTCTCAAAATGGACAGAATTTAAGGACATCTTTGATCTGCTTTTCAGAGTTGGAAGAACTGCTCGCTTGGTGGAAAGGGGAGATTCTTTGTTATTTCTACAACCTGTTGAGATGGATTATTTGCAAGAACTGGAGAAACATGGAGTGTCAATATCAGAGTATCCCCTTCTCAAAGTGTTGGATAGTTGCCCGTTATACAGCCCGAAGCACATAGTCCAAAAGTTTGTTTCCATAGAGATGCATCCCTGGGTGCTTAATTTGCAGAAGATTCTTGAATCCTTTTATCCTTTGTAATTGCAGAGGTATGAACCTCCTTCATCAATCTTGTTTATATTTAGAGGTGATAATTTCCATCTTTTGTGGAGCTACCTCTAAACAATTTCGTTGATCTCTTTTATTGGTTTTGGTATGGGATGTTCCGTAAACTTATGTTATCTTGATTTAACAACTATCCCTCCAGAGTACACAGATACCCACCTTCTTCTTCAACCCCTTTTCTTTTATGATATTTGTGGTCAATGCGGTTTCTTACAGGTTGTAATTTTAAGGAGTCCCAAGCAAGGAAAGCGAATTAAAATGGTCATATTATCTGATCTCAGTCTTTGGTTAGATATATGCTCGTACGTGCGCTTTTAACTTTGCAATTTTGACCTTGTCATTATTGCCAGCAATCAAATCATATTTATTTGCAAATGTATATGTATCATCATCTCATAGTAACTTCTATTCTAGGAATACAATCATACACTATAATATCGAAATCATATCTCGTTGTAATCTTCTATTTTTTAGGTATAGATTTCTAAATTCTCTCTATCTAAGCTTGTTTAATTAGCATTGTAACCTTATTCTCAATTATTCGTAATACATTCAGTTTTTCCCTTCTCTAAAAAAATGTCACATGGTATCAGAGACTAAGATCTTGGCCTGTCGGAACTCGTCACCTCTGGGTGGCCTAAGCCTCGCTGCTGTCCGCTGGACTCATATGTAAATCAGCCACCAATATGCAATATGCAATATCCATCTACTCAATCAGCCACCATTCTGCTTGTTCAATCACCCACCAATTTGCATCTAACCCAACCTGCATCTGTTCAATCTGCATTTGTTATTCTATCGCAATCGGCTCTCTCTCTCAGAAGTCTACCCATCTTTCTCTCAGACTTCTCTTCTCTTATCTCTCTGTTATTCTGCAGTAAGAAACCACAAAGTCAGCACATTCTGACCACCAGTAACTTCTTCCTGATGACTGACGAGCACCATCCCAGAATCGCTGCACTCCGGCGACCTCTGTCCAGGCTTATTCTTCTCTCTCTTCTCTGAAAACTCTCGAGGCTTAGTGTTGGATCTGAAATAATTTTCTCTCTGCCATCAGTTTCTCCCTCCACAATGTAACCGCACTGGCCACTGTTGCCGGATCTGGAATTCCTTCGCCTCTATATGTTAATCCTTTGCAGGTCCCTTCTCTCTCTCAGTCGCATACAAACCTCTGAATCTGCACCAGAAATTTGTTGTTTGCACCGGCCGCCAACAGAATAGCACTATGTGGTTCTTCTTTCTCCTTTGGTCAGACTTCTCCTTCTCCTCTACAAAGTGGTATTGCTGACAGCAACTTACAGTCTTGCAGTACTACGTAACACCAGATCTGTTCTTGCTGTTTCGAGCAGCCTTTGGTTCCGTCCAGTCTTCAACTAGCGACAGATCCCCATAGCACATCTCCTCACGTCCAGCGAACTCTGATTGGTCTCATTTTGCTTGGACACTCAGGGCCACAGAAATAGTTCAAACAACACATTCAGCCATTTTCTCTGAATTGTTGGCAAACTCTTGAGGCTCACCGCATCTTGAGTATAGATTTCTAGGTTTTCTCTATTCAAGCTTGTGTTAGCATTGTTACCATTATTTTCATATATTCAGTGATACGTTCAGTTTTTCATCACATCATCACTTGTACATCCTTGGATGTTAGAACATGAGGTTTGGCTACTGGTCAAGGAACTTTGAGGTTAAGCAGTAGAAGTCCATCATATGGCTGCTCCAAATCGCGTCCCGTTTGCCATGACTCCATTACAATCTTTCATCTTTTCATTTGGTTCAGTTATTTATTCATTTCCAATTTTGAATCCAAGATCACACGATTACATTCATTTTATATGGTCTAAAGTTGATGTGGGTTGTTTGGCGCGCGAGAAATTCAACGGTTTTGAAGGGGTGGAGATACCGTTGTCTAGGATGAAAACTTTTTTGGTGAATAGTTTGTATAGTTGGGCCAAGAGAAACCGTAATCCATCCCTTGACCAGTTACTTGATTGGTTTGAGCTTTTCCACTGTCATGGAAGTTCGTATAGGGCCTTTTTGAGTTGTGATTTTCTTTTCTATACGGGTGGCATTCCCTTAATGCCTTATCGTCAGTATAACTAATGACTTATCAAAAAATATGGTCTAAAGTGATGTTTTGCTTATATCTTATATTAGCTTATTCATTTCATATTTTGAATCCAATATCACACGATTACATTTATTTTTTATGGTCTAAATTGATGTTTTGCTTATGTTTTATATCAGCCCCAAATGAAGAAGTTAGCTAAGGATGCATTTTGTTCTTGGGTCCGTGCGTACACAGCCCATCGCGGTGAACTCAGAAGTATCTTCATGGTGAAAAAACTTCACTTGGGGCATGTTGCGAGAAGTTTTGCATTGAAAGAACAACCGTTTCAAATGCAGTCGAAGAAGAGGAAGAGGGATCAAAATCAAAAGGGACTATCAAAAAAAAGGAAGGGTGCCAAAAAAATCATGAATTCATGCCACAAGGGAGATTGCTTACCATTTGTCCAGTTGGCAGCTCGCAGAGTGATACAAAAATTGCACTAAATTCACCAGTTCTGACAATTATGAGTCAGTGGACGGTGTGGGTCATTTGGCTAATTCTTGGAATCGCAAGGCCTTGATCTTTTGGTTGACCAATTGGAAGCTAAATTACAGCAATCCTGTATTGTAGTCCATTGTGACTGAATTCTCTTTGATCTGGTCGTGTGCTTTATATTGTTCGTTCGATAATCATAGGTCATTCGCAATTTTAACTGAAATCTTCTATTGCAAATTTTTTACTTCAGAGTTTGATTTTGATAACTGCTTACTGGAATTACTGGTATTGTATTCTCAGATTCCTCTGCATTTGACACTGTTCTATCTGTGGTCTTTACAGGGCTCAGCTAGTCAACCATTTGCTACTGATAATGTCCCAACCTACAAGCCGAACCAAATTGGCCCACAAACATCATATTGATCCATAGTTTGAACTACTGGAATTGGCACATGGAGCATCATTTTGATATTGAAACATTTCCATGGATTCTCAAGGGGTTGTCGCGGTGGTCAATCGAGACTTAGCACCTCAAGGTTGTAGCCTCGCAGGGTTGATTTCCCTCGGCAGTGATTTTGTTCTTGGGGCCACTTCAGCTCAATCAAACGCGTGGAAAAATTGTGAGAGGGGCTGGAGAGAATACAGTAATATCGATTGGAACATTGGCTTTTCCTAACATGCATTCACAACTCTACTCTTGTCATTTTTTCAGTTAATTGCTACTCCACCTTAGTACCATACCAGTGTTCAAATTACACATTTATGAGCCGCAAGTTTGATGTTTTGTATAATGCGGGTAACTCTTTGAAGGCAAAGGTGTCCTCTATTATTCGATCCGGACTGTGGAGATGGCCTAGAGCTCGAACTAGAGTGATGCAAAGTATTATTTCCCAAACTCCCGCAAACCAAATTCCTGCTCCTGGCATTGAAGACTTTGTAGTTTGGCTGCCTAGCTCTACTGGATCTTACTCTGCTAGGTCTGCATGGGAAGCAATCAGGCAGCAATCTCCTAAGCTACCATGGACAACGGTTGTCTGGTTCAAGAAGCATGTACCTCGATGGGCTTTCATCTTTTGGTTGGCTTTTCAACATAGGCTGAATACTAAGGACAGACTTGCTAGTTGGGGAATGATTGTAGATGTGAATTGCTCCTTATGTGCTATGGCGACAGAATCTCACCACCATCTGTTCTTTGAGTGCCCATTTTCTAGTTCTGTTTGGCTTAAAATTTGGAGCAAATTATCTGGTTCAGGAGGACAGTCAAAGCTTTTTGAAATCATGGATTGGTTTACCCAACATGTGACTGGAAATGATTTGCGATGTAGGGCGATGAAAGGATCTTTAGCTGCTACTATCTATTTTATATGGATGGAAAGGAACTCTAGGATATTCCAGCAAAAAACTTGTTCGGTTGATCAGGTGGCTCAAGTGACCATTGATTCAATTCGAGCCTTTTTAAGCTCGGCAACAAGGATGAAACCCTCTTTGGTTAACAAGCGAATCTGTGAAGCTTAGGGGTTGTCTGAGAGAGCGGTGTTGCTTGGATAGTTTTTCTACTGTATAGTTTTGCTAGTTTTCTTTGTTCGTGCTTGAGCTGTATAGTCTAGTTGTTTTGTCTTGCATTTAGTTGTAATACCAGGGCTATCTCCTTGGTTTGTTTGTTGATTGTTTGGGCTTTATACAAGTGAAGTACTTATCAAAAAAAAAAAAAAAAAAGTTTGGATGTGGAATTCAAGACTTCTGTTCATATTTCCCATGGTTTTTTTTCTTTTTCTCTTAACAATGAAATTACTTTCTTGGGTTAAATAGTGGTCCTAGTGGAGAGTGTCTCAACATATATATAGCTTTCGGGGTTCGCTCCCTCCTTAAGTGATTGATATGTTTGAAACCTCTCAGGTGTTATTACTCCTTTGGGGTCTTATAGAACTTTGCTTCAATTTTAATTGGGCTTCTAGCAGGTGGGCTGGGTGATTGAGGGAAGAAAATTTGGCCTTGTTCGGTTTGGGTTTCAAGACTCGTATTTTAATTTATTACTCAATCATTATTTCTATACACTTTTTACACATTTCAATACACTTTTTCAACCTTAATAACATTTTCCATAAAATAAATAGGATCATTTGTCCAAAACGAATCAGTTATTGGGACACACCTTGTACTGTTTTCCTCTAAGTATCCACACCTTGTACTGTTTTCCTCTAAGTATCCTTTATCTTGAGGTTATATTCTTGCTATTTGACTTTATCTCACATCGCTCATCGAAGTCACCCAAATCTAATTAATACCAATTTAGAGGTTATTCCACCTATTGCCAATTAATTTTAAGTTAGAACCCTCCAAAAAATCTGACACCAGCAATGCTGGCGACTGTTGTCTTCTAGTAGTATTTTTTTTCTCTCTCCTGTATTGTGTTTTCTAAATTGCTTTTTGTGGAACAAGGAAAAAAAAAATAAAAACAACTTAAAAATGGATGTTACAGTCTGGGCTATTTACCCAAAGTTTAAAAATGTTACTAATAGAACATATTTTGATGGTGGCGGAGCCAGAATTGATTTTTGGAGTAGAATTGTTCAACGTAGTCTACTTTTCTTATAACGTGTTGTACGAAAAATTTAAAATGCCTACATGTACATTAGTATTATCAAATTTTATTATCAAATTTTTTCATGGGCCTTTTCTAATTAAAAAGAATAAAATTTTGGAGTAAAATAACTCTCTTGTGTTCTTCAAATTAAATTCAGTGAGACATCTATATTCCAACAGAGAGCGGTTTTTGTCCAAGTCATATTTGTATATTTTTTTATCTCAGTCATCATATTATATTTTATCTCTCTCTGCCAACTCACTCCCTCTCTCTCACCCTTTTCCTCCACCGGCTTACCACACCCTAAATTTCAAACTACATCCCCTCTCTCTCTCTCTCTCTCTCTCTCTCTCTCTTCTTTTCAAAATTCAAACCACATTCTCTCTCACTACCTCCTCTCCTTCCCCCTCTCTGAATTTGAAAGACCACAAAGAATGGGCACGGACACGGGCATCGATTACTCAGTCCGTGCCTTTAGGCACGAGCACGGGCTTGCACTAGTTATTGTTACGATGCAAACCATTTATTTTTTAAAAAGAGATCTTTACATAAGAGGTTTCCTTATTCACGGAGGGCCCTAAAAAGGGCCGCTTACGGAAGCCCCAAAAGTATCCAGGCCGTTGTTTTTTTCACCAAAATTCAATTTTTGACATAGCTATCGATGCCGGGTCAAAGATGATTTTTTGTATATACACACTATTCTGCGGGTCTACAGAATGACCGATTTAGATTATAGCGATGAGGTGTCAGTGCGACCCCTTTTGGGGCTTCCGTAAACGACCCCTTTCAGGACCCTCCGTTAATAAGTTTTTCTCCTTTACATAAGCTATATAAATAATTAATTGTCCGAAAACCAGTATAGGTGTACAACCAAATTACATTAGTGTTAAAAAAATAAAAAAAAATTGGCTTGGGGTGTGGGGGGCACCCACCCCACTGTCTCCTGTACTGCTCTGCCGTGGATGTTGGGCTATCCACCCAACTTGGAAATTTAATTACTCCTGGCTGCAGAGTGGGGAAGGTCTGCAACTCGGAAATTTAATTACTCCCAACCTTCAAAGTTCGAAACTTACTAGTCGCTATCAAACTCTAACTGGAGTTTGCCCATGGACGGTGGTAAGAATTTTCAGAAAAATAGTCAAAATGCGTGTAAACTGGTCCAACCAACTTATTATTACAGATCAAAAAGAGTTCATGAAGGATCTATTGTACCAACAAGTTATTTAGCTGTACTCTAATATACAAGAGAGATGGCATATCTTTGACCGGGCTAAAGAGAGAAATAGTTGAACTGCGCATAAGCTGAGACGAACAATTCATGAACGTTGAAAAAATAAAAAAAACATGGGTACCAGTAGGTCCACTTCTCATAGATTGTACAAATGGTAAGTCAGAGTGAGCAAGGTAGGTAGGCGCCCATTGGAAATGGCCTAAAACCCTAATATGAATAGACTCGGAGGCGGCTCTAAGAAGAGCCGAGGGTGGTCACTCAAACACCCTGAAAAAAAAATAATTTTTTTTAGAAATAATGTAAAAATTTATTTATTTTTTAATTTTTGTCATTTTGAACACCCTAACCAAAATATTTGAACACTCTACCCAAAATGTTTGAGCACATTACCCAAAAATTTTGAGCACCCGATCCTAATGACGGAATTCACCATGCACTATTTGATACTCCATTAGAGAATAGTATAAATTGGATATTTGAGAATTTGAGCGTTTATTTGTCTCAACACATTTAGCTCAAAGAGATAAGAACACTTTTAACTATCTCTCTTTAATCTATTTATACTTATTCCAAGTGATTACTCATTACATTATAAAATATAGATCAATCATGTAATATATGCGCGCTATCTTTTTTTGTGAAACAATTTAATATATATGCACAGAGGGTATATAGACACAATATATTTGGATTATTACATAGATCGTTCATAGGTTTAATTCTCTTTTCATTTTTGTTTGGTAGTTGGAACCATGGACAAGTTTGTGATAAAAAAATCTAAAATGGTGCAGGAGTCATTTGCTATTGAAACTTTTTTGATGATAGCAACCCCTAAAACTCATCGAAGCGAAGCCGTATTGACTTGGAATTGTTGTTTTTTCGATAGCATTGTTGTATTAGTAGAATTTTTATTTTTATTTATATATGTACAGTTATGATTTCTAGAGGCCATTGGCTTTGCCCGGTTTATGTGTGTGGCGAGGCGTAAATAGACCCTAGGATTAGTGGCAACAATGTTTTGATTTAACCAAAAAAAAAAGTTGGACGCACGAACATCATTTTTTCCATCCTTTTTAAATTTCTTGCACGAACGTGTTAAATGTGTTATGCTGGCACAGCTATCATGTCTGACCACACAGTTTTTGCAATAATAATATCCAATGCAGGACTCAAAAATTGAATGGTTTGGATTAACCGTTGTCAGCCTACAAAAGATCCACGAAGGCCCAAAATTGGATGAGATTGGACGGATCAGGACTAGAGAGTAGTCTTTCCCTATCAAATGGCACCATTTTCTCATACCTTTCCTTATGTGCGTGAAATACGGTTTAGAAATATCAATCCCTAGTCTATTCTCTCTATGTCAGTAAATGCAAGTGGAAGAGGGTGGGATGGAAACAGCCAAACGGGTCATGGTCCAACTCAAGTCTTCGTCTTTTCACAACAAAATTGCTCAATTTAGATTCCTTCCCCTTTACACATGAGTGTGCGCAGGATAGTTCGGACCACCCAATTATATTAAAAATGATTTCTAAAGGACCGTAGTAGAATTTTTGAATACCCTTAAGAGAATTCGTGGAGCTGCCACTAGTGCAAAAGACTCGTGGATAAAAAAAAAAAATAGTACAAAGGACACGCCGGTCCTTCCGGGGTAACATCTTAAGCAATTAACCTTAACTTCCAAAGAAAAAAAGGTCAGGGCCACAATACAAGACTCCAAAATCCAAGTCTATGGTCTCTGTCTTCAAGTTAAAACTTCTCTTCTCCTCCATCCATGTCATGTTTAGCATCTACAAGTACTTAAAAGGTATAGATGTATGTAAAACAAACTTCCTACTGTAAATTCAAATCTATCACTAATACAAGTTGAAAAATTTTGTTCTTCCCAACGGCCGTGTAGTATGAGTTTGTGGCAATAATGTTTTGATTTAACAAAAAAAAAAAGGTTGAAAGCACGAACATCATTTTTGCCATCCTTTTTAAATTTCTTGCACGAAGGTGTTAAATGTGTTACTCACAGCTATCGTGTCTGACCACACAGTTTTTGCAATAATAATATCCAATGCAAGACTCATAAATTGAATGGTTTGGATTAACCATTGTAAGCCTACAAAAGATCCACGAAGGCCCAAAATTGGATGCGACTGGATGGATTAGGACTAGAGAGTAGCCGTTCTCTGTCGAATGACACCATTTTCTCATACCTTTCCTTATGTGTGTGAAATACGGTTTAAAAAGATCAATTGCTAGTCTATTCTTTCCCCTATCAGTAAATGCAAGTGGAAGAGGGTGGGATGGAAACAGCCAAACAGGTCATGGCCCAACTCAAGTCTTCGTCTTTTCACAACAAAATTGCTTAATTTAGATTCCTTCCCCTTTACACATGAGTGCGCGCAGGATAGTCCGGACCACCCAGTTATATAAAAAATGATTTCTAGAAGACCGTAGTAGAATTTCTGAACACCCTCAAGAGAATTCCTGGAGCCGCCACTGAACAGACTTCTCTTTGGATCTTATGAGAATCACCCAACTCCATGTCTAAAATGTTACTTCATCTGTCCCAATTTAATAGTCCACTACGAAATTACATGCAATTTTTAAAGTTTTTAATGAGACGTATCAAACAAAATTCATTATTTTTTTAGTTTGAAAATTGCACGTTTCGTAATGGACTATCATATTCGGACGAATGGAGTATTTGCTCACATGGTCCCTTGTGAAATAAATGTTAGCAATGACATCGGCTTATTAGACTGGTACGAGAAATAAATGGAGATAACAAAAAACATGTAGTGCTTTTTTTTCTCGGAAAAGTCAATATCGTTAGATGTAAGTCCAGGGACGGAGGCACACAGGGGCCTGGGGGGTCACGTGCCCCCCCTCAATTTCTGGGTTTTTTTTTTTTTTTTTTTTTTTTTTCCAGAAACCTCGTCTGGATCCAATAACTCACGCTCTTTTAGATCCGGAGAGAAAGGAGGAGAAGGCTGCGACTGCCGTTTAGTTGCTTGTCGAACGCAGTTGCCGACATGATCGCTGTCTGTTGTTTGCCGATACAGCCCATCGCTGTTTGAAGCAGGGACGGAGGCACACAGGGGCCTGGGGGGTCACGTGCCCCCCCTCAATTTCTGGGTTTTTTTTTTTTTTTTTTTTTTCCATAAACCTCGTCTGGATCCAATAACTCACGCTCTTTTAGATCCGGAGAGAAAGGAGGAGAAGGCTGCGACTGCCGTTTAGTTGCTTGTCGAACGCAGTTGCCGACACGATCGCTGTCTGTTGTTTGCCGATACAGCCCATCGATGTTTGAAGAGGTCTCTCACCCTCTGTTTCACTCTAACTCTCAGTCTCTCTCTCTCTCTGAATCTGATATAACTCTCAGTCTCTCTCTCTTTGAATCTGATGATTCACACCAAAAGAATAAAGGTTTTATGGCATTACCTGAATAAATTAGGTGTGAAGAAGGTGAAGATCGAGAAGAGACAGACCACAGGAAACGATTGAGTGGTAGAGATTGACTGTAGATGGTTTGACTAGTGAACAGCTGGAACCATGAACTCCTTAAAAATCCTACTTATGGGTGAATTTCAACGAGCTCCCCTGGGGATTTCTATAATTACAGAAATCGTCACTCAAGTTTCACAAATGAAAATGAGCTCCACCGGAGATAGAGTTGTTACTTGTAACGAAGGAACAACAAAAGATCTCTTTATGTTACAACCTGAATGAAAATGAATAATTTATTTGGTGAGGTCTTTCCTCGTTTTGGAAATTGATAGTATGTTGATGAAAAGTTGAAAACAATGTACTCAGAGATGTACATTTTTTTTGTGTGCTTACTCAGAGATATACATATGTAAATTGCTCGTGTCTTTAATTCCAGTTTCCAACTTTTGCTAATTTGAATGGTAGGTGGGTTTTGTGACTTTTGTCTCTTTCTTTATTGTTTACAGTTGTTTTTGATGGACTCTCTAACGAGACAATTATGCAACACTTTCAAAATATGAAAACCTGGCATGGTCAATTTGAAAGGGCATATAGAAGTACATAGTGAGGAATATTTTGTTTTTTGTGCTTATGTTTAGAAATCCTTAGAAGCATGTATATTACAAGTCTTATTACATAACGGGAAAATTTGTTTTGTATTGTTGCGCCACAATTTAACTTTGTGTTTACGCTTAATAGAAATTAGTGCCCCCGCTAGGGGGAATTCCTAGATCCGTCCCTGGATGTAACTGTAACACCCGTTCCAGATATTCAGAATTTAATTCGCAATTTAGAGTGGTGGTGTGGTTACACCCAATAATTTTCCATGAGTGGATGTATTATTAGTGGGTTGATTTCACGGCCTGGAAAATTTATACGGTTGTTGATTTTGTTTTTTTTTGAGAATGTTATTGGATAAACCGAGACCGCGGTTAGACTCAAGGTAATTTATTGGAGCCATGGTAAAACTTTTAGAATTTTCTGAGGTGGTATCTAGACTGCGCGGACGGAACGGGGCTTGTTTTCGGGGTCGGGGGTTCCAGCCGCCTGCTGGAAGAGGAATTTTCTTAATTTGGGAGTGGGTCCCACCCCACCCCCATAAGTCCTATCTCTTTCTTTCTTTTCTTCTTTCTTTTTCGTTTCTTTTCTTTCTTTTGATTTGAGAAAGGGAGAGTAATCAGGGAAGAGAGAGAGGGAGAGAGAGGGAGACCAGAGAAGAAGAAGAAGAAGAAGAAGAAGAAGAAGAAGAAGAAAATAGAGGAAGGAGAAGGAAGAGAGACCGGAAAATTTGGGGAAAACCCAAAATTAAGGTACGGATTGGAGTTTAATTTCCAAAATACTTGGGTTATGTTGTTTATTTGCAAATTGATCGAGTATCTTGCATCTCATAAGAATGATTTGGGGTTTGTTTTTACAAAATTCGTGGAAGGGAGTAAAGGTGTTCACTGACTGGTTTTGTGAAAAACCATATCTGCCATGGTTTTTGGCGAATTTTAAGACAGGGTTCTTGAAGTCGGAAATTTATGAGATTTTTACTGTAGCTACCCATGGATGTCAGTGTGTGTTGTGTAAAAATTTCAGAGTTTAATTCGAAGTACAGAAAATATGAAAATTCGTGAACCAATCTGCTGTCAGGCTCGTGTTTGTGCAGACAGCACTGTCATGTTCTGGGAAAACGATCATAACTTCTAGCGTGTGTATCCGATTGGCACACCGTCTTTTGATTATGAAACTTAGACTCGTATACCTTCGAAACGATGTATGGGTTGTGCCTTAATTATTTCCAGAGAATAGCAGTTTTTAATTTGAAGTTGGGGAAAAATCTGTTTTGGGGAATTTTCAGTAAGTTCTGGGTTTGTGTGGAGGTTGTTTAAAAATAGTTACGGAGCTCAGAAAATTCTGAATTTTGAATATGATGATGAAGTGTGATTCTGGAGTTTGTGGTGAAAATTTCGTGGAAATCGGATAAGTAGATTAATTCTGAAAATTCGTAGAGCGCAGCACTGTTGAGTCGTAGTATGCATTTTCATGCATTTCACTTGCATTTGGGCATGAATTTTTGGTAGAGAGCTTATGGGTGATACATAAATTGATGTCATAGGTGTTGATACTGTAAGATGGTCGTGGTGACACTTCTGGTGCATAGAGGTTAAGACTATGGCGGAGTTGGTTCTGTTGTGACAGGTGAGAATGTACAGCCTCTATAATAAATAGAAATGTGTAGTGTTTATGTGGTGTTTTCAAATGTGTGGTGTGATTATTGATGTTTTGAAAACTCTCCTTGTGATTTTTGTATATGTTAAAAGTATTGTGTTTGGACGAATTAAATGATTTTCAGTGATGGATCAAATGATTTTTATGATGGATCAAATGATTTTTTGGTGTGTGGAAGGAAAATGTTTTATGCCTCTTGTGCCAATGTTTGCAAGCTTGGTTGCTGCTTGCTTTATGTTGTGCAAGCTTGGTTGCTGCTTGCTATTTGTTGTTGTGCAAGCTTGGTTGCTGCTTGCTATTTGTGGTTGTGCAAGCTTGGTTGCTGCTTGCGTTATGTGGGGCAAGCTTGGTTGCTGCTTGCCAGGTAAGCTTTGCTTACCTTCTGGGTTGCACCTACCATTGGTGATAAAGAATGGCCCTCGTCACCGCCACTATATGTGAGCCTGTAAGCGAGGTAACGGTACCGTCATAACTCCCGGTCGTGAGGTTGGCGACTCGTTGGCACATTGGGTAAAATGATAGGATATTATTTTATATTGTGAAAGAAAATGTGAAATATTTTGCAAAACTTACAGAGGTGTGTTGATGAAATGGGCCGGTGGGCCGTGTTTTTTAGATGAGCCGATAGGCCGTGTTTTTGAGATGAGCCGATAGGCTGTGTTTTTTTATAGATGGGCCGATGGGCCAAGTTTTGAGATGAGCCGGTGGGCTGTATTTTTGAAATAAATATGGTGTGCTGTGTTTTGAGATAAAAGTGTGGGTGTGATGCTTTAAAAATTGTGATCCATCTAAATTGTTTAAGCAAATGTGTTGGTGTGTTGTTTATACATCGATCCATCTAAATACTTATCATTTCCATTTATTATGTTGCTAAGGTACATTCTCCTGTAACCTTTTTGGTTGCAGATTTCCAGTTGAGCTAGACGTCGGTCCACTACAGTGCCAGGGTGCCAGTCAGGTGTTCATAGAGGTTGAGTTTTATAATTTTGTCAGTTAGAGGGTGTTGTAGAATGACTATATAATGTGAGGTTGGTGTGGTTCAGTACAAGTCTAATATGGTTGACTGTACAAATGATGTGGAGGTGTGAACACCTGTTTATTTTTATTGGTTCTGCTGCGAGGTGTAGTCTAATTTTGAGTATTATTTTTGTGAGAAGCCGGAAAGGCGTACAGGTGGTGTCAGGTGTCCTGTCACTTTGTGCAAGTTTTATTTTGCCAGAGTGGGGTGTGACAGTAACCACTGTCTACATAAAAATACATGATTCCTACTAATGACCAGACCAATCCACTTGCAACGAAAACATTAAGCATATTGGGTAAGAGAGAACATTTGTAAGAACAAAAAAAGGGTTTGTAAGACATTCATGAAAAGTAAACAAAAGCCTAGTTCCATGCTTCCAACTCCTTTTTTTTTTTTTTTTGCATGTAATCAAGCTCGAACACTCTACTAGTCTCTCGGGTTAGCTTAATTTGTCTCATCTGTGCACTTTGTAGAAACTAGCATAAATTAGACTACATTGTTAAACTGATCAAAGATAGGCCAAAAGTCTGCACCAGTGCCGGCTTATTAGTTTTGAAGGCTTGAAACGGACTCATGAAATGATAGCTTTCATTTATTTTGCATAATAAAATTCTTTAACACGTATTTTCATAAAAAAATCATTACAAAATACTTATCATTATACAAACTTAAATATTATTCATCCAAAAATAAACAACCATTACAATATAGTATAAGAGGCCTAAATATTTAGAAGTCCCTATTTTTTACATTTTTGAAAGAGTCCGAAACGGTAACTTCATTGACTTATGCCATGAGCCAGTCTTGATTTCTACGTTCACTAATTATTAGCCACAGCATCTGGAAGGAAAGTTCAGAGTCCTGACATTTCCCTCAAACTACCACTATTGCAGAAGGACAGCCCTAAAATGTAGTACGACAAACTTGAGCAATTATTGTATCCAGTCGAGGGAACTGGGAACCCTTAAGCCACGCATTTGACCATAGTAGGTGTTGGAACTATACGTACTTGTAATTGGACAGTGACAAGAAAAATTATACCGACCCTTTTTAAGTGTCCACTTAAAAATACGTGAATTAAACCCATACAAATTATTTCTCTATTTAATTTTATATTTTTCTTTCACCAATTGAACACTTTAATTTAGTGCAAAATAAAAAATAAAAAGTCTATGAAAACACATTTTTTACATCCAAACAAATACTACAAGTTTCCAAAAAGAGACGGAGGGAGTACTACTTGTTTCATATTCATGTATTGGTCTTTTGGTAGGTCTCAGTTGTCCGTATATATTATTTTACACACACGACTAAAAAAAATTTATAACATAGAATTATAGAGAGCTTTTTCTACACTCAATATACTTAGGCCCCGATTGGATGGTGCTAAAATTGCAGAGGGATAAGTTATAGAATGGGTATAAGATAAGAGAGGGTATTATTTTTAGAGGATTGACCCACATTGATATGAAATTTATGGAGGGAGGATAAAAAAGTAGATAGTTTGGATGAGGGATTAAATAGGGTAATAACTTTTGACTTTAAATAAGAGCATGTGCACAAATACTCTCTATCCACTCCATTTGGTTATTTTACCTCCCCAAACCACAAAATATGACTAAGCAAAGCCAAAGGCATTTTACCTTTGGCCGCTGAGGCTAGGTAGGTTTGGCCAAGCACTGTTCACAAGCTTTTGGTTTTTTTAATATATTTTTTTTCTCTCTCTCTCTCTCTCCCTCCCCCTCCTACACACATGCACACACACACACACTCCTTCTATGGGGCCTACTACACATTACTTTTTAATATTTAATAGAGATAGAGAGGAAAGTAAAAGACATTGGTGGAGTGTGGAAAAAAATATGAGTAGGTAAAATAGAAAATGTGCACTATTTATTAGCATTTTTTGCTAGTGATTGGTGCACTTGCTCTAAGAGTAGGTAAATGATGGAAAAAGCCGTCAAATGACTCTTTTGCCCTTGTACTGTACGAAACTTGGAAATTCATTATATAATTACAAAACTTAATCTACTTAATAAATTTTGGACAATTTGAAGGTATATTAATTTATTTCATTGAAAATATAAATTTTTTAATAATTTTTTGAGGAAAAACGTTTTTTTTTTTTAGTAAGTATATATGAGATACAATTACAGGGTTCCCAAAAAAAAAAAAATACCATTGATATTTATTCTATCTTATTCTATCAAATGTTTTAAACTAAAAATTACCCGTACTACTTTATACATATAGACCCATAAAGAAAAAACGTTCGAATCACCGACTAGGGATGGCAATTTCCTGTACTACTTTTGTACATATAGACCCATAAAGAAACCATTATAGAGAGAGAGAGAGAGAGAGAGAGAGAGAGAGTACAAAAGCAAAACTTTACTGCATCACCGACTAGGGATGGCAATTTCCTCTGGCCCGTTCGAATCAGATCCAGTCCCCGATCTGAATGGATCGACGTTTTGGAGATCTGTTCGAGGATCGGATAGGATTTGGGGATTTTTTTTTTAAATTTCGGGGATCGGATCGGATCAGAGGCGGGGACAAGGGTATCCCCGCCCCGAATCCGATCCGATTCGTCCCCGAATCCCGGAATTTATATTATATTATATTATATTATATATATATATATATATATATATATATATATAGTAACAACTTCTAATAAGGGTCCCTTATATAAGATTTCTATGCGGACCTAGCCTTTTTTTGTGTTTCCGGACCAAATTTTGATGAACATATAGCATTTTTAACAAAAACTGATCGGATGAAGACCTTCCGGGTATTTTTTTTGGACGAATCCTCGCGGAGGACCTTAAAAATGCATTTTAAAAACATTGAACGGTTCGGATCATCAAAATTTGGCTCAGAAAGGTAAGGTCCGCATTTTAACTTAGATAAAGGTCCCTTATTAGAAGTTTTTCGTGTATATATATATATATATATAATAAAATTTTATTAAGGATGGGGGGTGTGTAATCTTGGGAGTAGAAAGGGGGAGACCGTTTGTATCGTAGATTTGGGGTTTTAGACCCCTTGGCTCCTCATTTTCTTATCTCAACAGTCGGCAGCCGCACACCAATCACCAGGTTCTCCCTCTCTTCTTCTCTCTCCCTCCATCTGGTCTAGCAAGAGCATGTTGCCGAGACTACTACTTTCATGACTAACAACAAATTTAGCAGCCAATGTTGAGAGAAATAACAAAAAGAAGAGTTTAAATTGCACCCATCTCCACTGCAACCAAGCCAAGATCCTCAATTGATGTGAAAAACAGGTGGAGACCAACCTAGAAATCTGCAACACGATCTGAATTTGGAATTTTCCCGAATTCCCGTTTTGGATCCCCGTTCTCCTATTGGGGCGGGGATGGAGGGAAAAAATTAATCTCCATTGGGGATCGGGGCGGGGACGGGGATGGGGGAGGGATTCGGAGATCAGGGATGGGGATAGTGGTCTCCAGCCCCGACCCGTCCCCATTGCCAACCTTATCACCGACCAAACCTTATCTTCTCTCCTCTCTCTCTCTCTCTCTCTCTCTCTTTCCCCCCCTCTCACTCGTTCGTCTGGTTTTCTATTTCTTCTCCAGCGCCGATGAGCTGCAACCTGCAACTATTTTGTTTTCTTCTCTTCTCTGCATGGCCGGTATCAACCAAGATGATCCAGTACAATGGGAAGTACGCAATTTCGGCCAAAACTGTGCAATTTTTGACCATTTTTCCAACGAGTATCAGGTCAAATGTAGGCCATTTTCTATTTCAATCATTTGGGATTGGGGGATAAGAAGGGGTATAATGGTAAAAAAAATAGACCCTATACTCCGGATAATTTTTGGGTAGCCCCAGGGGTGCCAAAAAGTTATCAAGGAGAACACCCCATACTCATGAAAAGAAGTTGGGGTTGAAAATGAAGAGGGGAGGAATTTAGGCTTGCCAAACCAAGCCAAAGCACTGGGACCCACGTTTTTCACCCGGTATAAGTTTTTTTTTTTTTTTTTTTTTTGGGGGGGGGGGGGGGGGGGGGGGGGGTTTAGATGCATCCAATCAAGGCCTTAGTTTAAAAATTCATTCCTTTAAAGGGACTTGTGGCAGAACTTGTATAACTTTAAAGTGAGTAACAACTAGTACAATAGAAATGAATATTTAGAGTTGTGCAGGCGTCCGGGCACCCCCGCACACTCTTCCATCTGCCCCTGCACACATTCCTATAAGATTCGCAAACTTTAATCGTTGAACCTCCACAATAATGCCGTACTGTTCAAACCAAACTGGATCTACTCTTGTTGGACCGACGGTGCAAGGCCAATCCTAAACTTGGTGGCGAGTGAAAGTCAATGTTGGGTCCGGAGTGCCCCCTTGGATTTGGTTACACAGTGTCACTCCCTGTGACCGCTCTAAAAACAGACTTGTGGGTGCGATGTCAAATGCCATAAAAGACTTAATTGAAGCCCTTCCTAACACCAATTGGTTTTAGGAGAGATAGTGGAAAAGCGGCCCAACAAGTGGTATCAAAACCAGGAGGTCATGGATTCGAGTCGCGGGAGTGTCATCCAGAAGGAGGGATTGTTGGGCTCGGAGTGCCTATGGATTTGGTTACACAATGACACTCCTTGCGACCGCTCTATAAACAGACTTACGGGTGCGATGTCGAATACCATAAAAGACTTAATTGAAGCACTTTCAAACACCAATTGATTTTAAGAGAGACGGTAAAAAAGTAGTCCGATATTTAGACCCATAGTGACATTGAAGGGTTGGAGCACCACCTCGCGGTGTCCACCAATAGCTCTTCAACAAATTTCCAAGGAGTTATGGACCATGAAATATGAAACATCGTCCTACTTCAGGACTATGATGTGCTCTTATATATCCGAGGTGCTTCGGTTTTTTTCTTTCCTTTCTGGAACATAAGGAAGAAACATTTTTTTTATTTATTTTTATCTGAAAGGGAAAAAAACACAAAAACCAAAAACACAATTAGAGGTAGAAGCCTGAATCAGAAGGCCGGATCAAGTACGTGCAAAATCGCCCAAAATATCTTACTGGTAGATATTTTGTTACGCTGTTGAATTACTAGATTAATTTCACAGAAACTTAAATGAAAAATATAGTAACAAATTAACAAATCCTGACGTGAAAACAAATAGCTTTGTCATTTCTCATGTCAAATTTGACTTTTAAGGTCGACCATTAATTGCGGGTCGCTTTTAATGTTTTTATCTACCGTATATTGTGTCGTTTCTCTTTCACTAGGAAGAGTCTAAAATAGTAGACCTTGTTCTTCTCAAAATTGTTACTTCATTTGACGAGTTTTCAAAATGGCAAAATCTACCGGGCGGATATTAATAAACACTCTATTACAGGTAATAGTGCCTTTCTACATGTGAATTGTACCTGTAAAAAGACACTATTACCGGTAATAGACACACTATTACCAGTAATACAGTGTTTTTATTGTCCGCCCAATGAGCGGACAGTAGAAATATCCTTTGCCATTTTTAAGCAAAGGACACGCGTTGTTTCCAATGGGTTATAAGGACAGTTGTGGCTTGTAATTGCCAAAACTCCCTTCTGGGCTTATACGAGTGTAACAAATACTTTTGGTCGCAGCAATCATCGTCGTCGTGTGGATTTGGGTTCGAGAAGAAGAAGAGCAGAGAGCTTGTTGAGAAGGACTCGAAGCTCGTCGTCTTCATCTTCGTTGTCGTCTGCTTCTTCTAGTTGTAACTTGTTATAGAGTGGGAAAGTGTTGAGGAGAATGAATTGAAGGATCCTTCTGGTTTCTCTCTCCTCATTTATGCTTGGAAGAGATGATGATGATGATGATGATTGCATGTGGGTTCGATCAATTTTTTCGATTCCATCTGGTTTTTGGATTTGGTTAATTATGCTCTGTTCTTCTTCTTTATTTTGTTGGTCAAGTTACAGAGTTAAAGTCTTGGTTTGAAGATGTTGCGTTATTTCAATGTGAACTATACGATTATACAACTTTACTATTCACACAGACATGCGCGTAAAAATATCATGCACAAACGTCATTGCGGGGTTAACCTTGTGTCTCCTAACGATGATCTAAACCACTCATTTTCAATTTTACATACAAAATTAGACCTTTTAAAAATGAGTGAATTGTCACTATTTTTTTTTTTGGTTACCAAAAGTTGTTAGTCGGAGGTGGGGTGGTGGTCGGTCAGAGGTAGGAGTTATTTTTTTTTTTTTAGAAATTTCCTGTACGAAATTAGAAGTTTTAAAAATTAGTGACATTTTACTAATTCTTTTGGTCGCCGGAAGTGGTCGGCCAGAGATGGGGTGGTGGTTGGCCGGAGCTGGGGGTGGTGATTTTTTTGAATTTCATGTGCGAAATTAGAATTTTTAAAAATTAGTGACATTTCACTAATTTTTTTGGTCGCCGGAAGTGGTCAGCCGGAAGTGGGGTGGTGATTTTTTTGAATTTTACGTTCGAAATTAAAATATTTAAAAGTTAGTGACATTTCACTAATATTTTTGGTCGCCGGAAGTGGTTGGCTAGAGGTGGGGTGGTGGTTGACCGGAGGTGGGGTTGTGATTTTTTTTGAATTTTATGTTCAAAATTAGAACTTTTAAAAATTAGGGACATTTCACCAACCTTTTTGGTCGCCAGAAGTGGTCGGCCAAAGGTGGGGTTGTGATTTTTTTGAATTTTATGTTCGAAATTAGAGTTTTTAAAAATTAGTTACATTTCACTAATTTATTTGGTCACCAGAAGTGGTCGGCCATAGGTGGGGTGGGGGTCGGCTGGAGGCGGGGTGATGATTTTTTTTGAATTTTATGTTCGAAATGCGAATTTTTCAAAATTAGTGACATTTCACTAATTTTTTTGGTTACCAAAAGTGGTCGGCCAAAGGTGGGGTGGTGGTCGGCCAGTGGTGGGGTGATGATTTTTTTGAATTTTATGTTCGAAATTAGGAATTTTAAAAATTAGTGACATTTCATTATTTTTTTTTGGCACCGGGAGTGATCGGCAAAAGGTGGGGTTGTGATCGGCCGAAGGTGAGGTTGTGATTTTTTTTTTATTTTATGTCCAAAATTAGAATTTTTTTAAAATTAGTGACATTTCACTAATTTTTTTGGTTGCCGGAAGTGGTCAACCAGAGGTGGGATAGAGGTTGGCCAGAGGCGGGGTGGTGATTTTTTTGAATTTATGTTCAAAATAAGAAAATTTCACTAATTTTTTTTTGGTCACCGGAAGTGGTCGGCCAAAGTTGTGGTGTTGGTCAGCTGGAGGTGGGGTCGTGATTTTTTTGAATTTTATATTCGAAATTCGTATTTTTAAAAATTAGTGACATTTCACTAATTTTTTTTTTGTCTTTATGTTTCATTGTAAAAGTTCATTGTCCTTCCTTTTAAAAATGTCAAATATTTTTTGTTTTTATGTTCGATTGCAAAAGTTTCTTATCCTTCCCCTTAAAATGGTCAAATATTTTGAATTTTTGCTAAGTGGCCCTTCAAAATATTCACTCAAATGTCCTACTAATTTACATGTTACAAAAAGACTTTACCAATTATGATGTCAAATTTGACTTAGAAAATAGCGCAGTCATTACTTGCCACGTCATTATTTTGTTTTTAAAAATCTTTTCAATACAATAGTTGTGATGTGGTAAATTAAAAAAAAAAAAAAAGACTCTCAAATTAACCACAAGAATAGTTCTACCAAATTTAATAAAAAAACAAGAACGGAACTAATTATGCTACATCACAATTAACACATATCCATCTGCAAAGAATTGCACCACGCCTATGCGATATTATTGGCTTTTCACGACTTTTTATATGATGTATTGTGAGAAAATGACATGTCTCGAAAACCGCAATAAGTTGGCTTTTGTCTTTTTTAGTTAGTGGAATGGGGCCTACGATCTCCCGATGTGTTGAGAATGGCAAAGTGTATATTCAGCGTCACTAAGGTCTGATTTTCGTACTTGATGAGAGAAATCGGAAAACTATAAAAACATAGATCAAAATTAATAAAAGTTCATATAAGATGACGAAAAATACCTTAAAAGACTGATGAGTATATTTCAAATGAGCTTGGGGGCTCTGCACGATAGGGCTTGCCAACCCATTCGAGCCATTTATCTTGGCAATCAACGGTCCAGATTCGCATTAGTGAATTTAAACCATTGATTGCGGAGAGAAACAACTAAGATAGAAAGTTGGTAAGGCATGCCATCAAGGTTGGCC
Organism: Vaccinium darrowii; assembly: GCA_020921065.1. Classification (NCBI taxonomy): domain Eukaryota; kingdom Viridiplantae; phylum Streptophyta; class Magnoliopsida; order Ericales; family Ericaceae; genus Vaccinium; species Vaccinium darrowii. The sequence continues at coordinate 36,483,256 of CM037159.1, forward strand.
CAGGGGTAAGCCCAGCAAACTTCCGGACTTGGGGGGCAACAGTAAATTAAAAAAAATGCAGGATTTATATAAATAGCATAAACTTTCGATGTGTTTTATTAAACGAAATTTTCAAAATTGTAAATAACATTATAGATTGAAAGACATAAACATTTAAAAAGTGGCACAATTTAACATTGATTTTGTTTTTGTTTTTTTTTTTTTTACTTGTATGTCTTTTTATTTTTTTATAAGTTATTAATTAGTGGGCAAAAATTTGAATTCGAGAGACCTTTGGTAAAAAAACCAAAAACAGATTATTGGTTTTTTCATTTTGTCTTTATTTAAATTTTTTTTTTGCATCTGTTAGTTTTGCGTCAAGATTTTGTAGTATCTGGATTCCTCTCGACGAGACGAATCTATCAAGTATACATTTCTAATCAAACCAAATATTTTATTAAATAAAACCGAAATACTTGAATTATTGGATTAATAATCCGTTTTTGATTTTTTCCCCAGGAGCCAGACATCACACCTGACTCTACCTGCCGTCCCAAAGGGACAGGAGAGCCCACAGATTCATTTCGAATACTGGTACTAACCATTTAGACCAGCCCCATGTGGTACTTAACCTTGTTTTTAGTGCTAACTTGAAAGTTGAAACACACCATTTTTAAGACATCTTTTTTTTTATCGAAAAACATATGAGTACAAATTTTTTGTACAGAAAATACAAAAATCTTTATTTGAGCCCACTCAGGGTCCCACATGGATGATCGGGGTTGTTAATAATTTTCAAAATAATTTTTACTTGGACCTCGTAAAAACTCAACTCAATCGGATATTAGTAAATGCTCCATCCGTTTATCCAGTTTTTTAATTATAGGGTACAAGTTAATATCATTTTGAAAAACATGAACGGTTTGGATCATCCGTATGGGATCTAGAATTGTCCCAAACTAACTAATTTGTACATTTTATGTACGCCTAATACTGGAGAAATTTTTCAATGCCGGGTGAGTATTGCCCATGTGGTACCCGATCGGCAATCTCAACCGTCCAAAGCGCCATCCAACAGTCCGGAAGAGGAGAGAGAGTGGTCGGGTGAGAGGAGAGAGAGGGAATCAATCTGAGCTGTCCAAAATACTTTTGGACGGCCGAGATCGTCTCAGCATGGACACGTGGTACCCTTTCGGTACCCAATTTTTTTTCCTAATACTGTCTGTTTTTTATCCACTCACATCACTACCTTCCCAACCTTCAACCATTCCTAACTTCCTCCATCTATAAATGCTCAACCTATTATCTCAAAAAGTTCCTAACATCTGTCTTGCATGCAATTTCTTCCCCCTAGATCTCCCCTGTTTTTGATTCAGTTTTCCTCAAATTTCCCTTAATGGCTGGTGTTGAAGTCAAGATTATGCAAAACCCACCCCCCAAAAACCCTCCAAAATCTTCATTTGCAACCCAATTTTGCCTGAGAATTTTGGCAGCAGTGGCTTCATTATCTGCTGCATTGGTTATGATCACCGATAAGCAAACTGTCATCTTATATGGCATCCAGATGGACGCAAAGTATAGCTACTCCTCTGCTTTCACGTAAGTTATGAACATGGTTGTTATTTTCTTTTTTCTGTGTCTTTGCGAATATGTTGGTACAATTTTCACTAATGGCATCACTCATGGCACCTCCGACCTACCCTCGGGGCCGGCCCAAGGTGTTTAGGTGTCCTAAACCTAATCCAAAAATTGTGTCCTAAAAATTTTCGTGTTCTTCTACCGAGCTTTCTGTATTTTTGTTACTTGAAAGGAACTTATTAAAGATCTAAAAGTAAAATAGAATAATTAAACTGACTTCTTTTATTGTCTGCCTAGTTGAAGGTCAATAAAATTAATGACTACATCCAAAAAGGAACTAATACAAGCTGAAGTTAACAACAATCTATAGCATCTCCAACCCTGCCCGCTTTTTTTAAAATCAAATTTGGGTCAAAACTCCTTTTGGTTATGCCGATGCTAAACCTTTATTTTTACCCAAATCTTTTACAATTGCTTAGGCCAATGCTCATCACAAGTGTTTGGGCCGAAGTGTGCTTGGGACTCTCACACTTGTGAGTGTGAGTATGTAAATGAGTGTGATTTTATCATTTTTTGTATGATGTGTTGTATTTCGAACAGGAATGTTAGAGTTCATAAAAACTTTCTCCGTAAACGTCCAGAAAAAAAAAATGGAAGGTTCTGATCCATAGAATGAGAATCTGAGCTGTTTATTTATCTTTCTTAGACTTTTTGGAAGAGAGTTTTTTCTGAACCCTACTAGTCCTCTATTTCGAACAACGAATTGTGTGTATTATTATCAGGGTGACAGTTGCTGATCTGTTTCTGACATAAACATTAGTAGCAGAAAAGGACGTGTGATTTCTAGGCATTGTGTCATTATCATCACCTTTATGCCAAGAATTTACTCCCAAAAAAATTTAATTTGCAGATTCTTTGTGATTGCAAATCTAGTTTCATGTGCCTTCTCTGTGGTTTCTTTGTTTGCCGCTGGAATCCTTGTTCGGAATTGCTCAGGCCCTAACAAGAAGTACTTCTTCTTGTTCCTCCATGATCTGGTAACATTCTAGCTTGTCAATCAATTTAATAAACCATGAATTTCCATATGGTGTTGGAAGAGTGGGATAATTTTTCATAATTTTCAAAGCTTGTGGTCGCGGAAAATTCTAGAAATAAGTTTTGATAAATTTAACTTCTGTAGAGTTCGTAAAAAAAACGAAATCCGCAATAAAAAAAAATCCGCAATATTTAGGGTTTTTGAAGATTCCTATAGAAGCTAAAAATAATCTAAAATTTGATTTCGCAGAAGTTGGCTTTGAGATGCTTTCGGGACCAGATTTTAGATTAAGAAATTTAAACGGTTATTTTTCTACTTCCTCCGTCCCCAAATTTTGGTCCCTCGTTCTATTCTAACCGGATAAAAAACTAGTAATAACTTTAAATCGGTAATGAATTTTATATTCAATATTGATCTTGTTTGATAGATCTCGATTAAATCTATAAGACAATGTTTTTAACATCACGTAAAACGATGTAAATTACGAGATATAATTAATTGAAAAGCGGCACAAACTTTCAAAAGGGACAAATAAATGGAGACGGAGGGAGTATATTCTACAATAAACACAACAACAAAAATTTGCAACTTAATCATAATCTAACTAATTGGGGGAAAAAATTATTCTCTCTAGAGTTTTCTTAGGGTTTTATCCCTTGTTTTCCCATAGCCGCCCTTTCTTCTACCCTTCCGCCGCCCTACCTTGCTACGCCTGCCCCTCTTTCAGCCCTCTTTCGCTTTCCCTCTTCTGGTTCTGCTTGGGGGAGGTGAGGCTCCGCCTATTGACCCACCTCCCCCCGCTCCCTCTCCACCGCTGCCCGCCCTCTTCTCACCATCGCACCACTTCGACCCACCACCACCTCATCTTCACATCACTCTCTTCCACCAGGTCCTCCTCTGCTTCCACCATGCTGGAAACAATTATTGTCTATGGTAACATGTATATTGTATCAATTAGAAATATTGTAATCAATTAGGAATATTGTAATTAGTCCAATTAGGTAAGTAGAATAATTAGATTTTATTTATTTTCCTTATTTGCCTTTGTATCCAGTCTATAAATAATTCCTCCTTGTGAGAAAAATAATATATCGATCGAATATTTCAACACACCACAACCACCCTCAACCACCACCTCCTTCTCCGCCCCTCCCCTTGGTCAGATCTGATGCTTTGGTAACGAAAGCGCGGGTTGTGCTCCCTCCGGCTAATAAAGCTCCAGAGTTTCGAAGGCGGCGACTATGGAGATTGGCTTCCTATCCCGGAGTGGCGACTCGGTCTAAACTCGGTGCTTCTGAGGTGACTCAGTGTAACTCAGTGGGTTGACTCGAGTGGTTTCAGTTGTCTGTTGTTTAGCCCTGATGTCTTTTTTCATTTTTGCTTTTAGTAGTTTGGTTTTGTCTTGTATTTAACTTCTAGGAAGTGCCGATTTCTTTTTGGTCTGTCATTGTTTTTGTTCAAACCGTAGGATACTACTGAGCTTGGGTAGGACCCTATGTATCGACCCTTTTATGGATCTGCGTTTGCTCTGCAGTACGAGTCTTAGAGCCCCATGCCCGTCGTGGTTCTTTGTGGTGTGCTCGTGCCCGAGCCTTAGTAGTAAGTATCCCGGATTGGAAAAAATGGGTGTTTTTAAGGGTTTAAAACATGTTTTTGTATAATCCGAACCGTCCTACGTGTTTAAAACGTGTTTGTAACTGTCCTTGGGAGAAATCATAAAAAAAGACCGGAAATGGCTTGATCCGAGCAATTTTTCACAAAACTATACATGTACAGTTTTATGAAAAACTATTTGGATCAAACCTTCCCGGCTTTTTTTTTTTGATAATTTCTCGTGAGAACTCTTAAAAATACGTTTTAAACACATTCAACGGTTCATATCATAAAAATTTGATCTAGAACTATGAGTCCCGGACTAGATAACTCCCGTAGACATGCATACAAATACTTGTCTATGTACTATTTATGATTTTGGAGTTTTTTTTTTTTTTTTGGTCTGTTTTTTGGGAGGACATAGTAAAGAGGTCTTTACTTCAATAAGGACATCAACTTTTTCCTTAATGTCAAGAGGACAAATCACCTACATATTCTAAAAATGCCCTCACTACCTAATGAAAGTGCCTAAATCCCCAAATCTAATGAAAGTGTCTAACCTAAACCCTAGGGTACCTTATGAAAGTGTCTACAACCCTAGGGTACCCTAAGAAAGTGTCTAAACCACTAAAACTCTATAATTGGAAAGTGCACCTTAAACCTAAACCCTAGGGTACCCTATGAAAGTGTCTAAAACACTAGAGTACCCTATGAAAGTGTCTAAACCACTAAAACCCTATAATTGAAAGGTGTACCCTAAGTGCCTAAACCCACTATACCCTACCCCAAAGGGCCTAAACCCCCTAAAATTGAACCTAAAATTGAATCCAATCCCAAAATTAAAAAGAATTAATTTTGTCCCACTCATGAGAGAGAGAGTGACGGGTATGAAAGGCCACATCACTTTCAAAGGTTTGTCCCACTCACATGTCACTTTCAGGGGAGCCCAACTTGTCGAGCACATTGACCATTGGTTGGTCAGCAATAGTAAATGGAAATGGTGCAGTTTTCCCTTTCACGTTAATTACCTTTTACTTTTAGGCGTCAATCGTACAACAGCAAAAAGGGTGATGCGAGTGGTAATGATTCATTAAGGGTATTTTTGTATAATGTTATCCTTGAGCCCTCAAATATTTCCTATCAATATATTGGAAGCATTAAAATAAATTAAGCTAGACTAAATACCATTTAAAGCCCAAACTTGGCCATTAGACTAATTTTCTGTTTTTTTTTGGCAGGTTATGACGACTTTGGTTATGGCCGCAAGTGCTGCTGCAACGGCAATTGGGTTCGTGGGTAAATTTGGAAATACACATGTTGGATGGATTGCCATTTGTGACGATTTCGGTAGATTCTGTGACAGGATCATCATTTCTGTGCATCTCTCCTACTTGGCTTTTCTCTTGTATCTACTTCTCACTGTCATTTCGGCCAACAAATCAAGGGCGATCCCTGGTTGAAGGCAGCATTTCATTCAGTTGAAGATGGAGATGGAGGAAGTACATTAATGTAAGCAAAAATCGATATAAATGTGTTCAGATCATTCGGTGTGTGTAGACTTTATATTTTACGTACTATATATGTGAGACTCATCTGTATTTGACAACATATCTGTGTCCGAATTTATTAACATTTATCTGCCTTCATGACATTATTCTCAGGGGCAGACCTAAGGGGTGCAAGGGGACCTGACCCCTGCACACCCTCCAATTTTTCTATCATATTTTAGGTTTTGTTTGTGACAATTACGGAGAAACAAAATTGCCGTTACTATATAAGAATAATATTTTATTGTTTATTTATAAGAATTCTGCATCAGCTACCGATTACTGTAATCTATATTGTCTGTATGGTTACGAATTAGTAAAGTACATGCCTACAAAAATAAATAAAGTTCTGACAAAATTAACCAGAAACCCCATAATTTTGAACCAGAACCGCACAATTTGTGAACCAGCTTCATAGGTGTGGTCCATATTGTAACGAAGTAAAATTCATGTTACACATTGGTGTATGATCAGGTCATGATTGGTTAACAGTTAAGAGATCTTTTTTTTTTCCCGTTATATGTTCTTTGTTAATATATCATGGTGGTTGTATCTTAATTTTGAGACAAACGACAATAAACTCAGGATGGTCGGTTCAAGGAGGAATTATTTTATGGTCTTAGGGCACCGTCACGTAGAGATTTAATATCCTTTTTAACTGTACATTTCTGAAGGAATGTCTGTGTACTTTGTACTGAACTATACAAGAATGTGTAACGGAAAAAGATGTTGGGAACACCAAGTGGGCGCCGAGTGGAGTGTGAGACACTTTGGTGTTGGTTGGAGAGAGTGAGTTCAATAATATTGGATGCTGACCTCATTATTTGATTGGCCAAAATTTCTAACTTTTGCTGCTTGCCCGGACGTTGGAGATGATAACCATGTATCTTATAACTTATTAAAGTGTTGGGAGGTTCTGGGTTCAAAACTAATGGAACAACATTGGTACTCTCTTAAACTTGGGTACCAGTCGAGTATGGTAATGTGGTGCCCTATCAGACATCTATGCCGTCACTTTTGGACGGTCCAGACTTCTTCCCTCCTCTCTCTCTCCTCTTTCTCTATTTGTAATCTAGGCCGTCTAAAGTATTTTTGGACTGTCAAGATGAGCGTCTGACACTACGTGACCATACCTGACCAGCACTCAAGTTTTTCTCTTCGAGAAACTTCTTGCACGCAAGTGCCACAGCTCAACTCCTAACAGGTTGATCTTCTGTTTAGGCATGGTTCAAAATTTGGAGACGTCAAATCTTTATGACGACCGTGCAATCCTTTGAAAAATAACCCGATGGGTGCTTGGTAGCATGCCATCACTGGAAAAATCACCCGACGAGTGATTGGCACCGTCCAATCACTATAAAGAACATCCGACGGGTGCTTGTTATCGAGAAATCACTTGAAAAACCACCCGACCAGGGGGGGGGGGGGGGGGGGGGGGGGGGGGGGGGGGGGCGGGCTTGCGAATGTCCAATCAGTGAAAAAATCACCCAACGGGTGGTTGACACCGAGCAAACCTGTAACATTTGTCCAACAATGGTGTCAAAATTGCATGTCTTGAAAAACCCAACGATAGCTAAACAAGAAAGGGCAAAAATCTCAAAAATCCCGAAATCCCAAATCCACATGAGAGATTATTTCTAACTCAAATTATCATTCTAAAAGCTTAAAAAATAAAAAATAAAATTTAAAATGTCTCAAATGAAAATTTTACAACTCGGCCCTATGGCTACCGCGATTGGTTGAATTTTGAAGGATACTTCGGCCTAAGTACCAACTTATACGGGCTCATGCTTTAATCGGTCCAATTTTCCAGGCCTCCAAACGGGTTTACGTCCATATCTCGTCCAATGAGATCTTTAACTCATATGCGTTTGGGTCTCTTGCCAATAATTCTGTCCAGGTTTCAATCTCTTGAGTCTTGACTTCAACAGGAGCGATTATTAAGTGGTCTTGAAGTATCACGGGACGATATTTCATGAGCAAATAGTAATATCTCATTTGACGCTCTTTAGAGGCCGGTATCTTATTGTCATTTTTTTTTTGGGTTTTACCAGCAGCTCTGTTGGACAAGAAAAAAGAAAATGAAAATAAAGTGCAATCAAGGAAATGTTTTTAATAAAAAAAAGGAAATGTTTTTAAGGAAACCTAGTAATTATTCAAGAGGTAATTAAATATCCATCCGTTTTTTGGGTACCACTTAGATTTTCAACCCTCATTATTTATGGAATTATGTTTTCATCCTCTTGTAATGTGATTTACCATCATTACACTTTCTTAATAATATATAAAACATAAGTAATTTTTGAATCCAAAGTTAGTTATTTTTTATTGATCCATACACTCTAAAATTAAGATATTTTTTGAATTGATGAATTATTCTCCTTCCTAAAATCAAGGAATTCGAAATGGTGGAATTTCAAAAGAGGGATGATATCTTATCATAATTGTTGTTGGAATCACGTTTAACCATATGACTACTGGATCATTATCTCAATCATTTTAATTTTTACCATGATTACTCGATTTTACCATATTTTATGTTTTGTATTTGATTTTTACCATGATTATTTGAGTCATGGTAAAATATAGCAACCACATAATCGACATTTCATGGTAAAAATAAAAAAAAGGTCAAAAATCATGGTAAAAAGATCAAAACAGCCGCTGTGCAGGCCTATATAGATAAGTAGTATATATGCCCTCCTTGTACCAGTAAACATGGTAATAATTATTGAATTAACATCTTAAATCATGGTAAAAGAATGTCAAAAACCATTGATATGATTGCTAGTTTGATTTTAACCATGATCGCTTCACTTTATGAATTTGGCCTGCACATGTGGCAGCTTAAAAAATTTTAACCATGATTATTGGATCAAGGATTTTTGGATGAAAATATAAAAAACATCGGCAAAAATAATTTATATTTTCATCCCAAAAATCTTTACCCTATAGGCAAATAAATTTTGGATGGAAACATAATTAATTTTGGATAAATTTCATCCAAAATTATTTATGTTTTCATCCAAAAAATCTTTACCCTACAGGCCAAGAAATTTTGGATGGAAACATAATTAATTTTGGATAAACATATTCGTTTTAGTCCTTAATAAGTTCATGATGATTTTCTAATTTCAAATGAGTAAAAGGATGATTATTTAAGTGCCCCATTATTCAAATTAACAGTGAAAAACGGAATAAGATAATCCACTTAGGGTCGGCTGCAGGAAACTAACACCCACGGAAAACAGCGAGAAATATTTAGGAAAGGTGGGACACCCTCATGAGCCTACCCATATGGACTTTTTTTCAACCCGTTGGCCTACCTCCAAGAATGGAACTCACACCTCCAAAGTGGGAGCAAACCCCCTGGCCAGTAGAGAAAACCCTCATTGGGTTAGCGACTTGTTTATTAGACGCATATTTTACAACAACAAATTGTCACTCCATCTCATTGTTGAAATCAATGGTTGAGTGAGCCTTCTATTCTCTCTCTCTCCAAACAAAAAGAGAAGGAAGTGGATGGAACACTGGAATCATATTGGAGCAAAGGAAGTCTACTTACTGCAATAGCATTTCAAATGCTTGTCCATATAAGGAAAGCAGCAATTTTATGACCTAATGGAGATAAGGTTCGTTTGGATGCCGTTTATGGGAGAGGGATGAAGCAATCAGGGGGATAAAATGGTGATTTGATGTTTACAACCTCTCACATATACAACAATTTCGGTTCCAACTATTTACAACCTCTCACATACATGTGGGGCCCACAAACAGTTATGGATATAGGCCCCACGTGTATATGAAGGGGTTATAAATGATTGTACAAATAGTATTTTTGTGATGGAGACAGTTGTGACTGGGAAAAAAAATTATAGGAGGCAGATACCAATTACCACGGACCCTTTCAATGTGGTCTAAAATAGCTGCTTCTTTTTTCGATCGGCAAAAAAAATCATTAATCTTTGAGAGGAAAACAAAGACAAAGAAAAGCCAAAAGCACAAGCTAACAACACCCATCCGGCAACAACCAAAATATACAAAAGCTAAAAGCACAAGTCGAAACCCAAAATATCAAATCAAAAGAAAAGACCAAGGACCAGGAGAAACAAGCCAAAAACCGCCAAACCCTAGAATTAAAATTCAGATAAAGAGAGGTACCATCCTCTAAATCATCAACCTCCTCTAAAAATGCACCTTCCTCTCTAAATCATCAAGGTCTAAAATATCTTGGTTATCAATGAATTCAATGCGGCTCCAACTAATCTCTTCTTTTTTATATTCTTCTTGCTCCATTTTTTTTTACCATAAAATTTAAATTTTACACGTGGCAAATAAATTGGTTAGAGATTATATTTATTTGATTCGGATTAAGTAATTGTGGCCGAATTACCTATAATTTAGGAGATAAGTTTGTTACCTAAATTATAGGGAGGTGGTTGTTATCCAAAGCAAGGTGATAAAGGATGAAATTAACATGTGCCAATTATATTGAGAACATGGGTGGTTAATTTCAGCCAAGCTATGGACACGTGTCAAGCCCATATGCATTTTTCAAGGGAAAACGGTCATGGATGCAAGACATGGGCGTAATGGCTAGAATTCATGGGCGGTTACATCCTGGAAGTTACAATTGGATTCGAAGCCTATAAATATAAACCTTGGGACAACATTGAGGGGGTTCCAACACCAACAATGCTCACAGCAGCAAAGTAAATTTAGTATTATCTCCTAACTCTCGCAGTTAGTCGATCGATCCCCTGTTCTTCTTCTTCTATCTCCTATCTATGTCTATCTCCTACCTCTCCCCCTCTCTTTCTTCTTCTCCCTCCTCCTCTCTCTCTTCTATGTAATTTTCTTCAGTTGTGGAAGTCCTTGTTCAAGGCCCACGAACCGTTGTAACTTTAGTCTCTCTTGTATGCAAGTTTCGCAATCGCTTGAAAGAAGTCGATAATTTTAGGTGCTTTTCTCTATTTCTCCTGGAGATCCGTATCTCCTGGTACACCCTCGCATCTTCTACACCATCTGGTGTTGACCACCCCCGTTTCTCCTGTCCCTGGAGGAATCGGTGGCAACAATTTTGA